>JANFAF010000082.1:0-341795 GCA_024663475.1 Pisolithus thermaeus
GAGATGAGACATACATCAATCCCACAGACAACCATAGTGACAGAACTAATGTGAAAAATAGAAGAGTCCAGGCATGACTGTGTGTGGCTGGATCCTGTGGAGATGCAGGCCTGGGGACCAATCAGTCCAACTTGAGATGGGAAAAAGATCAGCAAGCTTACCTTCTGAGAGCCCTTGGCTGGGTTGATGGGAGTAGGGCCCTTGGCTAACTTCTTATACTTGACCTTCTTCTGGGAAGAAAGTGTTGCTAGGGCCTCAGCTTGAGCATCCAGTGGCAAAGCAGTTTGATGTTGGAGGGCTGTGAGATTGTGAAAGAGGCCAAGAATCTTCCCATTCAAAGTTGTAGCAGGCATCACTGCTGGCATTCAAGGCTGGGAAGGCAGCAGGGGAAGTGGATCTGTTAGCAAGGGGGGTGAGTGCTCCAGTGGTGTAGTATCTGGGTATTTGCTCATGTTGTGTGTGCACTCCCAACAAATGGGAGGCCCATCAGCAGCCTGCCAAGTACATAAAATGTTCACAGTCACAAGTCCCATCACCACCCTGGCAGAAAGCAGAATGAGAGGCATGGGGCTGGGCAGTCACAGCTTAGCATGAGAGCAGAAAGTGAAAGGCAGAAAGTCTGATGACAGGACAAGTGGAAGCACACAGCCAAAGCAGCTGCAACCCAGTATTCCTGCAACACAACAAATGGACTGCATATATATATTGTTGAAAGGCACTACAATAGACCATTTTCAGTGAAGTACATCAGACAAAATAGCACCTGGCACCAAAGGCATGCCAAATTATACCATATCTCCCCAGCAAGTGATACCTCAAGTTGATTAGGTTGCCATCTGCCCACCTGAATTGTCTTGAAGATAGGATATTGTCCTGCCTCCCATTCTTCTGATGTAACACCAAAGCCATCTGGGACAATGTTCTGACTAATCACCTCCTGCAACACTCCAAAAAAATCTTCAGGATTTATGAATGGGGTTTGGTGGGAGGGCACATGTACAGGACCCTTGTGTGCATGCTGCTGTTGCTGTATTCTAACAAGCTTGGTTGTTTGAGCCTCAAGTGTGGCATGTTCCTTGTCATCACTAGCTTCCTCATCTGCTGCACCTGTAGTACATCTTTGATGTGTCAGATGACAATAAGCTGTACCATAATACTTATCAGTGATGTACATGCATGTTCCTTTGCCATCATCTCTATACAAACCAAATTCTGTTTGACCCAAGAAGCATATGTCCTACAAGTAACTAGCAAACAGGTTTACATGAAACACTTTGACATATGTTGGGGGATTTGTTGTTGGTGTTGGGGCCACTAATCAGGTGACAGTTCCAGTTTTGCTGAAACTCCAAGTGGTCAGCATTGACTGCATCAAGGAAAAGCATGTGTGGCAACCACAAGTGGTTTGGACTACAAGGATCAAGCATGTGCTGATTTTTGAGCTGGGTGAAAAAGGCCTGCCAATGGCAAGCAAATTGCATCCCAACTTCAACCCACAGACATTCAATGCAGGAGTTGCATGTTGACCTGGAATAATGACATTTGTTATCTGAAGCATGCAAACATGAACACTTACAAGCCCCACATAAAAGATGCACAGTGACAACCATTCTTCATTATCATGTACATAGCCACATCAATATTTTCACCACTGTGATCACCCCTAGCCTGGGACAGCATCCCATACTCTGCTATGGTGTGCTTGAACAAATCAAGGATGGTCAAGGAATGATTGTTGTTGCTTGCTTGAAGACCAGTTATCTAACAAAGACACAACAGGTTAGTATGCAAGACCATGGCAAGCAAATTTTCACAGATGGTACAAAAAAATCCATCAATAAAACCATGAATAATGATACCCTGGTGAATAAGTTTGTGATGACCATCGATGTGCCAAACCACATCAGGCTGCTTTACATAGTATTTTTGCTGTTTCCATACCTGCTGATCTCGAAGTGCTTGGCCAATATGGTCAACCCTATGAAGAGAGTGAAGAACATGCTGATACTGTACATGGTGACCTAGAGCTTGCAAGTGACCTATCACATAGCATAAACTGGATTCTGGATGGGTGGTCTTGAACTGCATAATAAGTTGGTCAAGTTCCATGTTGCTCAAAGCTGAATAATGGTGTTTGATGCCATGTTGCTTCATGTACAAGTGAAGCATGTTCCTGTGCACCCCTAGGGTGCATGCAAGCTCTGTAAGCTTGATTTGTCAGAAACTTGAAATGGCCTCATCAAGAAAACCAAGGTCAATAACCTTCTGTGGGTGGCCCCATTTCCCAGTACAAAGGATGCTGACAGGTTGCAGTATGCAGACATTCATGTCTGACCAATGGACTGGTTAGAGCATCATCACTGGATAGACTGGACAACTTACTGATTTTGCACATTTGCACAGTAATGGGATAATGTGGAAGAAAGATTCCCAAGGCATGTGGTTACATTCACAAGCCATTGCTCCAAGTATGGTGACATCTGATCATGTTCAATGGCTAGAAGGAGTGGGACCACATCACCTTCAATAACAGTGAGATGGAACTTGATCTGAAGGGGATCCATTTTGTCTTGGTTGAGGACTCAGATAGCATGCTGATACATATCAGACAGAGTGTCATGTGCCAGAAGCAGGTTCAGGGACTGTTCAGCTTGCAGGGGTGGTGGCAGAGTCCATGGTAAAGTCTTCATTGTGATATGATGAAGATGGACACAGTCTGAGGTTGACCATGAGCTGTCAGTACCAGGGACAGCTGGTGAGCTCAAAGCACCACTGGCAATGAAGGCAGAGAATGGGTGATGTGGGTTGCTGCACCACTTCCCATGGCCCCTAAGAATGTATGCAGTATTGTTGAAGACCATGACACCACTGGTCACTGGTCCAACCACTGCTAGGTGACAGCAACTTCCCTTCTTGCTAGCACTTGTCATTTGGAATGAAAATTGCCCACCCCTTGGAAACTAGCAAGGTTCATACTACTGTTGGCAAGCTGGAGCTTTTTCACAGTTCAGTTAACCCCTACCCTTGGTGCTTGACAACTATGAGACCCCCATCCCCTATTTGCTGGAAGAAACCCAAGGCATATGTCTGTGCAGGCATAGATGCCATATCTGAGTGTGGGTACTGCATCATTCAGTCCAGTCAAATCATGCACATACCATACCTGTATGGCAGACAAGGTTGTAGCTTTCATTGTCACCAGTTCATCATGATGCTTCAAGGGCATGCCAAGTGGGTGCTGGGAGTGGATGTTGTCAAGGCAACTGCAAATGAGCTCATTGAGTGCCAACATACCAAGTGGGCCATGGTGCTTCAAAGAGCACACCAAGCAGGCTCCAGGAGTGGATGTCATTGAAGCAACTGTGAACAAGCTCATTGAGTGCCAACACATCAAGTGGGTCCTTGGCATCTGTGCAACATAATCCAATTCCACTGAGAGGGAGTCCTTTTTCACAGATCTCATCATCATTGCTAATGGATGTTTCTCTAATTTCAGGTATGCAGTCATGGGGAAAGCTTCAAGGGAGTCTTCAACAAAGAGTCATTTTGGTGATGTCATTTTCAAGGATACCCAGTTACCAATTCCCCAATGTGGTACTGTCACCCTCATGCAAGGTCATGGACCAGTGCTACTGTATCAAATTTTGGAACACAATACCCATATGCTTGTAGCTGAATGATCATGCTATTTGGGCTGTGTTGTTGGATAGACACAAGCATGCTGCAAAGCAACAGAAGACATGCCCCTGACAATCTGGTGAGTTACCTTCTCTATTTTCTGCTCATGCTCACTCTTCACTGACAGGAAAGCAGTCTTGTGCTTTACAGTCTCTGGTGCAATCACCACCAGCAGTGAAAAGGCTGAGGAATGGTATGTCATCCATTATTTCACCTATGATGTACCCTTCACTCGATTCATGACTATAACTACAGCCTTGTCAAGGCCAACACCATTATTTCTGCAATCTGAGTCCCCACAAGCACCTCAAGTTTCCACTGCACCTTCATTTGTATCTGTCAGCCAAGACAACATGTTATTCCAAGGATGCCATTATCCTGACTCCCCCAGTGCCTCTCCTGTCATCAATCCATGGGTTGAAGATCTGGAGAACTACCCTGCACTCTCCCTCCAAGGTTTCCCTCATTGTTTAGTGCAGTAGCATAATTTCTCCTTACAGGTCTATACTTGAATGCACCATCATTTTGTTTGCGAGATTCTGGGACCAAAAGACAGCAAGTATAAGAAAATACAACTACAGGAAGTGCCCAAAAAAAAATAAGGCCCTTTGCATTTTCGTACTTCTCGTATTTTTTATATTAAAAAAAAAACACAGCAGAATAAATGTGCAGATTTAATGCCATAGGCCATCACGTGCCCCACGTGGGCACGGCCGGCCTTCCCATTCGGGCATGTCACCTGCAAATTTCTCGCATCAACTGCCACCTGCAAATTTCTTGCATCAACCGCCACTTGCATTATTCCAGAAAATGAGCAGTGTGAAACTCTTCCTCCAACACTGCCCCTGGATGGAACACCATCATATATTCGAGCGAAATGCCCCCACCATTTCTTCGACCAATGCTTATCCATTGCTCGCATACCCTTTGTCTCATTACTTTGCCTAGGTTCTCGCATCAGGCGATCCATCGTCATTGTGCGATAGCCATACTTCTCCTGTATTGCGTGGATCAGGAAATTCTGGACTCAGTGTGCAACCTGTGTAGCCACATACCAGCACGATGCACCTGCAGAAGCCTGTTGCTAATGTGTGTACAAGGGTGCTGTTATGGATGAACCTGACTTACTGATATCATCCTCTAGCTCAAATGTATGTGGCAGCATAACTCGAGCAATGACTCCCCTGTCTTTGAGTAGGTCATCTTCACTGTAATGGTTGTAATCTTCTCCACTGACATGGCTCTCTATGTCAAGGACCACCTCCGGGCCACCAACATTACCTTGCATAGACACGGTAAGCGATATACATAGGGGCGAGAGCACCTGTGGAACCACTTTTGCAGGACCCATCTATCAAGCACTTACTCCTTCCTGACGAGCGGTCACTGTCTGATATCAGGATTCCTCCGATCAAACCTGTAGACATGAGATCTTTGAGGTTCCATTTTCTGCAGTCTCCATTGATCATCTTCCACAGCCAACTATCGACATACCCTTGCTAAACATGGTTGATGAAAGGTGCAACTCATCAGAAAATGTTGACAGGAAATCAAAGACAATCTCTATGATCACCCAAGCTCCCTTGGTTAGTACCACCAGATCCGTGGCTCTTTTGGTATCGTGGAAAGAAATGGGTTTTCATGACACTCATTATGATGTCCAGTGCACTACCCATACTACCCGTGGGGCGGCTTACCATCTTTCTACAGATACCAGAGTGTCAGCCATGAATGTGAGTGCTCAACTGCGACTAACTCATTCGTACTTAGGAGGAATAGGTTCCCTTTCCAGGCTACCCACACCGTTCAGATAGAGATACTATTGAGATTGACAATCAATTGCGGCAAAGCTCACTATTGGTAGGTCATTGAAGGAGTGTGTCATGCCATTCCAAATTTGGAATTTCTAGCACCCTACAACCTGTGCACCCACAAATACCTGCACTGCATTCCCCACCCAACCAACCCAGCCTCCATCTGAAAAGCCATGGAACAGAGCCAATCTGGCATCATTTTCCCTGTTCAGGAGAATCAGGCGATTTTTAGCTTCCACTAGGGACCGACCACCCCCAGTCGTCTGGATCATGCCTGCCCAGTTTGAAGAGGTGAATATTCCATCACCTCCCTCAGTTGTGGCATAAGCTCTGACTTCGATTGCGTGCTGCACAGCAAGTAGTAGTCGCCCCAACCAGAAATCGAAGTCGAGCGACAAATCCTTCTCCCTCTCCTGGTGAGGATATCCCATTCCCTGATGAAGGCCAAGGCACGATCAGAACCATTGAAGATGAGGATAGGGGGTGTTGCTCTTTCTTTGGATAGTTCTCAAGTCTGTACACCCTGGTGTTTCTTATCAGTACTTCGTACGTTCAGTAAGTTTGTTCAGTTTTTCGGATTTCCTCCTCGTCTGGTGTATTCGTGTTATTACCTTGCTTGCAAGGTTTCTCCAGCACCATAAATGCGTGGGAACCGTCGGACAGCTGAAAGACCTTCCTGTTTTGGAATGGCGTGGGAACACGAGCTAGAACTGATAGTGCATGCCTCAGCGAACAAGTGCACATGACGGCATATTCTATGTCCCTACCTGATCTGTATTCAATGTAATATTCCATTCTCCACGCAGCGTGAAGTCGACGGTGCCTTACCCCCCCACCCGTTATCGTTACTTCGATCCCCGGCGTATCACAGCAGTCAACCATGTTCTCCCTGTCAAGTCTCTTATCATCTCGTTGCGTGGGCCGGTCGTGGCTGCAAACGAGGCCACCATCTCTAAAAAGGTGCTAGTAGGACCCTGAGGCAGAGGTAGATGTCTTAAGATAATTATATAATCGGCCAACGTCGTCCCGTCCCCGTTCCCCATCTTCCACCGTTCATTTCCATTGGGCCGGCATGGAAAAAGTGCACACTGTCGCTGTCTTGGGTGCATCTTATGGCGGTCGGTCTCTCGAATTCACTTTGGTGCAATGCCTGACCTAGTCAACAGGGTTTAGGGCCGCACAGCTGCTTGCGACCAGTGTACCGAATGGGTGGAGAGTCGTACTCGTAGAACGGAGTTCGTGCGTCGTTCACCCTTTGTCTGTCCAATAATGCTAATCGAACATACAGACACCTCAACAGTAGGTCTTTTGGTCACGTACCTGGATGTCCGGGGCTAATACTCGACTAGATGTATACAACTTTGCTCTCCCTGCTCTTTGCGCCTATCTGATCGCCTGGCAGAGCGCGCTAGTATCCTGTTTGCGTGCATATAATTTACGTTCGTGCGCGATGTTGTTACTTTGCCAGATCCCACAGCGCGGATAACACGAGGTCCTTGTTAGACTGTGCGATCACGGCGTATCATTCTGATGCACTGATACGTGACCACCATGACGCCGTCTCACTATCTAATAATTCCAGACGGTCGTCCTCCGCGAGAAGTTCTCGTGTATGACTGCACAGAAATATTGAATCATCGAAATCCCTCAACAATCTGATACATGTTGAGTGGCAGCGATGAGACGCTGGGATAAGAGGGTTGGAGTGTGGGCAAGAGCTCAGACGCACGGACCTTTGTAAAAGAGCCGCGCGCTGCACTCCCTCATTCGATTGTACTAGAGTTGACCGTGTCAGCGTGCTGCCCCCAATGATCTGTTCTCATGTACGTTCTTGTAACTCTCCTGCGCGTTGTTGGGCTCGATAAAGCTGTAAATGGTGCACGTGTTTCATGGCAAGCAAGGTTGGCGCCGCCGAAGGCGGCACTTCCCGAGTCTTGTTGTTGGCGTAAAATGTGTGTTCGTATCTCGGGCTACGATTAGTCGAGGGACATGGTATGGAGACTGAAGAGTGTATTCTAGACTTGTCGGTTCCCACTGCCAACTAAGCTTCACCCACTGCCACCTTGAAATGGGGAAATCTAACCATCGCCTTGAGTGTCGAATGTTGACTATTGTTATAATGTGATGACAGATTATAGGAAGCCGGCGGCACGCCGATATTGGTAGCGAATGAGAGAGTGTTTCCATATTTGTCTACCGCAGTGGTGCAAATGAATTTGGGATACTGTGAGCCACGTGAAACGATGCACACTGGTGGGGGTCAGGCCTGCGTGGCAGTGATTGAATCAGTATGTGCTTTCGGGACATCTAGTTGGAGGTAACGATGGGTCAACCAGTCACTGGTCAAGCTTCAAGCTTCAAGTATCTTCGAACGAATCTACTAGACTGGCAGGCCGAAATGGGAACTCAAGACCAAGCCAACGGAGTCAGGCATTCCATGCTGTTGGGCATTGTTTATCGTATAACGATGGTTTCGTGGTTCAGGAGCCCGCATCAACACATGCCTGGCCACTCCAACCCTTGACGGCCATTTCTTCCCCATATACTATGTGTTTCAATGTTTAAGTTGGGTACAGCACTTGCCAAGAACGCAAAGAATTCAAAAGTTGCAGTGGGAAGCGCTGTAATTTAGCCGTTTTGCTGATGCGTAGTCAATTAGGTGCTATCAGTTGAACCGCTTTCCCTCGAAGTCACGGCCCTAGTAACTATATATTCGAGCGAAGATGGCCGCAGTGTATGCTCGATCAACGCTTACCCACTGCTCGCGTATCCTTTGTGTCTTTGCTCTGCCTGGGTTTTCATACCAAGCGATCCATCGTCACTGTGCGATAGCCATACTCTCCCTGTATTGCTAGGGAGATCAGAGGATTCAGGTCTCAACGTGCAATCTGCGTAGGCACGCGTCGACATGACGCGCGTGCAAAGGCCTGTTGCCAACGTGTGTATAACAGTGTTGTTATGAGTGAGCATTTACTAATATCCTCAGCTCAAACCCGTGCGGCTACAGAACTCGGGCAGTTACCCCCCCGTTTTCGAGTAGGTCGTCTTCATTATAGCGGTTGCACTTTTCTCTACAGATGCAATTCTTTAGGTCAAGAACCACCTCCGCGCCGCCAGTCCTGCCTCACATAGACACAGTAAGTGATTTACAGAAGGGGTGAGAACACTTGTGGAATCTCTTTGGCAGGACCCATCTATCAAGCAATTACCCCTTCCTGACGAGCGATCACTGTCTGATATGAGGCTTCCTCCGATCGAACTCGTGGATGTGAGATCCTTAAGGTTCTGTTTCCTGCGGTCCTCCGTTGATTATCTTCCGCAGCCAACTATCTGCATGCCCTACCTGCTAGGCTCTGTTGAGGAAAGACACAACTCGTCAGAAAGCATTGTCAGGGAAGCCAGTACAATTTCTATGGTCTCGCAAGCTCCCTCAGTTAGTACTACCAATCTTTGGCTGTTTTGTTATCGTGGAAAGAAATGGGCTTTCCATGACACTCATTACGATATGCAGTGCACTACCGATACCCGTGGGGTGGGTTATCGTCTTTCAACAGACAGCAGAGCATCATCCATGAATGTAAGTACTTAACCGCAACCAACTCATTCCTACTTAGAAGGAATAGGTCCCCTTTTCAGGATATCAACATCATTTTGATGGAGATACAGTTGAAATTGGCAAACAATCGAGGCAAAGCTCGCTGTCGGTAGGTCACCGAAGGAGCTGTGTTATGCTGTTCCAAATTTGGCGTTTCCAGCATCCTACAGCTTGTGCACCTACGAATGTGCGCACTGCATTGCCCACCCAATCAAGCCGACCCCAGTCTGAGAAGGGACGGAGCAAAGCTGCTCCGACGCCATTTTCCCCATTCAGGAGAATCCGGCGATATCTAACTCCGAGTGGGGACCAACTGCCTCTCACCCAGAGGGCCGTCTTGATTGCACCCGCGAAGTGTGCAGAGGTATATGTCCTACCACCTTTCCCAGTTGTAGCACAAGTTCTAACTTTGATTTCGTGTTGCATAGCCAGTAGTGGTCGCCCCAACCGGAGACTGCAGTCGGCCGACAAACCCTTCTTCTTCTCCTGGTGAGGTTATTCCGTCTCTTGATGACGGTCAAAGCACAATCGCAACCAGCGAAGATGGGGCTACGGGATGTTGTATTTTCTGTGGATAAACAAGGTTGCGTCCCTAATGTTTCTAATTGGTGCTTCGCACGCTCAGCAGGTTCATCCGGTTTTTCCTCTTCACCTGACAGATTTGTGTTACCTTGTTGTAGCTGTAGAATGTGTACCCGTATCCGCAGGCTATGCTTGTTCCAGAAATATCATTGACTGAAGAATGTACTTTGAACTTGTCGGCCCCCTACCAAAGCTATGATCGGCGCTACCCTGAAACGGTGAGATCTAACTGGTACTGTTGCCTTGGCTGTTCGTCGA
The DNA here is from genome assembly GCA_024663475.1 of Pisolithus thermaeus. Classification (NCBI taxonomy): domain Eukaryota; kingdom Fungi; phylum Basidiomycota; class Agaricomycetes; order Boletales; family Pisolithaceae; genus Pisolithus; species Pisolithus thermaeus. The sequence continues at coordinate 9,928 of JANFAF010000082.1, forward strand.
AGTCGCTCGGGAAAGAAACATGAACTAGCTTACTACTGGCACTGCCAGCGCTTTCCTAGGCTGAAAATTTGCGGAGAACTATTGTTCCTAACGTATCGTGCCCGTAGTTGCGTTGCTGTGCATATACTATATCAGAGTGTCTCTCCGAGGAGGCCATGATGCGCTAGTGCAGCACATCCCTTACAGCCTTCAATGGACCCGTAGTGATAGTCAGAAATAGTACTGGATCGTTCCAAAGCCTGGAACATATTATAGTAACCTGTGGGGTGTGCAGTGCTATGTCACTATCTTGGTGTCGTTGTCAGACCATTACAGGAAATGCATGCCACTTCTCCTGGAAAGACTCTTCCGATGATAAGACCCATTTGTTTCTGGTGTGCCGCATGCCCAACAAATATAGCTGACTAGTCGCGCTGAGGCGTTCTCAATTTGTGGAAGTCTTTCCTTTCATCCGGCTAGCATCTTCCGTCGAGGTACGGTCCATCGCCGCTGATTCTTGACGACACTTCCATGTCTTATGCTAGACAACCACTCCCTGCCATAGGGATCTGCAATGCCTGGAACTGCAGCACACCGAGGATATTCAAGTATGTGTACCTCCGCTTGCTGTAGTTATCACCAAAGCTATATATCAGAGTAGTATCGTCCCTCGAGCGTCCGTAGTTAGTGTCATCGGGCGCCACATGGCAAGTAGAACGGAACCAAACCAAAGAAATATGACGGACTTACCAAATGCCTCGTTCACCTCCCTTAGCTCACAAACTTCGACCTTTCAATGATATGACGTCTCCTCTCCAGCTCAACCTCCTTCAGCGCCAATATGTCGCGCGAGCTTCAGTTGTTTCGAACAGATTGTGCGCGTCCACAATGAGATGGCTACTTGCATACGGTGCATTCGCGCCAACGACGTCTAAGGAGTGGGAAAAACTGGTATACGGTGAGCGATGAAGTGCTTTAGATTGGGGAGGGGATCGTGTAAGCAAGGAACGGACTGGCCGTTGTGCATCGCAAAAGGTAGATAGGTCATATCCCTGCGAGTTTGCCCACCTGCATAGATGACAGTTCCAACCCCACTCCTCCCCCTTGCTCTTGCATGACCTTATCGCCATATCCGTCCAGGGTCCTGTATAGAAACCTTCCTAGGATTTGAGCCCATTTCGTGGTTTCGCAGATGATAAGGTGCGAAGGCACATGCGTATGTACACCTAGCTCCTTGTGAGTGGATCGAGACTAGTACAAAGCAGAAATGGGAAGCATGATTCAATGGGGCAATGAAAGAAATTGATGGAGCTTTGGAGGGTAACGGAAGACAGTCATACCATTCATCGCCAGAACAATAGCCGCCGCATCAACAATCGGAATAACTATACATGGCGTCAACCGCCCCATACACATTCGTCAGCACGCACTCAACATAGATGAATGGGGAATGAAGAGGGAACATTCAAGTGTTGGCAGTTCGTGTTTGAACGAAGATGTCAATATGCATTTAGGAAAATACATCCACATCGCCAACATGTACGGAATGAGAACTAGCAACGAAAGAGAAAGATGTGTTCACAAAATTCTCAATGAAAGGCCTGACCGGTGGGAAACTGACAGGGTCAGTCGTGAAGTCATGAAAGACATGATAAAGGTCGACGCCATTCTACCGGACCGTGACCGCTGAGCTCCGCAGGACAGTAAAATGAATGGGAAAGGATAAGGAAGTGATGGTGGTAGTCGGAACGAAGCTACTATCGACGGCCCGGACACAGGATTAAAAAGAGCCAAAACACCTGCAAGAGGAATGCCCACCTCGCGCATCGCTACTGCAATGGCAGGGTCATACTGACGCCACGATAGCCACGCAGACAAAATCAAAATCCAAATGTCCGGGCTAGAGACAGAAACAGATGCCCGCTTATGGCTCCATACTTTGCGGTGGAATATTTCACCGAGTATGAGGTAATGGATCTGGGATAGTGGGAAAGCGGAGGTGTTTGAGGCATGGTCGAAACCCGACGCACTGTGGCAGAGAGCGGGCACGGAATTGAGATTAAAATTGCGAAGGTGCACGCGAGGACAACAATGTCAGACACGACAAGAACTGCACCTGTCAAGTGACATGTCCGTAATCCAGATGCACCGGGAGCAGCATACAAAGCTTTACCGTCACAATTCCAACGGGTCTGAATAACGTCCGAACCACCACTCACGTGGATTTCACGACAGAAACCATTACTCGCAGTGAGTTCACTTAAACTGTAGATGTTTGTGGCCAGAGGAAGGGCCAACGCAGTCTAAACACAATGGAAGGGAATCATTTCACCGTTGGCGAGGATGGTTGCATAGGTAGCGCAGCAGTTTTATTGCACTGGCTGCGTCGACCGTGGATCGAAAGGTGATGGTGGGCAAGTTTTTAAGATGAAATCACTCAAGGCTAGGTCAACAGCGACAGCTATGAATGCGGATGCACGGTCAGAACACTGTAGGACACGTGAAAGATGGAAACATACCTGTAGCATGGGAATCGAGCGAAACATCAATGACGGCTTCCGACACACCCTCTCCAAGAGCCTTTACACCACTGAAATCAGTTGGAACGATGTTGGATAGCTCTGCCCCAACGCGTGCCCTCACATCCGCCTGGTCATGTGACGCGAGGTACGGACGTGTACATACCATGGAACATATCTGCCTGCGCCAGCGAGAACGACTACCAACATCGGTTCTTTGAAAGGCCACAGCACGTGCAGTACTCCATTATTCACTCAACATTGTATTGTTCGATGTCGTCAGAACGACGGGGAGGCCGACCGGGAGTTCTACTTCACTGTACCTCCGCCGCCACGCCATGGTGCTAGCACAAGCCCTCCAAACAAAACAAAAGTACGGAACTGACGCACACTTCCTCCAGTGCGCGTATGGTGCCAACACGATTTCCTCTGTATCGAGGATCACCGGTCACCCCTGGTCCACAAATATCGACACAGATACGGTAAGCTACAGAAAGGCGAGAATACCCCTCTGGCAGGCTCTATCTATCATGAACGACTCCCTCCTGACAAGTGGTTTCTATCTGGTACGAAGCCTCCTCCGATTGAACCTATGGGTGTGAGATTTCTGACATTCCATTCACCGCGGTCCTCCGTTCATCTTCGCAGGAAGCTATTCACGTGCCCTCGCTGCTGGATGTAGTTAAGGAGAGGTGCAAGAAGTCGAAAAACATCATCAGGGAATCCAATGCTATCTCTTCGATCTCGCGAGCTCTCTTGGTCGGTTACTACCGAACAAATGGTTATTTTGTTGTCACGGAAAGACAAGAGTTTGTCATGATACTGATTGCGATACCTGGCGCACTACACATGTACGTCAGGTAGATGTTCAACATGGGACGGAAGCGCCCGATGAGGCGAACTACCGTCTCCCCACGGGGAGTGGAGCGTCAACCGTGAATGTAGTTGCTTAACTACGACCAGTCCGTTCTTACTTACCTAGATTGGGATGGATATACGAATAAGATCGGCAGTAGGCAAAGATCGCCGTTGGCGGGTCGTGCAAGCAGGCTGTCGCGTGCTGTTCAAAATCTGGGATCCCTAGCATCGGCAGCTCGCGCATTGACAAATGCACGTGCCGAATTACCCACCCAACCTCCGTCTAGTCATGAGAAGCAGGCTGGTCTACCATCGTTTCCGACGTTCAGGAGAGTCCCGCGACCTTTGGTTCCAGGTAGGAACCAGCTACCTGTCGCCTAGATGGCCGTTTAGACCACGCCTTCGCATTGTGCAGGCATGAACATTCCATCATCTCTCTCAGTTTCAGCATCGATGCTTATCTCAGTTGCGTATCGCATAGGAGATAGTGGTCTTCAACCGGGGATTGTAGTCGACCGACATATACTTCTCTGTCTCTTGGTGCAGATGTCTCGTTCTCTGACGGTGGTCGAAGCACGAACACAACTAGCGAGTATAGAGCCAAAGGATGTTGCTCTCTCTTCGGATAGCTCCCGAGACTGCGTGCCCTCCCAATTCTTTGTCGGTACTCCGTATGTTCAGTAAAGTTTGTTCCGTTTACCCCCCCTCCCCCCCTGCAGTATATTTGCGTTTCCTTGTGCGTATAGAACGTGCATTTATATCTGTGTTCCTACCGACCACATTTAGTTCTGGAACGTCGTAGGCTGAAGAATAGACTCTAGATTCGTCGGTCTCTAGAGCCGAAAAACCGACTGCTGTCTTGGAACCCACCGACACTGCAGCTGTTCGACAAGGTTAACCCCCAAACTAACCCATACGATTCGCAGCCTACCGGCGCCACCAGCGCTTCCTTAGTAGCAGACCGAATGTTCCCCCGGAGGTAACCGTTCCTACGATTTGTGTAGGGTTATAATACAGTGCAGCTTCAGCTTTCTATGTGTCCTGTGGAGTGCTGCCCCGACCGACTCGTGACCGACTACAAACGGTTAAAACATGCGACGCAGAGGTGCGTTATCTCTGGCGAGTACTTGCTTGTGGTGCGAGCATATCCGGGTCTGACACCTAGTGGAAACACTTAAGGCGCCATACATATTACCGTAGCTGACAACTCGTGACATAACAAGAGGAGGGTGTAATCATACAAAACCGAAACCGTGGTTTGAGTGAGAGAAAGAGAAAAAGAATAACAACGTCGGAGGAAAGTGGTAGCATATGGCTGCACTGATTTGTCTCGACCAGTGGCAGAAGAAAACCTCCCACCGCGTAAAGGGGGTGACGTGACACCGTTGAAACTGTCATCCTGACAGATTCGCATGTGTCAACTTCACTTGGATAACACACGAAAAAAAGAGCCTACCCATACGAAACAGCGAACAGCCCGGAACGACAGATTCGACGGACGTACGCCGAGACGGAAACCCGGACTCGTCCACGCCACCTATAGTCCTAGGGTGCTGTCTAGCTATCACGTGCCTCTGCTGGGGCATTGCCCTGCAGGTCTCAGGAGCTACGGCGGCAGGCTATCGGAAATGAGGGAAAAGTAGATATTACAACCACCACCTAGGCGTACATTTTCGTATGTCGCTGGAGCGTTCGCACCAGATTCCTCTTCCCGGATAGAGAGCCTTCGTAAGGCTGGGGAAAAGAAGCCTATAATCCTCGAAAATATTTTCCGGCCAGCGGGACGCTCTGGCTCCCTTGAAAGTTCTGCGTGTTGAATATTCGCAGTTGGAACCTAGTTTCAATTAGTACGAGTAGCGTCTTGTACGCTGATAAACTGGGCACACATCGCCAGATACGCCGCAAGGAGTGTCGGCTTCCGTGGTTCCAGCTGCGCGGTGCATGGATACGGCTGTTGTTGGCAACTACTCGAGCTTAGCCGAGAGAGCAGGATGCAGCGGTGTGACAAGAAAACATACATTCAATAAAAATGCTGAAGGGCGATGAGGTGTCTCCATGGCGAAGTAAGGACACAGTAACAGAATATTTTCATCAGTACATACCTGAGGAACTTCCAAAACATCAGGGGAGCCATCATCACCTGGGAAAACGATGAAACTAGAACTAGGCGAGTATGCAATTGGCCCAACGGTGTGGCAGCCCTCTGACATGCATTGTCGACTCTCCACGCTCCAGACTCGCAAGGTGGCATTCTGCGCTACCGACGATACGGTCCTGCCGTCAGGAGACCACGCGACGTACGAAGGGAGTTCTGTGCCACCCTCCAAGTGGGGCCAACCCACTTCATCATTTTCTAGATCCCAGAGGCGGATGCTTTTGTCAGCCATTCCAAGCGCCACCTTTGCGGTGTCCTTGGAAAGCCCCACGCACAGGGCCATCGGACCTTCGAGAGAAATGGCTTTGATGGACTCCATGGTGATTGTATTCCAAATTGTTATGCCCCTCCTGTGAGCAGTGAGCAGCTTCTCGCCATCGTTGGACAAGGTAGCCAGGGAGCGAGCGTCCATGGAAATCCGGAATTGTCGTTCGACCTTGCCCGTCGTAGCTTTCCAAATAAGAACGACCTCATCCCTCGATAGACTAACAATGGTTCTAGAATCTGTCATAAATCCTATGGTGAGGATGCCATCCTCGTGACTAGTAAATGGATTCTGTTGGGCCTGTCCAGTGGTAGCCTCCCAAAGCCCAACCGTTTGGTCGTCTGACGCACTGGCAATCAAGCGACCGTCAGCAGAATAGCATACAGAATTGATAATGCTGTGGTGTGCCATAATCGGCGCGCAGATACACCGACGATGATCGATGTTCCAAATCGTAAGACTGCCATCGATAGCTCCCAAAGTAGCTTGTTTCCCATCTGGTGATATGGAGAGAGAAGTGACGTTGTCATGTGCATCACCAACCCGGGGATCCGACATGGTGGGGTAAGACGTGAACAAAAGATGAGGCCGGCGCCTAAAAACCCCCCGTCTTAAAGGTCTTCCGGGAAGGCTGTGGCAGGGTCACGGAATGGTTTAGGGGCAGCCAAAATCCTCAACTGCTCTCACCTTTGCTACAAAAATTATCCGGCGACCCCCGAGAATGTTGGCGTGGGCGCAGACCCAGGACCCGGAGATAACTGGTAATGAATTGTCACCGGTGTGAGAAATGGAAGATGAGTGCATCGGAGATCATTTTACGTTGACCAACTCACAGCTTGGCTGAACTGATCCGTGATACAACGGGAGTATTCGGAGGGTATGGTGCCCGCACCGTAATAGTCCCCCTGGGCGTAGGCCCCGCATTTTTAAGGTTTCGTCATTAGCAAGCTTATCTACTTCCCTCGGTCCATATCAGGCCAATGATTCATTATTGGGTCCGATACTCTGTGCAACATCTCGTGGATCCGGGGGGTAACTTTGGGAAATGGGGGCTCCCCGAGAGCCATGCCCTATGATCATCATTAGTATTAGCAGAATTATGAACCATTATTAGACATGCTGGAGTCGGGTCCGGGTTGGCGCAGTGGTCAGCCATGGCGCTTGCTCCACTCCGCAGGTAATTCCACAGAACGAAGATATGAATGACTTCTCTCATTAATGCCATATGCTGATGTGCGACCACACCTCAATGCCACAAGGACACGGGAATATATCCTAAAAACAAGTGCCGAGCAAGGTTCCCAGGTTATGTGCACACACGCGACCTGATAAGTTTAGTATGGCCAAGTCTGTGGATGGAAAAGACGACAGATCGGTAACACATCCTGCGCAGTGTACTCTAAGCGGCTCGAGTTTCCGTAAGTATGGTTAAAACGCGTGTATTAAGGAGTCATACAGACCAATAGAAATATCCTAAGCAACTGGCTTGATCGCAGGCACTCGATTAGGAAAATCCCAAGGGAGACCAACCTTGGGGCGAGCCGGTCCTCGCGCTAGACGCTGTTACGGGCCGCTGCCATTTAGAGAAAGGTCTAGGCTAGCTTGCCTTCCACACATCCGGTCACATCCACATTCGCGTCTTGAACGGCGATAAATGCATCATGGCCCATGTGATCATGTCCGACTTGAACTATATATTGTTTAGGTTCAAGAGCCAATATGCAGAGTGACAGCTGAGGGAAACCGACGGACCAGGAATGAATGAATAAATGGTAAGGTCTCGAGCGCCCCGTTCGTAACGGAGAGAGCTGCCTTGTCACATTTAAACGACCGAAATCAACCCAAGACTGATCCTACGACTATTAGATCACTCTAATGTGACTTCACGCGTTTACTTGCCTAGGAACATCACAAGGGACCATTTTATATTGAGTTTGTAGAGCGGTACAGGCCCTGGAAACAAAAACCGCATCAAGTTAGCATAAGGTTGGAGGGACTTGCTGTACCTGAGAAAGACATCCACAAAAACATGGTCGCCGTTCTTGTAAATTCTTCATCTAATGATCTTTGCTACCGGCAGCTCCACGAGGTACGGTGCAAGCGGGTGAAACTAGAAAGAAGTAATTTTGAGGTAATCCGAAAGGAAAGATATCTCACTACGCCAACGATGCACGATCAGGCTGTGGTTGGCCGTCCCAAAAACAGTCCGCTTGCTACTCCAGCACACCTCGGCCCTGGGGCATTTCTCCGGTGCAGAAGGCTTCAGCCCAAAACACACTTCGGGTAGAGAGGGCTTGCGTAGTGTTTTCCTTAGGCCCCGATACTAGGTACGACATCCCGTCAGGTCCCCATGAGTAAAGGCTTCAACGAATAATTGAGGTAGGTGTTAGCGCACGTGAACTAGAGCTCGCGGAGAGCGAGACAGCCAATGATCATTCTTGCGTGTGATTACAGTTGGTGAGAAATCATATAAAGTTTTACCAGTGCAAAACTAGCCCGGAAGGAAGCGAATCTGTGTGAGTTAGGAGGGCTCCACAGGTTGGGAACCCGGCCCGACACTGAGTAGAATGCTGCTGCAGTCGAATGTGGCTAGAGCACGTCGAATGACATCAACCACCCGCTATTATTCCCAGCCATGAGAGTAGCGTGCCTTGAGGTGCGAACCAAAAGTGGAGTCATGGCTGGGCCTCAGAGGTCGGTGTTCGGCTATCGCCGAACACCACCTTGTCGAGTCACTCACAGCTTCCGCTCGTCACAGTACGACTATCGTCTCTAACTTCTGTTCGATGCTGTACGCTCTCTGTCGAAGCGCAGTGCTCCACCAGACGCTTCAAAGGCTAATTTCCTCTCCAGCATGTTATGCTGTCGTCGTTGCTATCTCTGACTTCAAACTCCATCTTCCGCACCCACGAATGCAACCCCCTCCAGGCTTGTCCGTCCCCATCTAGCAACACAAGTAACGCATACGGGCCATCCATCATTTCCTGGATTGCATACCTTGGTCGATGAAGACGGATCCTCCGCGGATGGCGGTATCAACATGATCGATGGGAGCTTGGATCGCTGTCGTCGTCGATTGACTTGATGTGCTGGTGGGGGAAGCCGAGACAGGCGCAACCACCCGCTAGTCTTTTTGACGTGACATGCCTAAAACCAGGGAGTACCATGGCATTAAACGATGTATGTATGTGACCCACTGCACATGGGCATCCCGTTCTACATATGTTGACACAGGAATTGAGGAGTGAAAACTCGTCCTGGCCGAGGAACAAGCCTCGCAAGAGCATCTTTCCTGATGGACCACTGCCGACCAGCTGTAAAAAAGTTTTAGTTCATCCAGTAATTCGTATAGCAAAGCTCAAATTGGTGGTAAACCGGTGTAGATGCAATCGCAAAGAGGACGTTCATGCTGTCGAATCATATACGATAACCAGGGTAAGCATCACAACCCTATACATAGAAAGATATGTTAGTACAGTCCGTGCCCATATAGTGATCTTTGAGGTGTCTGCGATGCTATCCCACCGACGAAGGTCTTGATGTATGTGCGCGCGTTTTATTGTTCTTGTAAAACGACGTGAAGGCAGAGAGCTACGATCATCAACTACACAGCTCTTCGTTCATGTTTCCAATTAGCTATGTCATAGTCACGAGATACTTACCTGCCACTGGTATGGTGTGAAGAACTAGACGGAAATGACCCATACCAACGTATGTATCCGCGCCCACCATAATGATTTGGCGTGTCTTAAACTAGAGCGTACCCTGGATATTCATCACATCCTCCCGTTCTCACTGCGGTTATCGTTTACCAGAGTCGTCAGCCTTCAGTCACCCGTAGTCAGCGTTATCGGTGAGACACGAGTGTTCACATACAACAAGTACAGCTCACCAGAACAGCCACGAAGTATACGGAATGGCAGGCACAAGTATCTGCAACGCGAAGTGTTCATGCCACATGTCGACTAAGGCGGAATACGTCTCGGTCTGCTAGCATCTGACCCAAAGCTCACAGCTATCCGGGACTAGCAACGCTACTTCATACAAAGCATTGGAACTATTATACGCGCTGTGGTGACACCTAAGTCAAGTTAGGTCGATGAAACTCCTCTGACGTGCTCCCGTTATCCTTACTAGAGTGGCCAGCATTTGTATAGTACGCCGCGCCTCCACCCGGCCCCCTCGCTGCCCCAATAGTGCAACCACACGCCCCCCTGCCACTCTTTTTTCTGTGTCAGTGCTCGCCGCAGGACCAGAATTGGGCACGCACACGAGGCTCGTGTGCAATACTTGCCAAAGCTTCTGCCGAATTTTGCCTAGTCTCCTTTTTCCTCGTGTCTTTCCGAGCAAATGTCGTCCCTAGGGTGATTCTTCGCATGGCAAGCGGTGCATAAACCATGTGAGGACGGTTCATGTAGCGCAATTGCCCGCACTTTTAGCCGCTCGCGTTTGCCAATCCCCGCTCCATATGGCAATTGACACGCCGCATGCGAATGACGAAGTGGAGCACAAAGGCCCAGGCCTGATAGCAACGTCACTCCTCGGTCTATACGATTGACCAATCATTAATCAGCCCTCAGCTTTGGTTCGACACCGCACTCCAATCATTACAAGTAACCCTGATAACTCTGTTGGATCCTTTATAGAACGCTGTGCGTGGGGGTTAATGACCCTACTGCCGCTGCGGCTACGGAACATGACGTACGTACGTAACCCACGCTATATATTCGAGCCAAGGTGCCCGCAAAATTACACTCGACCGACACTTATCCACCAGTGGCGTATCCTTTGCATCTTTGCCTTGCTTAGCTGCAAAGGGTTTTCATACCAAGCGGACCATCACCATTGCGCGGTAGCTATACACCTCCCTGCGTTGCTAGGTGAATCAGGAGATTCAGGCTCAGATCCCAGTATGCAGTCCTTGCCGTTACGTACCAACACGACGCGCTCGCAAAGGTTTACTGCCAATGTGTGTACAAAGATGCGGTTGCCGATGAGCCTTCACAGATATTCTCTTAGCTCAAACCCACGTGGCTACAGAACTGGGGCAGTGACTCCCCTGTTGTTAAGTAGGTCGCCTTCATTATAGTGGTTGCACTCTTCTCCCCTGACGCAGCTCTCTACGTCAAGGACCACATCCGGGCCACCAATATTACCTCACATAGATACAGTAAGTGAGTTATAGAAGAGGCGAGAGCACTTGTGGAATCACTTTGGCAGGACCCATCTTTCAAGAAATTGCTCCTTCCTGAAGAGCGGTCACTGTCTGACATGTGGATCCCTCCGATCGAACACGTAGATGTGAGATTCTCGAGGTTCCGTTTGTTGTGGTACTCCGTTCATTATATTTTGTAGCCGACTATCCGCTTGCCCTCGTTGCTGGACGCAGTTGAGGAAAGACGCAACTCGTCAGAAAACGATGTCAGGGCGATCGAATCCAATGCAGACTCTCTGATCTCGCAAGCTCCCTTGGTTAGTACTACTGAATCTACGGCTGTTGTGTAATCACGGCGAGAAATGGGTGTTTCGTGGTACTCATTACGATATCCAGCGCACTACGTACATCTGTGTGCCGGGTTACCGTCTTTCTACAGGCAGCAGAGCGCCAGCCACGAACTCAAATATTGAATTTGACGGTCAATCGAGGCGAAGGGCGCCGTTGACGTTGGTAGGTCATCCAAGGAGGCTGTGTGGTGCTGTTCCAAATGTGGGATTTCCAGCATTCCACAGCTTGTACACCAACAAATGAACATGCTGGATCCCCCACCCAGCCGGGCCAACCCTCGTTTGAGAAACGACGGAACAAAGTTTTTCTGGCATTATATCCCCCGTTCAGCAGAATTCGGCAATTTCTGTCTCCGAGCGCGGACCGACTGCCTCTCACTCAGAGAGCTGTCTGGATTGCACCTGCGCAGTGTGCAGAGGTGAATGTCTGGCACCATCTCAGTTGCGGCATAAGTTCTAACTTCGATTGCATGTTGCATAGCGGGTAGTGGTCACCTCAACCGGGGATCAAAGTCGACCGACAAACCCTTCTCCACCCTCTGGTGAGGTTATCCTGTTTCCTGATGATGGTCAAAGCACGATCACAATCAGCGAAGATGGGGCCCCCGGGTGTTGTTCCTTCTTTGGATAAATAAGGTTGCGTGCCCTAATGTTTCTTGTCAGTACTTCGTACGGTCAGTAGGTTCGCTCGGTTTTTCCTCCTCATCCGTGTCTTCTTGTGTTACCCCTTGTTGTAGGTGTAGAATGTGTGCTCGTATCCACGAGCTATTCTTAGTGCAGGAATATGGTATGTGGGTTGAAGCGCTGGAGAATGTGTTCTATACCCGTCGGTCCCCACCGCTGCCTTCAAACGGGAAAATCTAACTGTCACCTTACCGTCGGGCAACGGAACCGCTCCGGAAAGAAATATGAACTAGCCTATCATTAGCACTGCCAGCGCTTCCCTAGACCGAAATTCTCGCAGAAAACGATTGTTTCGACGTACCGCGCGTTCTTAGTTATGTAGGGCAATATCGTATTGATGTAGCCTCGGGTTGCTGTTCGTATCCTGTGGAACTTTTCGCTCCAAGGGGCCCGTAGCGCTCTGCAACACTATTTTGAACGGAATTCCGATGTCAACATCACGCTCGTCTCCAGCGCGTACTCACTCGTGATGCGAGCATGTCCAGGTCTGAAGCACTAATACTCGAACTTGTCCCCTGCTTCGCACATAGTCGGAGGGCGTTCACTTGCCGTCAGGCACCCTGGCTGTCGTTAACATGTTCGCCCGCAGTTACAACCTTCGAATAGACCCACAGCCACCCTCAGAAGTTAAGAGTGTGTAGTGGATCATTTCAAACTCCCAGAACAAGTCATGGACAGGCACTCGTGGTATCCTGTGCAGCACTATCACTATTTTGGTGTCGTTGCCACTGATCCTTGCATCTGACTCCGGGAAACGCATGCGATTTCTCCCGGAAATACTCCGTGATACTCTTCTAATAATAAGGCTCGTTTGGTTTTCTCGTATCCCGCCCGCCCAATAAATATAGCCGTTCGCAAACTGCGGAATTCTCGATATTCTCCCCTTTGATACAATTCTATAGCATCCTCAGTCGGGGCCTGGTTCATCGTCCCAACGACGCTTCAACATCTCATGCTGGACAACCAGTTTCACTGGTCACGCCATTTTGATGGAGATCAGCTAGAGCCATTCCTCCACTTGCGGCGAGCTGCGATTTGCAGTACGCGAAATATCCAGCTTGCCTTTGCTCCGAAGCCAAATCACGACTTTTACGATCCATAAGCACAACTCCGGATGGACAAAACAGTGCATGCGATGTTACCTTTTTCGCATCCAATGCTGTCCTCGATTAAAAGAAGTTATCCTTTCGAATCAGTGGCGCCTCCCACCCTTAGAAAACGAGGGTCTCCTGCTGCACGTTGTACCACGTAAAGCTGCCGATGGCCTGGTTGGCCGATTTTTTGGGATATATTACGAGAACGACCGTCTCCTAGCCAATAAGTTTTCATTTCCAGAATGATCAACCAGTGTCTTCTGACTGGCATGTGCCACGGCTTGTTGGGCGCCCATCGATCACATAGAAAAACCACAGGAAACACGTTCCTATTCGTTGAGAGGCGCCACTACCACCACTTTTTCCTTTCGCCACACCACTCATCCGATGAAGCCAACATCCGCACGGAAGCGGCTCTATCCATTCAATGAACGTCGGGATAGCACCATTGCTACGTCTGCCCACCAAACTTCGGCCGAGCGTCGCATAAAGCATACAGCACGCTACGCCACAATCGGCGCTGCCTTCGGGCATATTCTACATAGGACTGAAAGTGCCTTTGTCAAGGTTCTGGGTGAAGCAGTTTCCCCTCGCAACAGGACCCGAAGGGCCGAAAGCGCTCCACCGACAGACGAGAACAATCCGCCTGTCCGTAACTCCGGGTCTTTGCGCAGAACCATTTCCTCTGGTTCCGTTGACACATTCCGCGTTTCTGGTGTCAGGTCTATCAAGAGGCGTCCCGAGCAGAAAGGCGCGGGGGAACGTATCAAACAAGAGCGGGCTCGTGTGGCGAGGCACCATAGTGGTGTTGGTGCACCGTCAGGGTCTGTGGCGGATATCGGGCCCGTTAAGACAACACCAAAAAAGAAGAAGACAAGTCACGAGAGCGAGCCCATGACCTCTCGTATGGCACCTGGGAATATAGTTGAGGGGGAGGAGAGCAGGCAGACCGCTGATACCGTCGCCACCGCCACTCAAGTATTAGTGGCACCTTGCGAGCCATCCGTCGATATAAATTCAACTGCGCCGATTGATGGAAGAAACGTAGATTCCGACATCACCTCGCCGCATCAAAGACTGGCTCTAAGGGATGTAGGACTAGAGTGTCCTCCACCACCCATGCTTAGGAACCTGAGCCCTGGATTGGACGATTCTAGCGAGGAAAGTGACTTCGAATACTTCATGAACAAACCAAAGAAGACGTTCTATATCGCCGGGGATCTTAGCCTGATCATTTGCACTCCACAGTCAGACATCACAATCTGGGACGGACGTAGAGGGTTAGTGCCTTCCCACCACGGATCATTACCTGGGTTTACCATCGAACGTGCAGCGAATATTATTCATTCCCAAGTCAGCTGTTCATCAGGTGTCTAAACCAAGAAAAATTTAACGTTTGGAGAGCTCCGAAAGTCAACTGTATCGACTTGACGTGCGGTACCATTCCGATTACTGGGCGGTACAAAGCAAAGCGGACTTCGCAGCTTTATACGTCCTATATGGGTGCCAGACTGGAAAATGCATATAATGAACCAGCCATTGTGAGAGCTAGAGACGGTGTTCACATCGACAAGAACTGGGAGCCGGCTCAGGATAAAGACGGTGTCTGGGGCTGGTGCGCAAATGTGTGGACGCCTATTCCGATGACACTTTTTGATAGGGCAGAGACAAAAGTGTTTATTATGAAGGGAGAGGTGTCGGTGCGATCAAGGACCGAGGAGATTACGATGAGAGCCGAGTTAAACTTCAGCGTGTCAGTATTGTTGCGGGAGGAATACATGGCATGATGGCTCCGATGTCACTTACCACTTGTATAATACAACTTTGCAAATATGCATTTGTAGGCAATTTGTAAGAGGGAACACCGCAAATTGGACGAAACTAACAATGATTCACCGCTCTCCGCGTCACATCATAGTACAAAGACGTGTCATTTAAAGGAGCTGCGAAACACTCCAAATCACTGAAGAGGGCGCAATGGCGAATGGAGAACCCACATAATGGACAGAGGGGTCGTCCGAGTTCAGTAAGGCCAACAAGGTCTCAAGGGTACTCAACCCCAGCAACCTGCATCAGCTCAGAAATTTCAGTATCTTGGAACACATTAGCACACCGGATATCGCGTATGAAGGGAACGGGAGCATGTACGCACGATCTTCTGAATGTTTCATGCGATGTGCAAAAATGCAGGTGACGTCTAGCAGGAATCCATATCTGTCAGACCAGTTGCAATTGCCATATATTACGTTTGACACACCTGAATCGAAGACAAACTCTCCGCCGAGCTGGGAAATGTTGCCTTGCTTCCCGATGAGCGACAGGTTCTTGAGTGGACCGGTCTGCGATAGCATGATGCTCTAGAGGTGTTCTTGTGGGGAATCCGCCATCGGACTGACTCACCCATATGCTCCTTAATACGTTCCCCAAGAGACCCCTTTGTAGGTACGAGCGACGTTTTTCATTCGCAGGGGTAAGGGCAAGAGTCTCATAAGTCATTCCAAGTGCACGATAGAGCTCCCTCTTGGGGTCCGCATAGATTGCGAATGGACACGATGTGATCTCTATTGGAAAACGGTAAACTCTGAGATAAACCATAACCCAACAGGCAAATGAAGGTTACCTTTGTAAGCAGCTATAGCTTCGTAAGACCCACATCCAACAATGATAAGTTGGCGTTTTGCTTTTGAGAGTGCCTCAGCTCGGACGGAGGACAATTGCGCGACATATTGCTATGCAACCATGGACTCCTATGCAGCATCCACGACCAATTAGACGCACCTGGCAACTCTGTCGAGGAGAAACCGTCTGTGTTAGTAAATATACACGGTTCACGACTTACACCACAAAAGAAGTGACCTGATAGGCCAGCAGGAATGAGTCTAAGAGGGAGGAGTCGTAACTCCATCACGCACGTATGAAAACAACAATGACCGGCTCCTTCAACAGCGAGCCGAACTCTACAGGTTGTCCTCGGGAATCGAATATAAGAACCCCAGCCGCGCTATGCAGGGAAGCCTCGTCCAGAGTACTAGGTGAGTTATCAGACATGATAGGCGTCTTCGTGGCAGATTCAGTTGCGGGTACGGCTAGAACGACGTAGAGGTTACGTAATCAAACCCTAGAACAGGGGTAGAATGTCCACGCTCGCTTTTTCAGAGCGCACCCGTGTTACTTGGGGGACCTGCGGTGTAGCGCGTGTGTCCCCGCCATGTTCTTCATTGTAAGTGATTTCATCTCTCTGGTTGTGCGACTAAACTGTCTTTCAGAAAGAACTTACCCACACGATCTTACTGCACCCGTCCTACTTTGGCCCCCGCATGCTCCAGTTCCTCGAATCCAAGTTGTACGCCGATGTCGAAGGTACATGCTCAGGGCAATACGGCTACATCATCGCCGTTGTCTCAATCCTGGACATCGGTAGAGGAATGGTCATCAACGGAAGTGGACAAGCCGAATTTGTCACGCGCTATCGTGCAATTGTTTTCAAGCCGTTCAAAGGGGAAGTCGTCGATGGAGTTGTGAATAACGTGAACAAGGTATCATTCTGACCTTTGTGCTGCCATTGTGGATGTTTCTCAACGAGCCTGTCAGATGGGTTTCTTCGCCGACGTAGGACCTTTGCAAGTTTTCATTTCACATCAGGTGCATACGCTCGTCAGCGGACATACTAATGAGCTCTTTCTCATGTCATTCTTCTGCAGCTCATTCATCCGGACATGAAATTCGATCCTAATTCCAACCCTCCATCGTTCGCCTCAGATGACCAGGTAAATGAAACGTGTTCTTGGTATCATGTGGCGTTACTTCATGAGTGTCTACAGATCATCGAGAAAAATACGCGTGTGCGATTGAAGATCGTCGGAACTCGTGTGGACGCGACGGAAATTGTGCGTTACCTACAGCTCTTTGTTCATTTGGGTCATTAACTAGCTCGTTAGTTCGCTATCGGGACGATCAAGGAGGACCATTTAGGCGTGATCGACTAGACCAGAACAGCGTGGATGATTGCCGGTCCACTATCGTTGTCACCCTCAGCCCTCGTTCGGTAACCTGCGCTCGGCTGCATAAAGGCAATATCTGTACTGCCCATGCAACGCCGTGGAGAGCTCTCGTGGGGGAGGGGGTGTTTTGGAATGCGGTTTCCTTTAATAGCCCGTCACTCGTAGAAACAGGTGCGAGGAGATGCAGAAGTTGTGCTGTATCTTGTCCCGCACCTCTCAGACTTGTCAATTATGCTTCTTTCAAATTCTACAGGGTAAACTGAAGGTATTACATTGCGTGACAACGGACATCGGTAGTACATACACGGGAACAACTAACTAACTAGACTGAGGTATCTCTATACTCGTAGTGTAGGAGTGGTCTCTGAAGACTACTCACCTCCGCCGGCGAGTTCAAGGATCAGCCGGCACGCTACGTCCATGAACACAAAGGGTGACACGACCTCGTCCTCCTTCATCAAATGCGAATCCTTGTCCTTGATAGATCGGCCGTCCGAACTCGAATCAGGAATGACAGTATCGGGGTTTGCCATGTCGAATTTTCCGGCACCAGGTTCTGCAGACGCTTTGTACGTCTTTTTGTGGTGGAAATCAACGAGGTAATTTATCGAGTCGACCATATATAATTGCAAGTTCATGAGAACCTAGATACGCGGGAAGACTTGGGTTTCGGCGATGGCTCGAGGATAAGAACGTCCTTACCACTACGTCTTGTACCCGTGCACGCGTCTCAACGAAATAGACGCTTGAAGCTGCTCTCAGATCTACAGACCAGTTGCCATCATATTGCTTCGCTCGTTCGATCCTGATGCCGTTCGTGCCAGAGCGTTGACGTCGTATTCCGCCCAAGCCACCAAGGTTTCGCTTTTCCTTCCACTCCATACCGAGCGTCTTGAGCGTTCGGTAGATCTCGAGCATGACTTCCATAGGTGGCGACCGACTGCGGATTCCGAAGTGCCATTTTGCACGATGTTGCTTCTTCTCTTTGACTGGCCACGAACGTTTTGCATTAGCGTATGATGCCAGGTGGTGTTGCTCTGGTAGCTGGTCCGGAAGGGGGAGGGATGAGTTGAGGACAGCAAAATTGTTGCATTCACCGTTCACGGAAGGGGTGGAGAAGTCAAGGCCATCATCTAGGTCGTCATCGTCGTAATCACCGTTAAATTCAGCTTCGAAAGGATTATCTTCCAGGTCTTTGGAAGGTGACAGAGCACTGGGCGACATGGTATTTCGCGGCTATGAACACAAATGAATAAGCTTCACGAACGGATACAACAATCAAGGAGTAGACCTACGTCCATAGCAGCAAGTTTCGCATCCCTTTCTTGTTCCTCGAACTCCGCCACTTAGGTTAGGTCGTCAATACGGGGGTGAGTAAGCACACCGACGAAACACTTACAATCTCTTCCAAGTCTGCGCTTGTCACGTAACAGCATATACGCTACCTTGACGGCATTTCCTTGTGGGCCATCGTCCCTCCGCAAACACTCCCATATATCCTCCTTGTCCACACCTTCCATCTTGTTCGCAAGATCTTCAACGACATCTTCTTCGATCCTACCCAAACCCTCGATGATTTCGAAATCCAAGGCCTTGGGTGGAGTGACGAGGGATGAGAGGGTGCCCAATACAGGTCCGGGAGGCGGAGGAAGAGGGGTGAGATATCGTGGAAGATCAGTCGTATAAAAAGGGTGCTGTGTTATCTCGGGAATGGTGATCCGCTTTATTGGGTCCACAGCAAGCATGGAATTAATTAATCCACGTGCGTCTGGGCTAAGAGAGGAAGGTATATGGTAGCTCCCCTCTACCAATAGAAGAGTGAGAGGTCGTCACTAACTTGACGAAGAACGAAACAAGCGTACGCACGGCTGATTTTGGTGAACAAAGTTTGGACATCTTCGTCCTCGAAGGGTAGCCTCCCGCAGAGCATGACATAGAGGATGACGCCACAGCTCCAGACATCGATCTCAGGACCAGTGTACAAGCCTCCTCGGATCACTTCCGGAGCGGCATAGTTAGGACTTCCACAGCTCGTTTTCAGGAAATCTCCGTCTTTTATTTCGTTTGCGAGCCCAAAGTCAGCGATTTTGACGTTCAAGCCGTCGTCCAAGAGAACGTTCTCGGGCTTCAAATCCCGGTGGACGATCTTCAATTTGTGGCTATACTCGATACCGGATATGAGCTGCTGGAAAAATCGACGTGCACGCCCTTCCGACATCCGACCATGTGCGACGATGTAATTGAATAGCTCTCCACCGGCGTATTCAAGCACAATTATGATATCTGTCGGGGTAGATATAACCTCGTATCTGCCGCATCGGGGCAAGGTCGACCAAGTACTCAATACCCAGCAAGAGATAATCGGCGGATGTGAACGTACAGCTTGATAATATGCGGGTGCCGTAGTGCTCGCATACACTCTACCTCCCGTTGAACGCGTGTTTTGGTCTTGGTCATATGAATCACTGCCTTGGAGATATACTTCATGGCAACTCTCTGTCCTGTGATTGTGTGTACCGCCACTTTGTATGAAAAAAAAAAAACGATGAGAACTCGCGCACACGACGGCATGCGCCATCGATGACAGAGAGAACGCACTTTTGACCTTTCCAAACGTGCCTTCCGCAATATCTCCCGTGACGGTGTATTCGCCCAGCTTCGAAGCTGAGTAAGAGGTGTTGGGCTCGTCCATAACGTGACGGCGTCGTTATCTCGTATAAGTGTCGTCACTGTCGTTGACGGTGGGCAGCCCTCGCGGAAACAGCCTAAACAACAGTAATATCGCTGCGTGGGGTGTGCGGAAAAGTCGGAGTCGACTCTCATCGTTGCCATTTACGGTCAGGAAGGGGGGTGGCGCAGACGACTTTCAACCCCCTCTACGTCACCCTCTCCACTCACCCGTGGATGTCTTCCTCGTTAATGAAGATGAGCGAAGAAGAACTTTTTTTTCTGTAAACAAAAGTGCGATCTATGCGAATGCCTCTGATCACCCCCTCGATGTTCATACCCGAGATAAACCCTATATCGGGAGATATAGCCCCTGTACCTTTGCAGATCACGTGGCCTTTCCTCAACACGCCCTTGCGCGGCCGCGTCCCTCTGGGCCTGAGACCACTATCCTACACTTCATGTCTACGATGCGGCGCACACAGAGTGTCAGAACATACAACAAGCAACCCTCAACCTCCGTCGTCGCAGACGACCTCGGCGTTCTCCGTGAATCCTCCGAAGAATCCGTGGAAGACGTCCTCCGGAAACAACTCCTTGACAAGGATCGCGAGAACGACAAGGTAACTACACCAGCTCTCTTTCTCTCTTTCTCTGTCTCACTCGACGTTGTATTTCCCGAAACTACTGTAGCTCCAAACGACCATCTTAGCTCTCCAAGCCCAGCTCGCACAACGTCCATCCATCGAAACCTTCCAAGAATTCGAAAAGGAACACCGGAATCTGGAACTTCTCCTACAAGGAACCCAACGAGAGAACGAACGGTGCATGGCTGAGATCGATCGGTGAGTCATTTTGGCTCATCACGACCAGTAGCTTGTTCACTGTCATCCGTCTGTTGACCATCTCACATCCATTAGAATGAAGACCCGCGAAAAACTTCTCGAACAAGCACTTGCCAAGGTCGCAGGCGAGAACTGGCAGGTAACTCTTCCAAGTTTTGACGTTGCCACGGCCAAATTACTGAGCCAAACGTTACTCATAGTCCGTGCTTGACATCACTCCGTCCTCCTCATCCTCTGCACGCATTGGAATGAACACGTACCTCCACCGTACCCAGCCTTCATCAGTCATGGAATCTTCCGGACAAAGTACTTCACCGACTCCAGTATCTGTCGAAGCCACCCGCGCACAATTCGAGCAAGTTCGCTTGTTGATATTGGGGATGGAGCAGAGAATGCAGGAGCGCGAGGAGAAGTTGAACAAGACCATTGAGCGAGCGGAGACACAGGAAATGAAGTGCGAAGCCCTGCAGAAAGAAATACTCCCTTCCAAGTTAGCCGTATGAGCATCCTTTGTGAGTTGCCGTGTATCATTTGCATTCCCATCGTATCTCGTGCATCAGAGCCTTGTACCTTTCGATACCCTTACCAGTGTAATGTTCGTACGTCTCGTAGTAACTTCACGCTTTCCCTGTAACGACCAACGGCCTCAAATGATATGCCTAACGCCTTTCCTACGACAACTACGCTAACGTAGGAAACACACCTTCTAATACATGCGTCTATGAAACAATGCCGTGATCTGGTTTTGCAACAGGTCCATGCAATGCTTGGGCGAAAGATTCTGACGAAGAAAACCGAAACACATACATGGGCACAGTACTCTTCAGTTCTAGTACCCAAGTGAAAAGCAAATCCCCCGTCCGGCAACGAACGGGGTCGGGGATCAATGCCCAAAGGTAAATGAGATACCGGAGAAGAAGCGTCTGCTTTGATAAGTGCGAAATAAGCATAAATAAAATAAGGTCTTTGATGCTTTGCCAGTTGGATGCGTGATATCGTTCGGTGCAAACTTGGTTATATGGAACTTGATCTTGATGGCGGCAGGTAGAATGTATCGAGCAGAATCTTGAGAGCGCCCTTGTGGCGGAAATGAAACGATGCTGGCAGGAATGTTTCGGATCGTAGTTTCCGTGGTGGATGGAGAAGATAAACCGAGCCTTGCGCCTGGATACGGACCTTCCAAGGGTCAAGGCAGGATGAAGAGATATTCCTCGCATATGGAACACATGGAGATGAACTCCGGATCCATAGTGTTCTAGTAGCCATAATACGCACGCTGGATCAAAAGTTAGCGAAGAGGCAACCCCAGGGATTATATTGCAACGCTAACCATCCTATCACTGCACACCACATCAGTATAGTTCGGTGCACGACATTGTGAAGAGACGTACAATAGCCAGATTACCTTTGAACCGGTCTTGCACCCACGTAAGGTTACAATGTGACCCTTAATACAATCATAGAGAAGGGCACGTTGATCCTTGTCGGCCTAAGAATACTCAGCACTTCGTTCTTTCTCAGTATCATGTATCATACCTGGGGTAAGACGCTTGCAATCAGTTGACTTCCGGTGACGGAGAGCGCAAGATCAACGATCATTGCGCGACGACCCCTGGCAAAATGTCAATAGCAGATAGGTAGACTCGCAATCTCATACCCTTTTGAAGGTTCACACATCCTCTTTACCATCCTTGACGTGGTTTCGGGGCCAGCGTCTTTGAACGCCCGCATGATGGACTTGAATCCCTGTTCGTTGGTAGCAAAGTCGAGCAAATCGTTGATGAGATGGTCGAGGCACATCTGACGATGTTTTTGTGAACCGTGCTCAAGAACTAGAAAACGATCACGACACTGTCTTTCCGCAGAGAGCTCGAAGGACTCACTGTGTTGGATGCAGTACGAGCCCCATTGATTCTTACAAATCTCGGCGAAAACGGCGGGACCTTGATCGAGCAGCTCGTCAATGATACCGTCTTTGGCAGACTCTTCCAGATTCTCAAAGGCATGCTGTGCGTGTGGATGAGCCTCACTGTACGTGAATCTCGGTGATAATCGCACCTGAACGACAAGAGAGCCCGTCTCATGGCAAGCAAGGGAGGCCCATTTGCCCTTCAAAGACTTGTTGACACTAGAGGGTGTAAGTATCACTGCGGCTCGGAACAAAGAGCAACCTACTATGCGAAGATCGGAGGCGCCGGAGGTGTCCAGGTCAATTCCATGATCTAACCTTGTCAGATCCATTGCCGCGGCAGTGCTGAGATTGACATACCTTGCTCCAAACGTGGGAGGCGTGCTTGTTTGTCAACGTCTGCGCAGGATCTCCAAGGAGAAGTTCTGAAACGATCAAAAGCCTAATATCTTCTTCGCAATCCAACGCCTTTTGGAGAACGTGACAACCATAGCAATTAGTGGCGAGATCGACGACCCGACCCCTACACGTGGTAGAATGCATGAGTAGGCGGTACCGAAGGTATGGATGCAAACCGAACCTCATGCAGGCAACGATCTTGCGCCTCTCCTCCGGTGTTGCAGCGGCGTCGAGGCACCTCTGTACAGCCCAATTTCCAAAACTAATGGGTCATTAACCTTTACGAGTCAATAAATGCCGAGAACGATCCAAGTTACCGGTGTGACATCATGTCGAAGCCGCGCGCGCAAATCGCATCGACGATCTTGTGCCGTTCTTCAACATCGGCAACTTTCAGTTTCTGTTGCAAAAAAATCGAGGCTTGCTGATCCGAAGTTTTGATGATGCGAGCTACGAAGACGTGGTAGGGGGGAGAGGAGGAAGGATGAAGCAGGGACAAGAAGTTGATGGGCTACGAAATCATCAGTCAGCGGATATAAACGGCTCACGACGGACTGCGCGGACCTCGTGAGTAACCGGCGTCGCTGTCCCTTGACGAGAGGAAAGCGCTACATGGGATGGAGAGGACATCAGTGAGTCCTCCGAGGCCAAACCCGACGAGAGATTGAATCTATCGTATGTCTCTCCCCTCAACCAGTCAGCCGGGATGTGGGGCTGCTGAACTCGCCAGGTCGAAGTGGCGGCGGGCACGGCGTCTTGCCGCCCGCCGAGTTGAGGCATTATCCCCTCGCGGAGCAACTGAGTTCCGAACATGGCGGAGGAGTCTTCCGCATAGTGATCGAGATACGCAAAAGTGTTGGAGGGAACGACGCATGGGACCTGGGTACCGAGAAATCTCCCGTGAGGGTTATTGTGAGCGGCGGAGAGCATATATTCGCGATTTTTCAAGGGTGAGCCGTGTTCGAACAAGAGAGAAGATGAAGACACGTTGACAGTGGGTGCAGCAGGTACCTCATAGGGAGCATTCAGTTTTAACTCGAATGGAGACTTGGCGGGCGAAAGGTCTGTGGGCGTGAGGAGGGTAGATGTGGTGGAAGTGGGAGACAAGTCCGGGGAGCCGCCGGACGCACCCGTAAACTGTCCCCGAGGGGGGGAGTGCGCAGAATCCTGTACGCCAGCTACGGGCGAGTTCAAGTTCAGGGAACGGAAAAGCTGTTCGATATGCTGAAAACGCAGCAAGCAATCAGGAGTCTACATATATGCACTAGAAAAGAGACGACGAACGCTGTCCTTAAACTCTGGGTTGCCCCTCTTCCTTCCGTCCCCGATGGCTCCGATATCTTTCTTGCGCGGCGGGCTGACGGTCCCCGCAGGACCGAACACGTCCTCGCCGTTGCGCATATCGCCATTGAACGCTCTCAGCCTATTTTGCAGAGCGTTGGCGGAGAAAGGCATATTTCCACCGCTGCCTGAGCGACCATCCAGAGCCGGCGGCCAGGCGGGCTCTGTTTCTTGCGACCTCGGAGCCCATATAGACCCAGCGGACGTCCTAGCACGTGGCGGGTCGAAGTAGTCGTCGGAGAAAGGACGAAACGTCTGCGCGGCGCTGGACTGCATGTTCCAATACGTAGACAGGGAAAGAGAGAGTCTCTTGGGGAGAGGAAAGAGGAAAAGAGACAAGTTCTGGAATTTGGACGGGATCGACAGACTTTTATACGCTGGGCCCGTCTACACCGAGTCCCGACTCTCCATGCATATTCCTTTTTAGGGGTTGATTTGACCAGATGTGGAACACCTTCTTTGCTTCTTCCGCGGTGGTATTCGTCTCTCCCCTCGTCCCTCCCCACGACGCCCCTGACCGATCCAGTTAGGTGACGACGACTTCAACGACGACGCAGGTAAGCACTCACAGACTTGTTCTACACAAGCGCTGTTAAGCAGCCAGTCCGTAGCGCACTCTGTTGGCCCTTCACCAAGTCACAGTACTTTGATATCAAATAAAATATTCAGCAGTGTGCGCCGACGGTCTCAAAGGGAGCAGTCGACGGTCGAGGATCCGCCAAGGTACGTAGAACACTGCCCATATTGGGACTCCATCGCAGTACAGCTTGGCTCCATCAACGGCTCTCGGCCCCTCTCTTCTTCCCACGACCGAAACAGACAAGCTAATGCTCTTATTCGTGTGTGAGGGCGCGTGATAGATAGACTTAGGTCTCGAGTCCGTACAAGCTCTCGCGGAAGACGACCATCTATCGAACGGATACGTTCTATCTTCTTATGATACACTTCGTCGTCGTCGCAGATGGTAACCAGGTTCTATGGCGGGCAGCTCACAGTAAACGAAAGAACGTCCCAGGACTTACTTACAGTCAGCTCTCCAAAGGGCCAAGGGCAAGGAGGAAGAAACGAACGGTACCGAATGACTATCCATCCATCCACCACGCATGCACGCACGCACGCGTTTCCTTCATTCACGACGAACAAGACGCCGTCTTCAACAACACCCATCATGAAGACGGAAATTTCTCTCGTGTTGCTACCACCGACTAGTGGACTTTCCCTGTCACTCACGGTCCCCCCTTTTTTCAGGATCATTTGTCAATCTGATGTAGTTTCCAGATCCGCTTCTTCTTTCCCCTTCGAAGGTGACTGAGAAGACGGAAAGGACCTACCACTGATGGGATGGCCCATGAATTTGGGTATCAAAGGTTCTGGCACCTTACCGTAGATGGGATAATACGTCCATATTCGCCGTGCGCATTGAATTGACCCTCATCACAAGCATCATTAATTCGGCCTTTTAGTGATATCAGGGTTGAATCTGAACAATTTGGTGGACCGGACACTGCGGTTGCCGGAGGTGCCACCGTACGGAGATCGGACGAATGGAAACTCATCGAGCATCTGGACATTGCCTTCCACACACAATGTAGGTGTGTCAAACTCACTACAAATCACGATGAGATTTCGACGCTCGAAATGACTGAATAACACCTACCCACTGAATGGAAACGCCGCCTTGGCAGGCATGATATAACCCACCGCACGTATGGCGCGGTAATCTGATGTGACCGTGCATGCAAAGTGCAGATGTATAGTGCGTGTATGCAATACGTTGCATCAGGACCCTCCCTTGGACGGTAAGCCCACAGGAGGCTTGGATGTGATCAACAAAGTACGTGTGCATTTCTACAGGCGAATTCGACACATGGACTGCCGATCAACGTAAGCTTCCGCAGCTCCCATGTGCTCTTGTTAATGTATAGTCAAGCCAAACCCCATGCTTATCGCAGGGGAAATGGAGGAAGGTTTGACGAATAAATTGAATAGATGGTTACACACCTTTCTACTGAATGGAAATGCCTGCTTGACACGCATCATATGACCCACCGCATGCACGGCGACAGTGATCTCGATAATATCCTTGCAGAATGTAACCGTAGTATGGGTGTCTGCGTAGAACGTTCCCGCGAATGGTATGCGTCTCTATAGGCCAGTCTGAAACATGGAATATGGATCAACGTAATTTCTCCAGTCCTCGTGTATTCTAGCCGAAGCCTTTACTTATCGAAAGGGAGGTGGTCAGGAGTTAACTAATGAACTGAATTAGACAGATACGCACCCGTCCACCAAATAGACATGCCTACTGGGCACACATGGCACGAGCCACCGCTTGTGACCTCGGAAATATCCTTACAAAGTGTAACCGTACCACACGTGTCCGCCTAGAACCCTCCCGCGAGCGGTACAGGCCAGGTCGACGTAATTCTCCACAGCCTTCCCGCAGCCACTACTTATTGCAAGGGAGGTGGTAAGGAGTTAACTAATGAACTGACTAAACGAATACGCACCCGTCCACTGAATGGAAACGCCTGCTAGGCACGCATGACATGACCCACCGCTTGTGACCTCGGGAATATCCTTGCGAAGCATAACCGTATTACGCGTGCCCACGCTGAAACCCCCAGCGAGTGGTGTGCGTTTAACACACGGAATGCGGATCGACGCCATTTCCCGCCCAGTGTACTCTGGCCGAAACCACTACTTATCGCAAGGAAAGTGAGGGAAGGGGATCAACTGACGAACTGAATAGACGGATACGCACCAGGTTGTCCACCGAATGGAAATATCCGCCTGACACGGCATCATATGACCCACCCACATGCACGGTGGCGACCGCACCCCGCGGACATGCAACGCAAACCACAAGCGTAGCTGTGCGTGTGTGGGAGTAGAACGCAGAACCCTCCTCCGCGAGTGACAGGCACTACTAATAAGATACCTGGACACGATGATATCGGGAGCACGCGGCCCATGCCGCATAGGAAAGGTTCAAGATTGACAGTCCCCAAATTTCCATTGGTAATGTGGGGTACGCGGCCTCTTCGTGAATCAGGACGCGGTGAAATCGCGGACTCCAATAGAATAACATGTGGTCGGACGCCCGATATTTGTACTGACACCTCGTAGTTCACGACCCCCAAAAGCCCTGCTGCCAGTACAGGTTTACCCTGAAAGAAGCCGTCTCTACACACACGGTTTCACCATGAATGTGGAAAGTGGCAACGCTGAGAGAAACGACTCCAACAAAGGCGATGAAATTTGAATGGGATCACAGAGAAAACAGCCTGCCCACGCACCCAGGCTGGCGCCTCGCAGTTCACGACCCTTAGGAAGTCACATCGAGACTTCTTCCCAGGGAAAAGAAGAGGAAGAATTCGCCGCAGTTCGGATCCAATGCACGGACGAGGAAATTCTGAGCGTTGCGGCGGCGAAGTGAAACAGAACGAGAAATGCCAACGACAATGCAACGAAGACGTCGCAACGTCAGCGTACGTATACATACATACAAAAGAAAAAGCAAGTGGGGATGCATGCCAATCAGCTATGTACTTACGCACTGGCAGCTGTGAACTCCGCCCCTGAGCGTGTCAGCGTCAGCCAGCGCCAACCACTTCTGACAGCAAAACGCCGCAAATTACTAGAAAAAGTGAGTAGACGCTGTCGTCCGAGGGAACGAACGGTTCTGTTCTGCCCAAAATACCCCCATTGAGGCAAAACAATGGCTCTTACCAGCCTATATTGGCAGCCAGGATATAGCAACCGAGTGACTCGTTGCCGCAGCCCTTGCCGTTTCGTAACTTAACTTTAGCAAGTAGGGTTTTCGGCACTTACATAAGTAAGCCAGGCACCTCGGCGCGCGCCCTCTGGCCCCTGACGACATTCTTAACGCAGAGGCTGTCGTTATTATCATACGCGAATTGATTCATTGAAAGATGCAATGTCGGCTACCCGACATAGTGACTATTATTACGTAAGTCATCTGTTCGCCTTGCGGCGTCAGGTTTTCACGTCAACCCAACGGCCGCCCGTGCGTGCGTGGGTATGACATCGATCAAGTTCCCAGGACACAGCTGCTTGACAGTATAGGGGTTAGATCCAAGTACTCTTCTATTCATTATGGAGATTCCATACGCCGAACCACCTATCAACGGTTCACCGAGATCACCCTCGGAATTCGTATCCTATCTCCTACCCCCCCTTGCTTCTTCATTCCTCCTTCTGAAGAAATTAGTGCAAGTGTACACTGATAGCCTACACCAGATCCGCACACGTGATACCGAGCGATACAGCGCACCTTTTGTGTTCAAATGCAGTAATATTTCTTCCACCTTTTCTTCCCCCCGTCCTCCTATCGCTTGAGGTCCTATCATACCATCGCGATCGCCACCGAGCTGGATCCCCATCTGAGACACCCTGGAGATCCCCGTCAGAGCCGGTGTGTGAACAATAGTCCAGGTGTTCTCATCGGGTGCGCTTGATTATTTTTGCCCTCGCGACACGCACACTGGGGGGAAAAAGGGGGGGACACCGTGTATAATTATCGAGAATTTAATCGCGTACACGCACGGCTGCGTGTATGCCGCTGGGACCCCTCTGATGGAGAAGACTGGATCTCCAAAATCATCGTAAGATTTCGCCGCGTTCACACAAAGCCATCTTCGGGAGGGGCTCCAAACCCCGTCGCATCACGATCTCGAAGATGGGTCTGATAACCGTGATCGATTGATGGGTAATCTCGTCATGTCCTGGAACCGAGACACGAAAGAGGGGTTGCTGGGGCGAGTCCCGAGAGCAGAACAAGGGTGTGACACACACGCTGGCGCTTCTCTCGTGCCGCACCTTTCCGCCTATCGACCTACCTGTCCGCTCTGATCCCATGTACGCTTTTAGGATTGATTCCTGCGTCTAGAATCGAGTCGAGTATGCACACATATGTACGCCCTTTAGTCCGCCGACAACTGGCGCGCCTCGGCAATGTCCGCACGAGAAAACAAGGTAAGGTTTGATTGCTCGGTGCCACGTGCAGCGCTCTGTTTTTGCGGGGACTACGTTGGTAGGTCTTCAGCGACGGGTATCACAAAAAGTCGAATGACTTGTGAAGTAGTTGGTGACGCGAGAAGTCTGTGTACGGCAGATGAGCATAAATTTTTCACGCCCGCACATATCAGGACGGACGAAAGGGGATGAGGATGTCGCAGGTTTAGTTAGGTTTGAGAACGAGGGGACCCGAGTCCCAGGAACACGGGCATTGACCGGTGCCAAGATTGACGCCACTGCCAAATTGATCTCCCGGTGTATGACAATGACAGAGCGATGCAAAAAGAACGGAGATGAAAGGGCGACGTCGGGGATCGAGCGAAGCAGACATGGGCATGGGGGGTGAGAAGAGGGAGAGAAAGGGAAGGGACCGCTGAATTGGAACGTTCGCGCCGCGTGGGCTGCGTATAGGTGGAGTACCGTCGAGAAGGGTAATTCAGAAGTCTGTTCGGGAGATAGGATGTCCCGGCGGACACATTTGCCTGTTCGAGAAAGGGAAACCTTGGCTCGAATGAGTGGATGGGTGGATTGCAAGGGAAGCAGAGACTTACAGTAATGTCCTTGTTTGTGAGGGTGGGCCCGGCGACTTGACAAAGCGACGGATGCGCCCCAACTTGAAGCGAGATGAGGTCTGGGATGTTCTATCGCCACCACTCGCCATATCGCGCCGACTAGATATGCCACGAAGCTGCTAACTATGCATCAAAGAGCAATAATTGACCACGTTGGAGGCGCTGCCGCCTATTCATTCATAGGGAAGGATGGACAGGGCCGTGGGCCCGGCATCAGGATGGCAGATGAAAATGAAAGGAACGAAAGAGTCTAGACAGGGGTCAGTGTGCGTGTGTCTGTGTCTGTGAGTCGGAACCTTGCAAGGATGGGCCGAACGATGCGGAATGAAAATGAATCGAGAGTAGATGCGGGCAATATGATCGTGTGAAGGATTTCGTGCTGTGCTCTGAGCCGCTGACTTTTGGATGGATGAGTTCCATATTGAAACGGCGACCGACGCAGTTTGGATCGAAGATGCCCCCCTTGGCATGCATGAGTCCGTCGTTTACGTAGCTGGGCAGAGATCTTCCCGTTTGGCTGCGAGATCTCTGCCCCACCTCACGGAGATACCAATCCACCACGCGCATATAGCCCTATATACTTATACTTCCTCTGTCTCTGCCCCGTCCCCCCTTCCCTTCCCTTGTCATCGCCTCATCGAATCACCCAGCCATGTCTCTCCTCGCCCTCCCCTTCGAACTCATCGAGCGCGTCGCGATACACCTCACCGACACCAGTGGCATACAGGCGCTGCTCCCGCTCCTCCTCACCTGCAAACAGCTCTACAACATTCTCGGAACTCAGTCCAACCACCACATATTCGCTTCTCACTTTGCATCCCACTACGACCTCTCCTCTGCCTCTCGTCGTCTCGGCCCTCAAGCTGCAAAGTCCCGCTCTTACGCATCTCAGCTCCTGCGCTACTCTCACGCCCTCAGCCGCATTCGCTCCGGGGACATTTATGCCGACGACGTCGTCCACACCTTCTGGACATCCTTCCTCATGTTCATGGAGGACGACGGAAAGAACCGTGCGAGCCTCGAGGCAGCCGGCTTGCCCGATTTCGTGGACCGCTTTGTCCGCGAACGTCTCTACGACGGACACCGGGACGGATGGCCCGCAGACAACGCCGTCAACTCTCTTGCCTTGTGGCTTCTCTGGCTCACCACCACCGAAGGTACGTATGGCTTGTCTCGAGCGAACGAATGCCCTTACGCATATGCAGATCGACTTCGAGCGGAGTCGTCGCCTCGGCGAGCGCAAATGATCAAGCTTATGCTGCCATTCGTAGCCATGCCTGTTAGGGTGCGTTCATATCAGTGCGGCGTGCCTTGCCACTCCATGTCTCACTTGTTATCACCAGTATCCTTCGACGCTCGCTCCCGATATTCACTTCTCTCTTCCCCTCTCACGCGATGTGAACACCGCTCCCCACTCCGTCCCCACATTACACGGCCCTTATCCCCACTACCTAGACGGCAGATGTCACAGCACAGCACTATACTCCATTTCCAACTTGGAAATCGGCATACCCCTGGCGTCCATCGCCGCAAAACTTATCTATATCTCCAGAAGGGAGGTCTTCCCTGTCGCCGTGCCGTCCCACCTCCCTCGCGATCGCCAACATGCCCTGCAGCTCGGTCTTACGATGATTGGCCCCACTCAAGAAGACGTACATGAACTCAACGCAAATAAGGTCGCCAAACTCGTTCCTCCTACGCGTCCCGATGGTAACTGGTCAGAAGGTATAGAGGGTTGGGATACTATGGCTGCCGATGAACGCGCAGCCAAGGCACCGAGCGCACGATGGGACAACGACTGGTACAGGTTGGTCGACTGCACAGACATCTTCAGGCTCATCTCCCTCAAACGATCACACTACACTCCCGGAACCATGTCTGGTCTATGGCAAGGACGTATGCTCATAGTAGACGACACTGCGCTCGAGGGCCTCCTTCAGATACCGCAGATGCCCACTCACTTCAACGAACAAAACCTCGGAGTCGTAGCAGCTCCCGTCTTCATGCGTCTTCGTGAGTACGTCTGTATGGATGTCGACCCGAACGAGCCTGTTCCTGCTGGTGAGATGGAGGATGGTAGACATAATGCGTGGCTCCCAGCGTCTACGCAGCGTTTCGAGTACGGGGTAAGCTCGTTTCCCCTCTTCTCGTCCTACTGACTAATGTGCATGCGCAGCACGAGCTTGCCCTCTCCTATTCTACACCAGACCCAACTGCGCCTCACCGTCGCATCGAAACAACCAAGCGCTATCACGAATATGTTCCGGACGGATCCTTGCACGACGAGACGACATGTCGGGGATGCTTGTATCGTGGGACCTCGGAGATGGTATTCAGAGAACACGATGCACGTTTCCTCGAGATGTTGGATGACGAGCTTGCGGCGGCACCTCTTCCGGACGAGATGGAAGGCATCGAGGATGAAGAGGCTGAAGAGGCAGGCGACGATGTCGACGATGACGCCATGTCTGTCGATGACGAAGACGAGCTCGTTGTAAAGAGGAAGTGTGATGGGATCATGGATATCGTGCTCGTAGGCGAGGTGAGTCTTTCTCTCACTTGTCGCTAGCGCTCTATGCCAACGGTGCGGTCGTAGACGGATGAGAGGCATGCTCAAGCATGGCATCCTTATCGCTTCTATGGTCGCGTGAGGGAATGGGACGGGCTGATCGCATTGGTGCGCGCTCCTGTGAGTGTCTCTTCATTTTTCCCTCACTGTTCCTTTTTTTTTCTTACTTGGCGATGTGACAGGCTATGCCCGGTGCTCCTCACGTCGGTCTTTGGATGTTCACTGGGTACGTCGTCGGTGGCCAAACGCTCGTTGGGAACTGGCGAACAACGTCGCATCCTGGCGAGCCCGTCACATTCGAGGGTGCGTTCGCGATGTCGAAGAGGGACTAAGTGTTATTGCGGTTGTGGCTTTTTTTTGCCGTCGTTGTTTTCCATTTTGTTTATCAATGCTCTGATTTTTGTCGGTTTCTGCGGTTCATACCATTCACCATGTTTTTTTTTTTTCTATTGATACCTCCACGACCAGATGCCGTACCACATGCACATACGCATTTCCGCTCGAGTCAGATACCTACATATGCACGGACGCATGCAGGCACGCGCGCAGCCCAACGACGTATATACATTCATCCATGCATCGACATACATACTACATACATACAGTAGGTACTCCACGTATCAGATATACATATATACGCATAGGTTGTAGCATGTGACACGATTTCACGCATGTTACTTGTAACTTCCCACTTTCTCATGATCTTATCCGGGCTTGATTGTGTGAATCTATACGTGAGGTGGAGCTCGACGAGTTTTGCCAACCTTCTGGAAGGAACCTTGTCGGAAATAAGTGTTCATACTAAGCCTGATGCGTATAATCTACATATGGGTTTACAGGTACGTTCTTGGCCAAGTGTGCGCTACTTATCACCGAACGTCGGCGACGACGGTGTCTAGGGGGGTACGACCAGGAGTGTACTATCTTTGACTAACCTTAAATAAGTCCTTGATACTAAAGTCAATTATGGTGATAAGCTTCCCACGGGGAACAAAATCGCAACCACTTCAGCCAGGATCCTCAATCCCTAGTGACCTTGTAAACAAGGCAAACATATGCACATGTTGCAGTACAGTACACACCCTATCTTTCCGAGTACGTTCCTGGCCAGGTGTCCGCTAATACTCACCGAGCGTCGGCGATGACGGCATCTAGGGGTACGTCACTCGGCACAGCAACGATCCTTAACGTTCAACATCCTATAGTAAAACCTTGTAAACAAGGTAATATATGCATATATTGTAGTGCACACCTCATCTTTCCCGAGTACGCTCTTGGCCCACCGAGCATCGGCGACGGCGGCGTCTTAGGGGTACGTCACTCAGCACAGCAATAGGCCAAATGTCCGTTACATGTAGCGTAGTATCATGTGGAACGCCCCTTCCGAAACTACAGTTCGCTACGGAGGCCGTTCTGAATGAAAGATAAGGAACGAGTCTAATGGCGTCCGTGCCATAATTAAACAGAATCCGTTGCCCAACGATTAGTAGGCATAGGGGTAAGGGACGACCGAATTGGGTCGGTCCGGCCACTGGCACGCTAGGACTGGGTAGTAAGAATTAGGAGGCAATTACCGGATAGGGCCGTCGGAAATTCGCCGATCTCGGGATACGTATGCCCGCGTACACCCGTCTGAATGTTGCCGTGTATTTTGTACTACGAAATGCATAGCCCGCAACCGTGTAAGGAAGGAAGGGGGAGACGGTGGCGGAACGTGCCCGTAACAGTGCGATGATCGTCTCCGTCGCAACGAGAAACGGCGACGCATCGAACGCGTCGACTCCGAACATCTCCATACTAACAAGGTTTGAAGAGAAAGTTTCAAACCATGTGGGACTGCCCACACACGGCACTCGGTCTCCGAGGAAGAGTATTTGAACGCCTCTAGATCTGCAATTTTGGGGGTGCTGGAAGACAAGGGGATATAACGAGGTGCCTACAGGACTATACGCGGAGCGCTCACACGAGGTCCTATGGACGTATGTCATCTACAATGTCACTGCAGAGAAAGGAATCAGATATGAACAATAAAACGGAGGTGCCAACTGCGTAAAACGTACACATGTAAAGGGAAGGACCCTTCGATGCGATCCCGCTTTCGGAGTTTTGGCGTGAATGGTCTTCCACTCCTTCCGGAAATCGGACATGATACCACAATATTGAGTCGAATCGTGCGACGGGTGCAGGCCGTTATCAGACGACGGACCTGCAGTGCGGCAATCCCTACAGATATATCTCCTTACGACCTCTTGAAATTTTTCCTATGATATGCATGATGATGCTTGCATCGAATAGAGTTACTGGACATGGAGCATGTCGCTTATCTCCATGTCTATTAGCAGGTTGATTGGCGACCCTGAATAGTTCATACCCCGATGATACGGACAAACGACACAGAACCGCCCGATTGGTACCATCTCTTAGTGAGTGCACGTAGTTCGCACAACACGCACACGTGCAAAGCCGGCATGATGATTTTTTCGTGTGGGGTTGTAAGCTCGAGCTCCGAGATAACGGTACCGCATTTCTTTCGAGGGGAAGGGAGAGGCACTGCCTCCCACCACATGCATATTACTGTCCAGATGGCGGTAGCAATTGAAGATCCCGTGAGCGTCGATAGGCCTTTACCCACACAGACAGGCAACCCTTCCGCATGCCATACAGACTGCCATTGCCGAAGAACGAAAGGAATAACAGTTGTTCCGCCTCTCGCCATGCACCCTATGTCAGTATTATAAAGCATGTACGTAACAGACAGCTTGCCCACCCACCGGAGACCCTGGCGGTGAAGATGCCCGATTATGGGGCCCGATTCCAAGTATTCACAGAAGAGAACAATGCAACCTCGACTAGACCATACTCGGCGACGGTCTTTGTGCGCGTATTTGATTTCTTTTTAGCATTCGTAAGCGTCCCAAAAAAAGATGGCAACGAGGTCGGCCGGTCGTCTGCTGCGAGCGCATCATTCGACGCAACCCACGTACTCACCGACACCCGACACTCGTACACGTCCGTCCGCACGGGGGCTGCAGTTCGTAAGTACTCAGGAAAGGCGATCATCGCACCGAGAGACGGAGCGTAGTGGAATGACAAAGCAAGCTAGGTCCCGATGTGATGCCCACGGCGTGTTGTCCGACTTGAAGCTGATGTGCTTCTGTCCTTCTCCCCTTGACGAGTCTGAATTCGGCTGCTAGTACGACTCGAATCGATGTCCAGGCGAACAGAGAGGGGCCGTTGACAAAGGGTGTTGGCGTGGGAATTGTCGTCATTGAGTCTCCCGGACTCTACATGGAGAGATGGGCCCCTCATCTGAGGCTCAGCCGCACGAGCAACTCGAATTTACTTAACAAAGTGAGCACGAAAGCCGAACACGTGCATGCGAATGGCTGGCCAGGGACTCGCATACCCTTTGAGGTTGCCTTTCTCCTCCCGCAGGTACTCCACTACGGACATGACGAAGGGTGTTAATAGTGCTAACTTGCAGTCAATCCCCTGACCGGGCCCACGGCCTACCCGGTTCAGCGCTATCCAAAAGCAGAAGTACACGGGGCGGTTTTCGTGGGCTAGAAGCTATTCATTACACGGGCTCGTCGGATCAGGCAGTCAGGGCGAATGAGGGTACGGTGAACGATGAATGCATTGACGGCACGGCGGGTAATTCGTCAATTATTCATGGGGCAGGTATTAACTGTGTTCTACGACGGCCTATAGAGCTGGGCTTGACACCACTCCTATTAGCCTGAATGTACCACCACCGCGTCAACGCACATTGAAATGGGTCGTACCATAGACCAACCGCATATCCGACGTTCTCTTTGCACTCCAGCGCGGCCGCACTCAGGAGTGATCTGTATCTGCCGGTTTCTAAGGCTCGATCTCGTTCACTCCCCCATTTTTTTGCGTGAATCATTGGTCTCCGCGCAGTTCCCACTATCTCAGGGGCTTCCCACATGTGGAGTCTCCTCGCAAAAAATTAAAAGGAGCTGAATGCATGCACAGCTAGGAATGATCCGTGCCGTTCGCTTATTGGTTCTCCTTTGCACGCACTGTACTCGCCACAGAGGCTGAATGCTGATAGCACGACTAGGCATAGGAACGATTGAATTGGTGGGTTAATCTCGCTTCTCCCCTTGCATGAGTCACATGTCCTCGCGCAGCTTTCCCCTGGGTACCACAGCGGTGTGGACACATACGTGTCCTTCCTCACACGGGGGATTGTGGAGCTGGTTGAATGGGCGGTACGGCTGATGGTTCGTAGGCATTTGGTTCTGTCACACCTCAGCCTCCCCCCCTCCTTTTTGCAAGAATTACCGGTTCCCACACAATCTCCTCTGTCACAGGGAATCAGACAGAATTCTGATCTCCACCGGAGATGGCAGGGTTGGTTGAATGGACAGGTGGCTGTGCTTGGGACTAGTTCATGTCGTTTCACCGTTCCTTTCGGCGCAAAGTAACTTGACCACTCATAGTCCTTTGCGAGGAACCGCGGAACGCCGTCGCAATCAATGCAAAATTGACATATCACAAGTACTTACTGGCATTAAAACTGCTGTACCTGACATGATCGCTCCGTGGGAAAGCAAGGTTCGTAACGTTGCCCTTCACTTTGCGCCTTCAACTTGCCACCATAAACCTATTCGCGACTATCTTGGCCTCTGCCTTTTAATGTCCGTCGTGCTTCCTAAATATCATTTATCCGTTATCAACCCTTGTGACACTTACCCGCCCCGCCGACGTGCCGTGAGTCCGAAAGACGTTGGACAAAGGGAGTAGGGAGTAGGGAGTAGGGAGGCCTTATAATTCCCCTGTTCTTATGCCGCAGGTGGCTGCGACGCTGTTCGTCGAAGACTAGCACCCGTTCTGGCTGGGGAATGGCGTGTGTTGGTATACATATACATCGGCCCCTATGGGCACGTATCACGATAATCGTACTGCGTGTTCAAACCGGTATGTGCCAGTAACTCCATTCTAGCCCTTGCGCATCCTCCTTTTTTCCACACACTTCATCCCCGTGTCTGAGTTTCGTGACTGTGTTCTGATATGATTTATTCTGCCCTTCTGTTCGATTTCTCATCATTACCGCACCGCACACGTTGTCCCAGTGCCTCGGTGACACTGCCTGACCGGTGGACCGGTAAGTTGGTACAAGACTAGTGCGTTCACCTGAAACCTCGGGACTGAGAGTGGACTGGCACCGCATCAACTGATCGCGAGTACACGGTACGTTTTAATGTCCGCTTGTGCGGCTCACATTTCATCTCATTCGCAGGCTCGTCGGCACGTTTCTTGCCATATCAATAGTTCCGCCCTCCATGACTATTTCAGTGCAGCCTGCCGCATCCGATCATGGATCGACTTTCGGAACGTAAAAGCGCGGATCAGCGCACCGCACTGAAATGGTTGTGGGTTTAGTATAATAAACAGTCGTTGAACTTTTTGAACCTCGACAATCATTGTTAATGAAGATAGGTGTGGAACGGTACGGTCCAGGTCTGGGATCCGCTGCAGATTTACCGGAAAAGAACGAAGCCCGATGACATTGTGCTCGCGAACCCCCTAGAGGCTCGCAGGTGCCACAGGGTCCAAAGTAATTTACGGTAGGCGTTGCGACAGGATTCTTATGGTATAGACCGGTTGAAAAAGGCGAAACATGGCGATTGTGAGGTTTGCCTCCGAGAGAGTTGTTTGGCTGGTGTTAGCGACTGATATCGGTAATTACGATGAAAGCGCGGTGGCCGCGGCGAGCATAAAGTTCGCAGTGCAGGACAGGGATACAAGTACGATGCGACGAGGATGGCATGCCCGACGGCCTCCCGTTAACTCATCCAATCCTCATAGTTTGTAATCTTGCTGCGACCTGTTTCTTAGTCTCGGGCGGTAGTCAGTCTCTGGGAATTGATGACACCGGGTAGCGTCCAATGAACAGATTTGTGGTGATACGCAGGAGATAAGTACATATCACTCCAAGTCGGAATCACTCTTTGAAGCGGTGTCAACTCACTCCTGGATGCTTATGCCGGGTTTCCACGCACTCCTGAATACTTACGCCACAAACGTAGTGATAGACGCATAAAGTCATATTCTCTCCTGCCCCTTCCTCCCTGAAATTCGGGTAGAAAAGAAAATTACAACATATACCCAATTCGGAAGTATGCTATGGGAAATGCTTAGTCATGACTGCATAGTGCCACGTTTTCGAAAATTGTTTGAGTTACACGTTCTTTCCCCAATCTTACCACCAATTTGAAGCGTTCACCCACAAAATCCGCGAGTTCGATGTTGGCGTACACCACAAGATATACGATTTCGAGTGCGGAGCAATCGGTGTGTTGGACACGTGCAGCCTCTTTACCCCACGCACAAGTCAGGGCCTCCGAATGGTTGATATACGACGGAGGCTCGTTACGTTCGTGGAATATCGATTAGGACCGATCTCTGCCTGCTGCGAGGCCTCGTTATGAGGTTGAGCAGGGCCCCAGGCAGCTCGGCCATGATGTCTCCTTGTAGAGTTGAGACTAGTGGGTCATTCTGCTAGTGTCGTAGTTGGGGGACGGACACCACTCCAACTCCAACTTCTTTCTTTATCATACTCATGTAATGGCTGGCTCTGTACTATTAAGATGATAATTTCAGCGCCTGCCCGTTGCCTTGCTCTCCTCCTTGTTTGCTACATGGCGTACGCTTTGTACTTGTTAGATGCCGATCGACGGGGACCAGCGGTATGTGTTAGCTCTCTCGGAGTCGGTCCACCCTTCTGCAAGATCAAGGTAGGCACCAATCTCGAGGTAAGTCTGGGAGGACACTACTCGGTCCAATTGGGGATCGTATAACTGTATCCTTACTAAGGTCCTGTTGGGGAGTCCGCCGTGCTAATGCACTGAGTATGCGTCTCAGTGTTCGCATCACTCGTTTGTTTTCTATCCAGGGCCGTCAGCAATACCTCCTGGCACGTCA
This sequence comes from Pisolithus thermaeus, assembly GCA_024663475.1. Taxonomy (NCBI): domain Eukaryota; kingdom Fungi; phylum Basidiomycota; class Agaricomycetes; order Boletales; family Pisolithaceae; genus Pisolithus; species Pisolithus thermaeus. The sequence continues at coordinate 49,284 of JANFAF010000082.1, forward strand.
TATCCTACTTGACATTCCGCGAATTTGATGCCTCGATGGACACGTCTCAATGTCATTTTTGTCGGTTTACTTCTGCGCAAGGTATCATGCAGCTCCGCTTCCCAGTGGGCTATTGTGGGGGGTTACGCTCCCTTCGATCGCTATGGTCAGGTTTTTTTTGCCAGGGCGTCTCCCGTGTATCCTCGCCGGGGACTGAGCACCAGCAGGAACCGTTTTTGTTGCCACGCATCGCTTCGCTAACGACGCGTATGTAAGAGGTAACTTGTAACACTGAGCAAATTGCGGCACAGCCGACGAACCTGTCCACGAAGCTATAAGGCAGATCATGATGCTGCGTTTTTTTTTTCTACGTTACATACTCCAAGCACGGGGTTGGGCCCAGGGTGTCTAACCAAGTTTGTCTCTGGAACGGTGGAACCTCGAGATCTGGCGGTGATATGCAGATTCTTCCGCCGACGTAGCACGCAGCTCAGATAGCTCATATTGGGTTATGTTATGATCCTATGCAGGGTCGGATTACTTTGTGAGTCACTATTTCTCACCAGGGCGATTCCGTGACTACCCACCGAGGGACGGAATGGATCTTTTCATGATGATCACCGTGTAGCGGGCAAAAAACTTGGTGGGTACGCGCCTTGTCCGGGGATCCAACCACTCCCCCAGTGCCTCCAGAAAGCCGTCTCAATATCAAAGCATATGTGTGCATCTCAAAAGCTAGAAGATGGGATGAGAAAAACGACTCCAGATTGGATCGAGCCTTGTCAGAGGCCCTTCGAGCCTCGTGTTGTGGCTCACTGCTTCTGGTGGCTCTGATATCCGATCTATGCCGTTTTAGAGTATTGACGCGTGTCACCTCAATGACTGGCTCAGGTTAAGTGTCACTCTCCCTCAACCTGCTGCAGTTCAGCACATACCCGACCATGGTCCAAGCATAAGGATGGCTGCGAGTATACAAGCCGCATCCACCCGTATGATGTCTGTCAAGGCAGTTTCGCCTCTCAGGCCCCTACTGGCGACGCAGGCTTTCTTATCGGGCGGCTGTTTAAAAATTGCTTCAAGTTCTTTCCGGAGAAAACACTAGGTACCCGAGGACTTCGTCACATTATGGAGGGGCGCACAGTACCCCGTGCCCTCCTTCTCAAAATTGTGCGGCTTCGTCAGACTTGTCTATTTACGCCATAACAACCATACTTAACAGCAGTTGACCTCGCATACGGAGAGATATGATGAGTCTACATACGTCTATAAGTGAAAACCTTCAGAGGGCAACCGAGGATAAACCCGCCACTTCAATGACCCCGCCTACAAGATGCAAGCTACCGGTCACCAGAACACTGACCCTATCGAAGGTTGTTGAGATCCCACGCACTTCCTTAACAGCGTGCTCTATTGACGGTACGACGTGAATTGAATCAGTCGGGAATGTAGGGACAAGCTGAATCCAAGCATCAGCCAGTTCGTGTTGCGCTTTGAGTTCCGTGCGGGCTTCGGCCGACATGGCGCGCGAGGTCAAGTCTACGAATAATGAGTAATGCAATAGCTAGGGTAAGACTACTTACCGCCTTTGAAATGGCCATCTGCATATGTGACATTGTTGCAGAAAATAACTTGTTGGAAAAACTTTTCGACGGGTTCCATACTTCCGTGCTGAAGCAGTAGTTTCTGTGTCTCCTCAAGCATTGTACCCAACAAGTCCAAACCCGAACGCCCCTTCGTGCAGTTGAATATCAAGACACGAGTGCAATGGAACTTCTCCCCCGCGAGGCCAGATGTCCCGTTAACAACAACCGTAGTGCTGGTGGGAGAATTGCATAGACCAACGCGCGGATTGACAAACCAGCGAGTACAGCAAAACACACTCTCCGCGGTGTGGGCTCCATCAAGACACCAAGTTATATTTTGATATTTTGGATCGGATACTGTCTGACAGCGGCCGGGCCACTTGGCATTTTCAAGACCAGCGATAAACGACTCTGGAACCTGAGACAATGACTCGGGGCCGCATTGCAGCCCATCCATCGAATGCAGGAATATATGGGCCGTCTGAATAGCAAGGGCCGCATTCTGGATTTGATGTTCGCCAGCCAAGCCTGATGAAACGGGATTACGGCTGGATAAGAGAAAAGGGTACAGTAACTGTACCTAGCGTAATATTCTCAATCCCCGGGAGGATGGAAACTTCCATGAAGTAGGAAGCCTGCAGTGTATCACGACGCAGTCGCCTGAGAAGAGTGTCGATACGCACCTGCGATGCTTCGGCTCTCTCTTTCAAGGCTACCATACCCTCCTCTGGTTGACTGACGCTGAGCGCTGGGACTCCATTCTAACAAGACGTTAGCCGAAGAGAGACCGAGCATATGTAAGTACCTTGTATATTCCACCCTTTTTTTCTGCGATCGCTGCAATCGTCTTACCCAGTACCGAAGTGTGGTCCAAACCGAGAGCAGTGATACCAGTCACGATAGGCCTCGGCACTATGTTGGTGCTGTCGTTCACACCTCCAACCCCAACTTCTAGAATCGTCGCGTTTACCTAGGCCAGTCAGCTAAGTTAAAGTACGGAAGCACCCTTCCATACCCTTTCTGCCAGGAAGGTGTGAAATGCCATGAGGGTAAGATATCGGAAATAACTAGGCATAACTGGAAAGTCGGGAGTCTTTGGCTACGCATCATCGATCAGAGCCTCAACTTGCTAAAGAATGAGATACACCTACACCGTTCTGCTGCAGTCGATCCCAGACTTCAAAAAAGTATCGAGTGAAATCATCCTCTGAGAGAGGCACTCCGCCTATTCTAATTCGTTCTCGAACAGCTACAAGATGAGGGGAGGTGTATAGACCTTGACATATCAAATGTGATGTTTGGAATGTAGAAAGTGGAAAGCGACATACCAATTTTCCAGTTTGGTCTTGCATGACGAACAATGGAATCTATGAATGCACAGGTGGAACCTTTCCCTTTGGTACCCGTGACGTGGATTACATTGAGCTTGTTGAGATCTTCGCACTAGATAGGAACTGATGAGGGTAAGTGGAAAAGATCAGTGGAGCGAACAGTACGGTGTAGCCTATCCGCTCCAAGAACTCAATCATTTTGGGTATCGGATTCGGATTGAGGCGGGAGCGCGCGGCCTTGGCAGCCTCAAGGGTATCAGCACTCGTTTGCAACGTGTTAAGGTGTTCTATCGCATCCTGATAGTTCCTGGTCGCCATTGGTTTGCGGTGAAGCGAAGGGATTGGCATCAGGGTATGGCGCTCAAGGAATATATTCCGAGCTGCTAATCGGCTGCCAACCAAGTACATAGCCTGTCATTGCCACTATTAGTGCCTGCTTGTCTGAGGCTTCGCAGTTCACATTCCGAAGTTTTCGGTTCCCCCAAGGACCGAAAGCCCGAGTATGTAGTGCATCGTCATCACCTGGAGATAATAACAGCTCGTTTCTCTCCGTTTTGTTCCTATCGAGTTATGGTGATGACCATGTTGACTTCTTTTCAATGTGTCTGCCACTGTGATTGCTATAAACTGCAGCTTGATCAGGCAGCAACCAGGGTCGAGAACTGGTGGGATATTTAATATGCAGGCGCCAAAAGCAGTCGCGTCAACGAATTCCAAGTGTGTGTGCGTTCAAGAGAATGGTGGAGCCCAAGGAGGAGCGCACAGACATCGACAACGCTGATGACGAGACGCGACGAATTAGGTTAGCGGACGTTACCGTGGCCCTACTCGTGATAACGTACGCCACCCGTGGTGAGATTTGGTATACTACTAGATCCTCCATCTAGTATCCTCCAGTGCTGGTGGTCACCCTATCGGAAGGGCCAAGTTTAGACTCTATGCGCTGTAGGGCGGTACCAAGTGTGGCCTGGTATCGGATCCTCGAGTGAGAAATACTCGTGGAACACCTGGACCATCTATAAGTGAAGATTTAGAACAGGCGCTCGCAAGTCACCAAGGATAATCGACATCAGAGTCGTCGCATGATTAGATTTTAGGTCACCTGAATACAAAATCAATGAATCATTCCAAAAAGAGGTAGGTTCTGAGATTATTGGTTTGCTTTAATAAAATGCCAGTTCGCTAGCTTGGTGACCTCGGCCGACTCGTGGCAGTTGCGATGAAGCAACGTTGGTCTGTAAGTCGCGACGGGACGAGTCACTAAACTTTGCATGGCATCTGCGACGTACTGGTGGTTCTAATTACGGTCGTCGTCACGGTATGGCAAGCGCTGAGCAGCATGCTTGTGGTTTTATGAAGCTTACTACGGTCTCAAAACTTTTTTCGATGTCACGCCAAGCTACTTCAATCAAAATCTCGGTAGGAGAGAACTCGCCTTGCATTTACAACAACTAGAGATTCGGCGGTAGATCACAGGACCCTGCCGTCTTGTTTGTGCCGCAGCACGCATGGTCAGTCTTTCACACTGACGCGGACCAAGACAAGACGGGTCCTCCGCGAGGGGTAGTTGTGGGTCATTGTCATAACTGTCATTGGCGGTCGTTCCAGGCCCGTCTGTCAGTCAGCTAGTTATCCACAACTGGAGGTTAGCCTGGTACCGCTGAGCCGGAAGGTTGCGCGGTAACCGACGAAATCAAAAATCAATTTGTGCAGCTCGCCTTTCTCAGCCGCCCCTAACGCTCAGATCCGGTATGCTTAGCTGTATCGATTTGATCTTGTGTGGATTTTATTATCTGACAGAGACTTCTTACAGGGTTGCTACGCAGCGCCACTCACCCCGTGCCGCCATTCATTTCCCCATGGCAGTAAGTGCCCGGCCAGTCACCCTCTGATTTCCAATCACAAACTTCCTCCAGATGCCATGCAGCGAAATGCCTACTCGACCCGGATAGGGCAGACTCGTATTCTGATTCTTGCTGCTGTTAGCCGTCTCCCCCGCCTCCCTACGGGATTGAATGGGAGCAGCGCTTACTGTAACACGAGAGTTCTGATAACCGGGGCGTTCAGGTCTCGAACTATCTCTTGAAAAATGGGTGCGTGACGTGAACACCGGGTCCTTATGGCCGTTGGTTCACACGGCCCAACGCAGGTGAGGTGATGCGTTCTGTTCGCCCACGCCTAGATCCCAAAACCTTCTTGTCATCTGGATTCTTGTCTACCACAGCGGATGATCGTGTTCCTGCCTCCTAGCCCACGGATGATTCAATTATGCGAAGACTCCGTTAAATCGATATCTTTCCTTGAATTACGTATGGGACGCAGGTTTCAAATCAAAGTTTTCTTCCGCACCGTGTGCACCGCCAGTTTTGGAATTGTCTGCCAATAACGAGACGCTCGGACTGTCATCCTTCATCAAAAGGAATGGAAGAACACCAAAATAGAGTTTGTTTGCATGTTCTCGCAGAAATAGCCGTATTTGTACAACAATAGTGTCACATCACAGAGCGGAGGCAACGCGGGACCCTAGCTGCATTGGTATTATAGGTGGTGTGCACATACATGTTGCAGATGGTGCACATTACGAGAATTGTGGGTGAAGGGTTGTTAAGCCAATTTTTCCAAAGGATCGATCACGGTGCCCATCTATAAGTGGCAGGAAACGATCAGGAATGGTTCACCAAAAAAAAAAAGAAAAACTTGCCTTCTTCACTACGCGCGGCAAGGTGGCCCTCTGGAAACCTACCCTTGTGTTCCATTCGGTTCCCAGCGGTGTATCCATGCTTTTCTCGAATTGTGCATAGCTAGTGTAAGGATAAGGTAGGTCCCTGACCAGGTATTTGGCGGCTTTTTTATCGCGTTTCTCCGATATGATAACATGCGCTTTCTTGAAGTCGGCACGGTTGGACGGGTCGACACCGGCTACCTTTTTGATTAGATGAGGTTTCGGCGGGTGTTTCTTTATGCCCGCGCCTCCCCATGAGCCCTGCATGACTGCAATGAGATGTTGTCGCGCTTGCCGTCAACAATCAACGTACCCATCCAGGAAGTGTCGTGTCTACTTCACGTGGAGCGTCAGCTTCAATCTCTTGTCGTTTTGCCTCTTCAAACGCCTGAACACGGATCGCGGAGTGAGTTGTTACGGCTCTCGCGAATTCGCCCAATACGAACCTCCACGACATTATCTCCAGCAAAAGCTAAAGCGACCAGTTCTCGTTGCTGAAATGCTTTGACCCCTTTCGCATTGACGGTTTGATTGTCCGCCCTTTCTTGCTCCTCTATTTCGCTGTGCACGTCTGAGTCTGCATCATCTGCAGGCACCTCTGCACCGGTCGATGGTTGATTCCGTTGTTTAGGCTTCCGTGTCGCCTTTCCTCCTTTTTTGGCCGGCAAGCTTGCGGTAGGAGGGTCAGGGATAGTGAGGACCTTATCTATCTCGATTTCCAGCACGGAATCATCACGTGCACGTTCCTTCCCTTCTTCCCCCTTGGCCTCCTGCTTCTTGAGTTTATTGGCGGACTTCGCCATTGTATCGGCATTCTTGTAGACCACAGCCTCATTTTTCTTGCGTGGTAGGCGAGACGGCGCCACCGGTGCGAGCCATGGGTTAGATTCCGGAGCAACGACGACCGGTGGTACGGTGCTCAACGTGGGAGTTGGGCTGTGACGACCCTGTGGTGTAATACTGGAATCCTGAACAAGATCCGCGGACTGGAGAGTAACGCTAGAGGTATCTGAGGCCAAAGAACCCAAAGGCTTTGTAATGGATGTTGCAGCGGCGCTTGCTCCCGGTCGGAATGATATCCGCCCACCGGTGCGCTGTACCACCGCGGTGTTTTGAGTAGCAGCGTTCTCTGTCATGTCCCCAGATTCGCTGCCATCGGCATCACCAAGACTTAATGCCATCTCTCGAGCAAGCTCCTCAGCTTGGGCATTAGCCTGCCGAGCCCGTCTGGTGGCTGCCTCTTGCATAAACTTCATATTGAATACGCTTTTGCTCTTGAGACCAGAGGCGTCTTCCTCCCCCTCCGTACGGATATTTTCGAGCTCCTCGAAGGCCTTGCGCTTGATTCCCTCTTCATCTAGTTCTTCGTCGGAACTTCCATGCTCCCCGTCTGACTCGCTACCACTATCCTCCCCTCGTATTCGTCTCCGGAGTTTCTCGCCTCGCTCTAGCATCTCCACTATGGCTTGACGTTGATCCTGGTCCATTCCTTCTCGACCTTGCATCGACCGCGCCCACTTTCCAGTAGCTTTGTGCTTCAAGGTCGCCCGCTCCCTTGCTCGCTCAACCTCCGCTTTCATCCGTGCCTCCTCGTCCATGTCCTCATCTTCAATGGGAACATCAAGTCGCTCGCGTTGCTTCTTCCGTATGCGTCTGTAAGCTTTGCTTTTGATTTTCGCGACACGTTTTGCCTTGCGGTCAGCTCGGAACGCCAGCTCACGCATCATACGAAGTTCCGCACGGCGTGCAGCAACTTCCTCTACAGTGAGATGAGCCATTTTAAGAGATTCGGTATGGACAATATCCTCGTCGCGGAGCTGGGCGGACTTGAGTAACTTGTCTACAGACGATTCGAATTCATTCGAAGGCTAGGTGTGGTCAGTCAGTGCAATGGTTAACTAGGTATTGACGAAGCTCTGGATACCTGGAACTTGGCTGCAAGTTCGAAGTTCGAAACTCGACTCGCAGGTTCTGCTTGAAGAGGGAAACTTAGATGCTCTGCCTAAGGAGTGGATCGGCCTTTATGTATATGTAGCACAACTCAAGACCATCTACCTGTTTTATGCGTCTCATCGTCGTATTCCATTTCTCGACCTCTTCCTTGGTTTTCTCGTAGGCAGCCTCTCTATCGAGTCGTTCTTGAGCTCTTTGAGGTAGAGGCGCAGGAAGCGTTTTTGTCTTAGTACTGGAGGAAGTGAGGGCTTTCGTAGATTTTTTGAGCGTAGCTAATGCTGAGGATGATCCAAGCGGTGCGAGTAGATCATCGAGCTTCAGTGCACTAGATCCTAAAAACAAGATATGAACAAGTTCATACACACTCCAGAAACGTGCAGGATACGTACCGCGTGCTCCAAATTCACTTTCTTCCCCAGGTTCCGTGCATTCTAAGAGTATCCGTGGCTTCTTACTGCGCGAATCGGAAATCCCTTCCTCGTCCTGTTTTCGCTTCTTAGTATCCGTGGGGTCGAGAGTTGAGAGGAAAGTATTGAGCTCGGCGAGGGCTTCAGGTGATGCCTCGGAGCCCGATTCAGAGGCTGATATCTGGAAGTCATCTTCATCTTCATCCTCTGCTTCACTTCCGCTCTCTTCAGAGCCAGACCCTTGATGTGAGCTCGACTCCCCGCGCTAGACGCCCCGTCCCATTTAATCACTTCGTTATGATTTCGATCGACCAGTTACACGTACCTTTCTCCCAAAGCTCAATTCTCCAAATCCCTCTTCATCGCTGTGCTCAAAGGCATCCTCACTATCGATCTCTTCGTCATCTTCACTACCCAGCTTTTCGTCCTCGTCATTCTCACCCAGTAATCGCGCAGGAAGCTGTCCTTCACCTTGTCCAACGCCTAGTCCATCTTCCAAATCACGACGCCTTCCACGCTTTTCATACTTGTCAAGGTCGAGACCAACTGCGCCTCGACGATCTTTCTCTGGAAGGTCTTCGTATACATCGTTAATCGTAGTAACGGCTCTCGCCTTGCCCTTGGCACTGTGGCGACTGCCTAGTTTGCCTTTTGTTACTGTGTTATGCTTTTTTGAATGCCCTTGCTTCGATCCTTTTCGTATCCTGGTCATGTCATATGATCGATGGTTGGGTTCGTTGAATCAGGAGCCTCAAGCTAAATGTAAAATTGCTGCTGCCATGTTGCACACGCCAGATTAGGAAATTCAAGGAGTCGTTTGATCACGTGCTGCTCGTATACACAGACAAAAGTGCTTGGATAAATGTTCCCACTTGATCCGAGTGTTCAAATTTGTCAAATAAGAATCATTCATCACTCCAACAGATCAGATCGTGCGAGGAGAAGCCAGCTATATTATCCTCGGAAGTGAGGATATCCTTGGTCAGAGGCACAAAGAAACTATCTAACGATCTACCTCGCTGTAATTGCACGTCATTGTCAGTCCACGTAAACCATACTCTCAGGAAGTCGGTTGACTCACCCGAACACAAGGTCCATGGTACCAATAATCGCAACTGCATCCGCCAGCATGTGCTAAAGAGGAAGAGTCAGTCTTTTGGACGGGAAACGTTGGTTCATTTCGCCTTACGTCTGCAGGGCGAACTGGCGTCAGAGGAGAAAGTGGATTCAAAAAGGGAAACACGTACGTCTCATCATAAAGTCTGAGCCAGCAAGATGCGCGAATCCTGGAGCGCGAATCTTACATCTATACGGGCGGTTCGTGCCATCACTGCAGGACACAACATGATGAACGGCAAGAAAAAATGAAGAATAATGTATACACACGAGACAAGGTATACGGCCATCTCGCCCTTGGGGGCTTCGATAGCACTATACGTCTCGCCAGGTGGTACAGAATAACCCTCGCTGAACAACTGTCGAGAATATTGTTAGGTCTAAGCGTGCTAGCACAGAGACAACATATACCTTGAAGTGATGTATGAGTGCCTCCATACTCTCCTTCATAGATGCGCGGGGTGGCGGAACAATCTTGTTGTCATCCACTTTCACCATACCAGTCGGCATTTTGTTTAGACACTTTGTGTAACGTCGAACTCAGTGCCGCATGACGCGGATTGCACTTGATGAACCCACCTGTTGTATAATGCGCAAACTCTCCCGGAATTCTTGGACTCTACACAAATAGCGGTCGTAGCAATCGCCGTTCTTTCCAACAGGGACATCGAACTCGACCTGAGAGCAAGTAAATATCTAACTATGGAGCGAGTAAATATCACTCTCACCTCATCGTATTTGTCATACGGAGCAACCTTCCTTAAATCCCACGGAACCCCGCTCCCGCGCAACATGACACCAGTGAAACTGTAATCTAAAGCCTGCTTGGCCGTCACGACACCGATACCAATCGTCCGTTGCTTCCATATTCTGTTACCAGTCACAACCTCCTCGATCTCATCTATGCGAGAGCTAAATTGAGTCGCCCATTTGAAGATATCCTCCAGGAGACCGTGCGGGAGATCGAAGGCAACACCGCCTGGACGGACATAAGCAGAGTGCAGACGAGCACCAGAGACGCGCTCGTAAAACTCCATCAGCTTTTCGCGTTCCTCAAAACCCCACAGGAACGGTGTGAGTGCACCAACATCCATAGCGTGTGTGAGGACGGCCATCAAATCTGTTTACCTTGCTTTAGGGTTGGTTAGAAACGAGTGGTAGTCGGTAACGCACGATTTAGGATACGAGTGATCTCCCCAAACAGGGTTCGGATCCACTTGGCACGTTCAGGGACTTCGATGTTAAGAAGTTTCTCTACGGCAAGACTGTAACAGAGCTCGTTTGTCACTGATGTGAACCAAGTTAGTGTAAAGGATAGGTTCGGGAACAGGAGCGCACTCATGGAGACATAATCCAAGCGATCGAAATACGGCAATGCTTGTAAATAAGTCTTGTACTCGATCAGCTTTTCTGTGCCGCGATGCAGAAGGCCAATGTGCTACTAGAAATGAGTGGTCAAGGACAGGGTCAAGGATATGCACTTACAGGGTCCGAACGGAGTATCTCCTCCCCATTTAATTCCAAAATCAAGCGGAGTACACCGTGGGCTGCAGGATGCTGAGGACTGGCCGCATACATCGGTCAATGGAACCTTCACTCAAGTTCGCGTACTCACCCAAAATTGACTGCCACGAAGTGATGAATCTCGCAGTTCGACGAGGCAGAAGGATCATTTACTCACCAGTAAAATGTCTCAACTTTGTGTCCGCACGAGTTCCAGTCTCTGCCAAGATTTCGGATGCAGACAAGCCGTGCAGGTCCTCCACGGTATGTGTCTCGAGTACATTACCGGACGTCTGCGCTGTGTCCGGTTTACACCGCACAACTGATGTAGCAAATGACCGGAACAGGCTTCGTTTTGGCAGCAGAAATTGACGACGCAGTAGTGTGCTGGCCATCGTCGCCATCGTCGTCGAAGCAGCTTGTTTTGTTGGTCGACGGCGATGGCGGGAATCGGCTGTATTGAAGACCACCCCCAGGGGGGTTGAGACAACTAGACACGCCTGGCAGTGACTGCTGCAGCCTGCAGACCCACTCCCTCAGACGAGGTTGCACTGGCCCAAATGATAACCCCGTGTGCGCGGAAACTAGGCCACTTGTTATGGGCAACAGCCTTTACCTTTGCCGTCTTCGTCTACGCCGACGACAAGCCATGTACGCTTCACTCTGGGGGGAAATACTACGACCTCACCCCTCTCAAGTCAAGGTACGCCATGCCACCGACTATTTAGATGCACCGCACACCCAAGCCATCACAGCAAAGACTACCAGTTTGAGATAGATTCCGGACGGCAATTCTACCTCAATGTTTGCAGAGGTGTATCCACCGACCCATGGAATACCGGTGTTCTTGATGATGAGGGGGATATTGCTGGACTGATACGACGAGATCACGGAGACTTTGCCATTGGGTAAGTCACCCCGAAATTGCGTGCACTGTTAATGTGAAGTCTTTGACGATGTCAAGGATCGTGAATACAACCCTGGAGATGGTGGACGGAGGCTTGATGCTTCGACAGGCCAATGGATCCCCTTGCAAGGATATGGATAACGTCCGCGGGAGCTCTTCAATCCGCTTTATATGTGATACGTCTGTATTTGCTGCAGGTGTGATGATAATTCCGCTCGCCTTTGATGCACCGGGGACTCACTGTGGTATAGGCAAACCCGTCGTCATTGATAAATTCCCTCCCAGTTCCGAAGACGCTTGTCACTACGAGCTCGAATGGAGAACGCACGTAAGTGGGAATCTGACTGCTTCCTCAGGGCTCGTGCTCAAATCTTGCTAGTTTGCTTGCCCGACAGGAGAGCGAGGCTTCCTATCCGGACTATTCGTCTCGTGTATTATCACGTATGTCCCAAGAAATGCTCCACTATGCCTCGACTGAGCGTCTGAGTGTCCAGTGCCATGATCTTGTTCATGCTTTACATGGTCGCCAGCACACTATACAATCACTTCGTCCTTCGTTTGCGTGGCCCTCAACTCGTACCCAAGTTCACGCTCCAGCATGCCCATGAAATTCTTGATGTATCCTATGAATTGTTCAAGTCACTATTGGATCGGGGTTCGTGGCGGAGCAGGCGACGCCGAGATGTGAATTTTACCTCACATCACTGGACCTCTAGGGAGGAAGAAGAAGCCATGTTTTCCGCTGACTCTCCTGAACCGGGCCGGGAAAGTGCACCACCTGTCCACGGCGCGAACGATTCTGGAGAAGCTGGAACGCAGAGCGGTGGAGAAGGAGATAGGATTATTCGACTATAGGGGGTACTCGTGTGTTAGTTTCGTAGCCTCCATTGTACTAGTTGGTGTACTCCAGTTGGATGTTGATATTGAGTAGGTTCCCTGAGTGGCAATTTCCGCTACTTTAGCTTCTGCAACCCAGCACTGGTAATCCAGCGAGCAACCATGCGGCTATCTCACCTCTTCGTCTTCATACTGCCATTCCTTGTCTCTGCCTCACTGGATGAACAGTCCGTACTCTCATCCCCGCCAAATATGCAGGACCAGCAAGGCGACGCGGATGCGGGTTACACACCACTCACTCGCCCACAACCGACTCTCGCCGACCTGCTCACCATAGAGCCATCTGCGAGCATCTACTACTCGTACGCCAGAGAAACTCAACTCTCGCTAGAGTTCGACACTGCGAATCAGTACCTGACGCTGTTGGTGCCAACGAACAGGGCTGTCATGGCACTCTCTAGGAAGCCGTAAGTGGGGTATCATGAAGGCGTCGATAACCTCAATACACTGAGGAACCACCCCGCTACTATAGACATCAAGGACCGCCCTCTGCCGTCCCTATCATCGAGTTGTCGGAGCAGCAATTCGACGAACAGTCGAAGCGTAACGTTCACCGTTGGGTATCAGCTCATATTATCCCAGTAAGATTCCTTGTGTAGCTCTGTACTTGCGTCGATTGAACTGAACAACCGCCAGTCTCGTATCTCTCTTTCGAGCGTCCCCGTGACATATGACACTATGCTCGAGGGCAAATCCGTGACTTTCATTCCGACTTCGGAGACTGCGCGAGATTCCCCCGACTGGGCACGGGTCATGCTCGAAGATGGTTCCAGGATTATCAGCATGAAAGAGGTTGGTTTCTGTTTTAGATATTGAACTATAATTTGAACTGACGGCATCTGGAGGGAATGAACGGAGTGCTTTATCTCATCGACGGTACAATCGATCCTTATTGAATGCGTTGTAACGTACTGTTCTTCAATATTATAGTCTGTACGAGCTACGGCTGACACACGACCTCTCCCCTGTAATGTAATTCCAAGAAACGAAGTTTACGGGCGCTGATTACTGTGATCTGTGATTATGTACGTACCACCTATGCCCTAAAATATCGGTTTCATTGTCAAAGCTAGCGCTTCATGATTAGGCAAAATGCACAGATACTGTCAATTTTCTCTTCTCCCCCCGTATTTCGGCAGGATTGTATTTCTTGGCCGCAAGTGTGTAGCGACGACGATCCGTTACTGTTTGAAGGACGGGTAGTACCCCCTACTCTCGGGAACTCGTCCTTACTGGGGGCCCGATGCTGCTTAAAGGGTGTTTTGGATGTCAGTGTGTGATTGCTGACCCTAATTGGTACTGTCGCCAATGGCGAACAACCCGAAGCCAAAATAGAACACATCTCCATCGCATGCGTGGGCCTGCAGGTTGGGGCCTTTTCACTGGATGAGCACGAAGTGAACATCTGAAGGCATGGGGAAGCGACCCTCAACAGTAACTCAAGCAGACCATCCACGGGTCCTGTATACTTTTATCCGGTAAGCCGTCATTTCCACACATGATGATCTGGTTGGACAGTAATTCATTAAAGTCGCCGCCTCCCCAGATCTCCATGAATCAATTATCCGGAGATAGCCGCCTCCGTCAGACGATCGTTTTAATGACAGGATACACACCAGCAGGAGGCTAGCTAAATCGTGAACCACATGCCTTCAACGAGTTTAGGGGTCGTGATGTCGTAACGCCGCCTCTTTGGTGATAAGATTCATGGGTTGTTCTTCGCGACAACGGAACTAGCAGCTCTATTTCCATGGTGGAGACTATGAGCACGATCTGAACTACCAAGGGGGGACTCCCCTTTCTGTCACACATGACTTAGCGCACGTGGAATGTCAACCTATAACACCGGTATACCATAGCGGTCCGTCACCAGGCTTCGGATCATCCAGTACAGCTGACAGTAGCTGCGTGCTAGGGTTGGTAGCCCTGTCAGTTGTTCTGCAGCTCCAGCAATTTTTCCAATAGAGGACAAGCCCTCGCCCACATCGGGGATGAGGGCGATATGACGACTCCCGTTTGGAGAGGAAACCCTTGATTCGAACCGCGAGGAACGTCTTCCACCTGGAGCCTCCGCCCCTCAATCCTTAACCGCATCTCAAAGCTCCGTAGTCTGACTCCACCATTCTCTAGACGCGTAAAGGGGACGTCGACAGAGCCACATTGTTTGCAGTCGAAAATTGCTTGAACACTCTCACATCTCACTCAGCCCGTGGAACACGCATCAAAGAAGCACTATCACCCGAAGGGACGAGTACTCCAAAACGTACGGGTACGCCGAGCGTAACTAGTTAGGCCAGCTTTCAGCATGGAAGTCTCGAAAGGAACAAGCACCCTGTCGAATGGGGCGGGGCGTAATACGACTGTACAGCCTCCCGTCTGTAGAGATTGGCGAATATAAAATAAAAACTTTTACGGCGCGGCTGCGGCATGCAAGAGGGCGAAGGAGTAGCCAAAAGCAGATTAGGTGTTTCGTCTTCTTCCCTTGGTGTTGTGGGAAGAAGAGAGATTTGGTGAGCGTATCATCCTACCTTTCTGTCTGCGACGAGCGCTGATAAACAAAAAGGATTAACACAGGATGGCAGGTGGAGCTGCGGCCGATGGCAACTTCGGAAAGCTGTATTATAATGACGTTCCTCGCCCCATTTAGTCCCTGGTCAACTCATACGAATGCTGCTGTAGTTCCTGTGCTTGACCAAAATATAGGCATGTGTCGAGTAATTCATTATCTCACTCTCCCTTGTCTCTCGTTTGCGTGCAGGCCATCCATTCATCTTTTACATCTCCGCGCGCACTCTGTTCCACGCTTCCTCTTCAATTACTCGTCTGGGCGTTTCTCATTCGTGAGTTTTGTCAAGCGCTGGGATTGAAAAGGTCTTAATAACATTCGATTAGTGAAGTAATGGCATCGTCTCCTCAACAGTAGTGCGTCCTCGCTGTTTCAAGTGTTAATGCCTTTGGCCCACTCGAAGGTAAAGTGACATGTATGCCACCTGTCCGGCAAGTCTCTGCCTCTACGCGGTTTCAGACGACAGTCCATGTTCTGTTTCCATCACATGCGGTACTGCTTCTGGGCACTTCATGTCTGTGCATGGTATTGGGCTCCTATCTCGGACTGCAACGTTGCAGTGTGGGTGGCAAGGTTGCGGACAAACTGTCAAACGAATTAACTTTATGCGTCATATACGTGAAGTTCATTTACATCATGGAAGAGACGTTCCCCATCATTAAGAGTCGCGCTTTTTCGTCAATTGCATCATAGAGCAGGTGTGCTAGGTTTACTTATGTTCGGTCGCGGATGTAATTGTCGAGTGTTACCCTGGGAGAATCGTGGCGGTGTTAGGCTTGATCCAAGTTCGGCTCGAAGAACGTCTCTAAGCCCACCGCGTCAGCTGGGCAAGAGATATTTGATGCTATCACTTGCGTTGTTCCCCAGTACTACACCGAACATCTTCCATTGACCAGAACGGGCTATGGAACACAATCCTGACTACGTCAATCCCTTTTCCCTAAGGTTATACCTGATTTTGTAATCGAGGAGTCGTCAAGTTCAAGTTGTTGTTCGCTCCCATACAATTTTGCACCGCTCTCATCAAGAATAGCCAGTTCTGGGAGGCAGTTATTCCGTCGCTGGAATGCTCAATAAAGCGTCAGAAAGGTGCCGCCTTCAGCAGAGCTGCGGTCTCCAAGGTGTATTGGATTGGTGCTAGTAGTCGTCATCGGCGATGTGGACATCAAAGAAGATGATGGACAGGATCCGAGTTCGTTATGTCGGAAATTTGGTAAATTTATTTAAACCCGTTGCAAGCGATTGTAATAGTTAAAATGAAATTGATATTTGTAATATAGCCGCAATGGTAAAGCTTTCATTAAAATAAAAATTGTGACGTTATCGCTGTGTGATTGCAATGGAAACTGCAACCGGGATTGCAGTAAGGCTGCGGGGGTCACTCCACCAATTTTGATTTAGTCACCCCTTTGTTACAGCATCATTGTGATACTATCGTGACGTACACGAGTCCGTTTCCATCACGGGAAAGGCAGTGCCACCACGGCGTTGTAACTTTATTTCGATACCATTGCAATGGCATTGCGATGACATATGGGGGTGATGATAACAAAAATGTAACCGTCTAATCTTATTCTAATCTTTACCCTCATTTAATTACATGTTTGATGTTATCTTATCTACTTCACTCTACTGTATCTCAATCCTTATCTTCTCAATCCTTATCTTATCATTTTGACTTGATGCCCGTACTTATTTATAGTAATTTTTTTTCATTGACATGCAGTATTCGAACTCGCGACCTATTTACTCTAATTAGGGCTATTACTTAACTAATACTTCACTAGCTAATGAGTAGTTAAAACTAGTAGCACAGTTACGACGGGCATAGTTTACCACTGGTCCATAGGACCACAATTACATTTGAAACTCAGTTATTCTTATGCAGCTACTTAGGGACTTGGGCCAAATTTGACTACTATTGCAACACCACTGTAGCCAAAGTAGCAATGACACGGCACATACAAAACGACAAAACTAAGAGCTACTAACGACATTTACTCTTCGTAGTCTTCCTGCCCCTGGTAGACTTTGATACACTACTAGTCTTCCTACTGTTAGTCTTTTGGCTAGCGGGATCGACGACAGCAGCAACTTCATTGAATGACATGGGTGCTGCAGTAGCTTCCGAGCCAGATGAATCGCCTTCGCCAACGACAGCTGGGGCCGACTGAGTACCACCAGAAGATGACACAGCTGCAGGACCAGTCTCATCAATGGAGTCGTCCACATCGCCCTCCAAGGCCAGCGCGGCAGCATCCATTGCAGCCATCACCGCATCAATTTCTGCCACCAAATCCTCCATTGGGCCGGTGGAGCCAGATTTCGCAGATGTCGTGCCAGACTTGCCGAAAACGAAGCTGTTCACCTCACTGACTATTTTTTGAATGTGTGGGTCGGCCCACTTCGTAACGAGAACACACTTGTAGCCACGGAATACTTCGTAGTAGTTGATTTTGGACAGTTGTCCAACGCCGTTACCGGGGAACTCACTGTCTGGAGAAAGCATAAACATACACTAATAGGTATGATTAGCCCCGTATATCCAATACACTGCGTGGCAGTCTACTTACAATGGTCGCTGCCCAAGCGAAAGCTCTGGGCGTGACTGCAGAGACTTGCCACTTACATCCATTCGTTTTCGGTCCACCGCGCCGCATGAAGCCTTCTGCAAGAGACGCTTTGCCCCACAGTGCTGTCTTCAGAATCTGCAAAACATGTTTGCAACGGGTTATGAGAATAGTGTTACCTTACCAGTCCCAACGGCTCCCAGTTTGTAAACGGTTTTCGCATGTCAACCTTCATATTCTTGAAGAGAAATGGGAACCACATGGTAAATTTTTGACTGGGCATGCCTACATCCTTGACACCGAGCATCTTGATAACCTCCGCAATTGTGAGTCAGGCGAAGTTTGGAATGAAGTAGGCTTTGGGGAGGCCGAAAATTACTTCTACATTATCTCGTAACTTGTATAGGATGTCAGACCGGCCACTCTGCATGGCTTGCGCAAACTACATGAACATTAATTGTGTAACGTGCAAAAAGATTGGGCAAATTAGACTAACGCACCATGTCATGAAAGGAATTCAGATTCCTGATTCTGCGCAGGTGGTCAGGAAGGGATGCGTCCAGTTCCACAACAAGGGACAGTTCTTCCGTCAATACGGTAGCATAACGATCGGCAGTTGTGAACGACGGGGCATCCACCGGGTATGGCTGAGATATAGCGTCCGTCGTAGGAGTTCGTGGAAAGAATAGCTCAGTAATCACTCCATATTTCTTCGCCAGTATCCTAATCTCTCCCTCGTATGCGAGCAATTCGGGAGGAACGTTTTTCTTTGCCCGCTTTGGTTTGTTCGCTTCTAATATCGCGTTCTGTTCTTTCAGTTCGCGATTGCGGGTTCGTTCGACATCGAGTTGAAGCTGAGTAGTTCTGAGTACCTGTTGGGTAATCAGGTTAGAGCTATAAGGCGGTAAGTACATGTCATTGCGACGCACCTCTGTAAGCCCAATTGGTTGAGAACTGAGGGATGATACCGTGGAATGAGATGTGATCAGATCGCTGGAGTCATCCTCAACATCCGAATTGAGGCCAGAAAGGGCCAATTGGGAGCGGCCGCTCAAGGACATCGGAAGTCGATCAGTGGGAGAGAGGGACGTGGGAGGGGCTCGTTGTGTCGTTGGACCGCGATTTAAATGCTTGAAGTCAACACGTGGGTGGCCGGATATGGGGCCATGGAGCCAAGGATGCTTTCCTGCCACGAGGGCAGGCACATGGTATTGGACGTCAGTAAATCTGTATATATCGGTCAAATCAGTGAAAATGCACACCACTTAACAAATAATGGGCCATGTGCAGATGCATGCTGCTGTAATCGATGCGTAAGTAGTGCGTTCCAGACTGTTAGCATCATGGACCTCGTAGCCGCAAGTTTCCGGCTCTGGTACCGAAGTTGATCGAAGGCAACAATGGAATAATAATGGCGGTTCAGTCCATGGACCAGCGCCTGGATCGAAGGTTTATTGATGTGTCCGATGTTGGATGTTGTTTGTCGAGGTTCACGCCCAGCGAGAACAACCTGGGGATTGATAAGACGGAAGGCATCAATCACCACCTTTCCTTTCAGACTGAATTGGATCGATGACAACGGTGACGCAGCGACTTTGCATTTGTTCGAATGACTGAGGCGACAGGTGTTGGGTATGCACAATCGCAGCGTGGTCACAGGACACACTTGCTGCGTATTGATATCAACACTTGATAGCCAACACCCAAACCCCAGGTGTGAATGATACCACCCCACGACCATCTCAGGGCTACGGTATGTAAGTGGTGAGCTGTGCCTAGAAGTGAATAAGACTGACTGGCCTGTCTGTTTCAGCATGTCAACCATCTTCATTTGGAAGACATGGTCTACGGACTCCACGGTGACCGTTGTACTGGACTGTGGCATAGCAAATACGTCGACTACTTGGACGGTGTATTCATCGACGAATTCCCCCAGCATGAGGCCCATGACTTCCATCAGGACGCCTGCGTGGCCATGCTTCAACATCTGCGGCAAAACGGTGAGAAATGACACAAGGCTACACGCTTCATACATGCCTTCAAGAGAGCCAGCGAAGCAGGAATGTTTGGTCAGACTCACTTGTTTGTGTGGTGGGAGGAGCTACTAAGGGGTTGACGCTTGAATGAAGCGATATCCGACGTGGCTGGGTTGGCGTCGTCCGATCGCAACCGTACAGCGTTGCGGTTGATATGCCGCACAGATGACTGGTAGAACCCACCAGGAGGAGGGATATCCTCATGCCTGTACACCGTAGCATCTTGACGACCACCTTGTTGTGTCAGCGTTGTTGAAGGCAAGGTAAAAGAACGTTCTTTAAGTCGAGAAACCGGAGTATTGAAAGTGGAAGGCGATTTAGCGCGAGTGTTGGTCTTAAGAATATCAGTTCCTGACATGCTAACTTCCATATATTGATCTTACAATCTTGGCCAAGTAACTGGGTGAGAGGTGGGCAGACGTATTGGACCCGAGGCAGGTGAGCCTGGTCCGGTTGAGGGCTAGGAAAGTGTCCTGGGAGCTGCAGCACATGTGGGTGAGGGTGGGGATCTTTGTGCAGATCGTCATGGTGTGCATTGAGGTGAAGCAATGAAAGGAGATGAGATTGGCCAATGGCGGTCCAGGGTCAAGTGAGAGATGAGAGGGAGACAACGGTTTCGTCTTGAAGTGCCTTAAGACGGTGGAATAAGCTTACCCCCCACCTGTGCAACCCTCCAAGCTGCCGAGTACGAAGCGTTTGAGAAGTTTTTGGTACGACAAGCGGACTTTGACGGGTTGGCTGAGAGGGCAATGCGCAAGATACTAATTCTAGATGGGGGGGACGTCCTGAGCACACTCCGTCCATCTAGAATGACGGATGTACAGATTGAGCACCCACCGTATTTCCAATAACTAAATCATTCTGCAGAGGCTTCTCGACCCAGAAGAAGATCACTGGCAGTACGACTGGGTTCATAACGCTTTGGGTGAAAAGAAGACCGGAGTAACGTGAGGGTGGGCTGTTGTAAAGTCGGATCTGGATAGTGAAAACCAACACGTCACGTCGCTTGACATCCTCAGGAGGCTGGAAATCGTCGTCATTCGAGATACCAATTCCTGACGAGAGGGGTGTCCTGAGCACGCCGCTGTCCATCTGAAAGACTGGAGTAACGTGAAGGTGGGCTGTTGTAAAGTCGGATCTGGATAGTGAAAACTGACACGTCGTGTTGCTCAACGTCCTCAGGAGGTTCGAAATCGCTGTCGCTCGAGATACCGATTCTTGACGAGAGGGATGTCCTGAGCATGCCCTTGTCTGTCTGAAATTAAATGACAGTCTATGGATTAGGCGACACCTACCATAGTTTGATAAGGGGCCACGCTCGTCGTGGAGCAGATGGATTTCATCTACGATCATGAGGCGCACGAGATTTGTGCACGACATATCGGTGCTTGAGTAATGACGTCCCACTTCTCTGGCGTCGTGACTATAATTTGCGTCTTGGCAATTTGTTGCTTCGTCATCTGAGTCACCCGTAAGTTCGCCAACCTTGATGCTGAATGGAAGTAGTCGCGAGCTAAAACTGCTGACCATCTCTTGAATAAGCACCTTCGTGGGAGCAACGTAGACGACTTTGAAGGTGTCGAGGGCAAATTCACCAGTTTGATCATTCCGGCGTTTAGCGAGCTCGTGAAGAATGGTGAGCATCGCAACATTGGTCTTGCCCGCACCGGTTGGCGCACAGAGAAAAAAGGGCTCGTTGAATCAGTACCAAATGCAATCAGGAACAATTTGCTCTGCACCCTGTTCAACTTCGATACCGTAAATGCAGCCCTTGCCCATTCGAGTAGCTTCTCGATAGAAATGAACTCGTCATCGCAAGCAGGTTTTTTGGGTGGAGCGGGAACATGAATCTCTTCATGCCCTTATGCGAGCATTTGAACGACCCATCCTAAATCATTCTCCAGAGGCTTCCCTGCCGGCTTGCGAGTGGTTGAGGGCTTCCTCGAGAATCATGGCCGTTAACTGTCAGCACCAGATCAGGAGGATGCGAGTCAGTGGTGGAGGAAACATCACCAACTTCGAGAGCCTCCTCCGGTAGGCCGGGTTGATCCTGAATTACGCTCCGTATCGGGTCCAAAGCATCTGCCGCAAGTGCTTCGTCATGCTGCTCTTGCATCCAGGAGAATTACCTAGAAGAGGATCACTGACAGTACGACTGGGTTCATAATGCTTTGGGTGAAATGGACCTGAGCTCAAAGATTGGAGCAACGTGAAGGTGGGCTGTTGTAAAGTCGGATCCGAATAGTGAAAGCTGACACATTGTGTCGCTCAATGTCCTCAGGAAACTCGAAATCGTCGTCGCCTGTGCCATTAGGCCCGGAAGTCACATCTTCATGCGAAACCGGGGGCATCTTCTCGGGATCATACTGCGGAGAGAGATGGGGTTGATGGGTAGGTCAAAGGGGGGGAGTGGCAGGGAGGTCAGGGCCGTCGGTACAGACAGATAGGTTCTCGGGGTACCGATAGGGCGACAGGTGAGCCGAATGGGGTAGGAAACTGTAAAGATGAGGGAAAGTGACCTTGCACTCGATACAAACCTGCTGCTGGATGGTGGCCTTATTAATGTCGTTGAACGCATTTCAGTCCTCATCAAATATGTGGCCATAAAAATGCTCAAACCTTGGTCCTCTGGGAACGACTTTTCTTGAAAAGGTAAGAAGCATTGTTGTTGGCTTGAATCTGATTGACAGACGAGAAAGCACAGACGGCCGTACGGGTGTATGATGAATATCGTATGGCGACCAGTGTATAGTGAATATTGACGGCGACCAACGTATGATGAGGAGTATCGTACAGCGACCGGTGTATGATGAATATCATACGGCAGCCAGTGTAGGACAAATATCGTATGGCGACCGGTGTATGACAAATATTGTACGACAGGCGGTGGATGATGAATATCGTACGGCGGCCGGTGTGGGACGAATATTGTACAGCACCTGGTGTATGTCGGCAGGATGGATTGCACTGATTTTAAGGATTATGAGACAAGAAAGGCAAGCTTGAAGTGGCAATAACAGAAGGGGGTTTTCAAGTCCCACCAACGAAGATGGCGCACCAGGTATGAACAAAGGATCTGCGTGATTAAGCAATGGCAGGGAGACGGATGGGGAGCCGACCCTGCAGAGTTTTTTTTTGTATCATTCACGTGGTCAGAATACATTCATGAAAGAGATCCAGAGGCACAAAATAACTTACCAATGTTCAGTGATGTCCAGCGGCTTTGTGCATCATCTGCACACGAAGGAACATGTCAGTATCAATCGTGTCAATTACCAAGTGCTCGCCAAGTCTTGTATGATCTGGATAAAGTAGCACACCATGGATAATCGAACGCACAGAAAATATTTCAGCTGATTCACGAGGTTGCTCACACACCCTCCATAAGTTCAGATGCATGTCCTTTGCAAGTCGAGGGCCGGTTGGGGCATCGTATGGCTGCACAAGAGCTAAAGGGAAAGTTTCGTCACCAACTGTGCACTGAAACAAAAACACTAGTCGGCCGAAGATGTCTTGCTGCGCCATCTTGAGAAGAACACAGTCATAGCGGCTATGTCCATGGAAACTTGGGTTACACCGTAAATGATCCGTGTACTGACACCAATCAGTCGTAGACTCAAAATTGACTTTGATGTATTGGTATTCTGTAATCTTCGTCAATACTTAGAAACCTGATCATTAATAAAGATGGGGCTGAAGTCACATACCTCGCTATCCACTTGGAATTGGATGCGCTTGCCGCCCGGGAGAGGTTTCCCTGTAATCTCAAAATGCCTGTTGAGTAATTCATTTAGCTTTGCCCGGAATCGCGTGAATGCCTTGTCAGTCGTGCTCCTCTGCTCGATGGCTCCCAAAGCTAAAGGCTGTTTTACCCTACTGCCTAACCTGACGTGGAAGAAGTCTTCCTGCTCGACATCATCATCATTACCTCCAGAGCTTCGCATAATGGTTTCCATGCTTGACAAGTATACATCGTAGTCGGTAATCCTGCAGCGAATAAGTTCCGAAACCGCTTTGAGGTGATCGACATCAAGAATCTACGGTGTAAGAGATTACTGTATGCCAACAACCTAGCGATTGTTAACGGCCCACCTGCTGAGCAACGTTCTTAAAGTTGGTACGCTTTTGGTATTTCTCCTTCAAGGGGCCATGCATCTTCTCATTTGGCTTAGTATTGAAATTGCGAGTAACACCCTTGGCTTCAATGTCGTCGAATGCATGCATACACGTATGGTTCTTCGGGAAGTTCCAATTCTTCTTCGTGTTATCAGTTTTTTGAGCATATTTCTGGTATGATAGTGATTAGAATATGTTAACTCGTAGCTATTTAGCTATGAACTAACCTGCATCAATGCGTTGAAAGTTGACAGTGCCTCCCACCCTGCGGCAATCGTATGCATCATATGTAGTTCAAGTGCTGTGTATAAGTCAAATTCGATGTATGCTCGCAAACAACGGAGTAAGAGGTAGCCCTCCTTCTCCGTATTCTGTGGCAACACGTTGTGACATGCGAACACTACTATCTGATTGGGATATATCATAGTTTATAAACCCTACACTGTATGTGTACCTTTGATAAGTCTTCGAACTTCTGGCCGTCAGTGTAGGAGATTGATAAGGCTTCATCAAAATGGTTCAATGTATGCCAGCGTGGCATCATACTAAAACTAGTAAATTATCAGTGGACCAGCACTGCATAATAGGACAACACCTACTTCTTCTCCACCGTAGCCATAGTTTGACATCCGGCCTTGTCAAGGATCCTAAGAAGTTCAGTCCACAAGTGATCGCCGAACTTCCCCGAAAAGTTGGCATGCAGTCGGTCCCAACTTAGGGCGCGATAGACATCTGTGTTTGCGACAACCGTGAATGCACTCTACAAATATTAGAAGGTCTAAGCGAAAGTGATAGAACGGGCACTTACATCAACATCACGCAGACCTTGTTGTATCAAGATCTGTTCCTTTTTCTCTTGAGTATCTTGTGAGCGAGCGTCCTCCAGTACCTTCAGAACGTTCTCAGTGGTTCGTAGTTCGCATTGAGCAGGAAAATCCGATATATGGTCGCGGGGGATGAGACAGATGGGACAGGGAAAGTTGGATTTGACACCACGTATGAGTGCCATGACCGCCCTAGATGTGCACAATATTAATGCGGTATGTGACGATACAAGCATGCCAACGTACTGTTCTTCATAATCAGCAGACAAGATGAGGACAATGGGGAAAAAGCGATGAGGGATGCCATCCCAGCAGTTTACCCAGCAACCCATTTGTGACTCTTTCTCTATCATCTGTAGAAGTTTTCTAAAAGACTCGTGCCAGACAGCGTTCTTGAAATTTGCGAACCGCGTTTTGCCAGAGTGCTCCTTTGTCTCCTTTACCTATTATATTAGCGCACATGATAGTCATTGTTAATGCTAGAAGAGAGCGATGAACAAATGAACACATACGATCGGCAGCCAACCAACGACCTGACCACCTCTGATACCTTCACCATTCCGAATTGACATGGGGAGGTTAGCGAGGCGAGCAACGACGGGATAACCTTTTTGCCGCCCAAAGGACGATAGCTTCGCCTTGTCAGCATACAGAATGAACGGGAGAACTTTTCCGTCAGGAGGCAGTTGGCTCTGAAAGAACGAGGTGATGATTTGGAATAGTCTACTCATACAAACATACTTGTATGTTCCAGAACTTGTTAGCCGTCCACGGCTCGTCGATGAAACGAATAAAAGACGAGCCGTCGAACTTGAAAAGACGCTGTGCGTCAAAAACGAAGTGCGGTCCGATGGAGGGATGTTTAAGTAGGCCGCACGCCCAATCCCACAGTGAACGATAATACATTGTAAACTCTTGCGGCTCGCCATCCATGCTATTTATACACACTACTTCCTTCGTAAACTAGACTAGGCGTGATCAATAGATGCCACTCAACGATTGTTTAAGTTAACTTACTGCTGTCATGTGGTGCGAGGCAGCCCGCCAGGTGCTTTGAAGATCGTTGTACTCGTTCAGAGTGAAGACCTCGCCCGCACTGCGAATAGATTTCATCAAACGGAGAAGCCGATTCACCTGCTCTTTGTTAAGAGCCGCCTCGAGAGCTAGTTCAGCAAATTCGAAGTCGAGACGTGACCGGAACGGGTACCATGGGTCGGTGGACACATCGGGCTTGTATGCTCTCGGCCAGTGGCCTCGAGCGAACTCAGCGAATGGTATCTCTTGAGGAGGTATACCGGCGTTTGGATGGTACTTGACACGAATGTCATCGATGTTGTTGGCAGCGACCCCGTCAGCAACTGGATCGCCAATCAGAAACCTATCACTAGTAGAAACGAGTACTTACTGTTCGCTTCCGAATTGTCAGCTATATTCATAGTGGTCGGATCCGGGTCGGTGTGTATGGGCCAAATCTCACCAGTATCTGCAAAAGAGGCAAATCGACTCAATGTTACAGCTAAAATAATAATCAAACTTACCATCGTGGTGCGCATCAGCACCCAGCAAGGTGCTTGATCCTACCACTGAGCCACCGACTTCGGACGGCCCATGTGAGCCGCTCGTTGACGAAACGGCTGTGAATAAAATTAATGAAAAAAGAAACAATCACGAACTCGATAGTAACAGCGTGCTACCTTCACGAATTGAACCCAAATATGTAAGGTCTTCCTGCTCCCTGTGGTGTTTTTTGATGCACGATTTGCGATGAGGTCCGATTCCAGTCAATTTGAAGGGCTTTCCACAGGATTCGCATGCTACAGTTGGTTTTTGGGGAGGCATAATAGAGGGCGAGAACGGAGCCCGTGTAAAATAATACAGATGGTGAGTATTACAGAGAGGAAAGATGACGGCGGTAGGCAGGTGGTTGATTTTCGAAGTCGAAGGCATAGCAATTGTGCTTGCGACGAATTTGCAACTCCGCTATCTTGTGATAATCTCATTGCAATCTCACTATCATCGCGTAAAAATAATACGTCATTGCAATGGACGTAATTTTTTTCCGACATATCTATTGGCATGACAACACTCGTGATCAGGCCTCGCATGATGATCTTCAGCACCCTGCCGCCCTTGTTGCACACATGCAAATGTACGACGCTTTTTCATCGTGACAGGCAACCTTCATTATCGTTTTCTTAAGAGGTTCTCGTCCAACTGTCCTATGCTTGTCCTGGCAGTGCCTGTTAAGAGCAGTGCGAGAACACATCGCGAGTTTCCTTTGGAAAGGAAGTCGATGTGAACAGAGCGTTATACACAATAACTTACATTTACGGTCCCGCAATGGAAAATCTTCGTCGATGCGTGATCCTTACATAAGAAATACCATGAAGGACATGGCAGTATCGAATCTAGTCTACACCCGAACGAGAATATCCTACAAGGACGAAGTGACAGCGAAATTCACGAACTTCTGCACATCTAGCATCTGTAACATATACAACCCCCGTCGTACTCGCTTGTAGTTACAAGTGATGAGCGGCCACTTGAAACAAGGAGAAGTTCACCAGGCTGAGGGTTTGTCCCGAAGGACCGAGTATCCACCGGAACGACAGGCTTCCAAGATCAGGATTAGACCGGTAATGAGCCACGAAGGGATATATTCACCGGTTCGAACCGAGCGAACGCGACCGGCTTCTTCTTGCGGAACAGGTCCGGCATCACCACCAACTTGTTATGCAGTTTGAAATGCTTAGCAGTTGAACCCGCCGGTGCTGCGGGGGGCTAATGAACATATCGGCGTGAGCCTCAGCACGTAACATAAACTCTACCGAACTTACGTTCTCACAGGACTGTTCGTCGGTTGACATTTGTACACCTTCCATGACCAAGTCGTACTCTAGCGAGAGCGGGTCAGGGGCAGGTTTCTGGAGGATCAGGGTCGTATGTATGTTCACAAAATTGCTCAGGTTTACGACTTACATCTATAGACAACGTGTCCCTTTCCCGAGAAAAGTCAGACGTGTGTGAACCGTCGGAGTCACTACAAGTACTGTTAGATGAGCCAGTGTCATCATCCAGTCCATCGGCAGAGCCCTATACCTCGGTATTGAAGTGTCATTGCCATAAATAAGGGACAAGTGGAACTCACATGTTTAGTGGAGGGAGAGCGACAGACGTCCTCAAACGACCGTAACTCCGTATCAGCGCCTTCCAACGCGTCAGTCGTAGTAAACATCCAGGGGAAATCGAGATTAGGCTACACAGAAGACTTAATTAGGAACCTCCGCAACGTAACAAAACCTACCAATTCCGGAATATCTGGGAGGGGCTGGAATACAGGCGGCTCCACAGGAAGGAGGCCATCTGAGATAGATGATCCCTGTTAGGTTTTAACTAGTGAGTATGTGGGCGCCGGCACCAGTGAAAATCCCCACCAGCATCAACGGAGGTAGGGACGGTGGGTCAGGGTCAACCCTTCATGGATATCGAAATATCAGATAATTTTGCAGTTGTCATAGAAAGGCAAGCACAACATACGGTTGGTACGGCTGTCTCGGTCGAGGCGGAGGAACAGGGGTGTACAGCACGAAGCTATTGGTCCAGTGAGCTATTTCGATGGAACGCATCGAAGTGCTACTAGCGCATCTTTTGGTAAGTGAACAGAAAGGAGAAAAGCAGCTGACCTCGACCGCCGCGAAGCTATCGAGGTGGATGAGCGAGCACGTGTATTGGTACTAGACGACCTCTGCAATCCACTTGCACTCGATGAATTTCCAGCACAGCGGGTGGCATTATCAGGTGTCGGCTCTGTCACTTCGTCGGTTTCCTGGCGGTATTGTTGTAGAGGAAGTGGCTCTGGGGCTTCATCAAGCGCCAGACTTTGTCGTGGCTCGGTAGTTGTCCGATCTGCGTGCGCCCGTGTGGTAGGACGTTCTAAACCCACAAATTGCTTGGTTAGAATGTTTTCAGCCATTCTTCTGGGCTATTTGGAGCCGAGAACGGTGAATCGACACGAGCGCTCGGATTGGGCGAGTATTTGAAGACGAAACAGATTATTAGCCAAACTACACAATAGGTGTGACGGAAACCTTTTGGCTTCGCGCGAGACTGGTTAAATCTTCCCTGTGTGAGCTCCGGACGACAGAGAGATGGTGCTTGAATGGATTGCGAGGAAGACAAAGGTGGAGAAGATGGGACAGGGACTAGTTCAGGGGACAGATGCCAATGGCTGATGACTCAATAACGCCAAGGCAACACACAGCAACGCTACACAGGGTTGATGCCACCCCCGTGCCATGACAGGTTGCTGTATATCATTGCTTGTCCGCTGGACTGGGAGGTGGAAAAAAGCAAGCGTGGATTTCTGCAGATGTGCCTCCAGTTCCTCTGAAATTTCCGTTTTTCGATTCGCAGAATCTATGTCGAAATTTGAACTGGGCGCCTCACAGCAAGTGATTGCTATTTTGATCACCAAATGCAAAGCAGAAGATATTTGACTATTAGACTTGAACGCGCTCACATCGCAAGCAAGCACTTGCCAGAGTTAAAAATGAGCCCCGCATCGCGTCAGCATCGAGATGGGACTCAGGATGATGTCGAAGAGCGTCGCAGGGTCCCCCTCAGTGAAGTGACACGCGTACTTCTTAAGTGACCCGGCGGTTCGACGCAGAGTTTACGGTGGCGCGCGTTAGGCCATGACTAGAGTATCTCATCTAGTTGAGGAAGAATGTCCACCTCGATGCTAGGCTATGAAGCATTTAGGTCTCCAAATCAACGTTGCGATAAGCAAGATAGTTTTCATTTTTGGGGCCGTACTGCAGCAAAGGGGAAGCTAACATTATTTAGGTTAGGGACTGACGTCGGCGCGAGGTTAGAATAACTTGCGTCGCCGGCACAACGAAGAACTTTCTTGTCGCTACTCGGGATTTCCAGACTAATGGGTCTGTTATTCGAGGTAGAGAGAAAGTCCCCGTATCCTATGTTACACTGGGCTTTTTATACGGTAGGGTATCGGTACCAGTAGTCGACGCGAATACAGGCGATAAAGGAAAACAGAGAGAGAACATATCATATGATAAAAACAACCTGGTCACCGGGTATCCTAGACGTCAAAGTCACGTCTGTCAGTGCCAATCGCTACAGGGACCTTGGTAACCTCGCGGAGTTGAGATATGGATCCTTCCACTGCCAATGACCCTGCGCGGGTATGGGTACAGGCCGCAAACGACTTACCACTTTCTCACTCAGGTAGGTATATCGGATTCGTGCTAGTAGTCCTCGTTGGCAGTGTAGCATCAAAGAGACGAGCAGGATTCGAGTTTGTTGATCTATTGGCATGACAACACTCATGATCAGGCCTGGCATGATGATCTTCGGCAACCCGCTACTCTTGTTGCAAACATGTAAAGGTGCGACGCTTTTTCATCGTGAATAACAACCTTCATTATCATTTTCTTAAGAGGTCCTCGTCCGATTATCTTATGCATCTATGCTGGTACTGGCAGTGCGAGACTGCGCAGCCCCGGCTAGCAGCTCCTCTTGGTGGGAAGGACGCATCGCGAGTTTCTTTCTGAAAGGAAATGGGTTGAAATGCTCCTAGGGTAGCTTCTCAAACCCCCGAATCATGGTGCGACTTGTTGAGTGTTGTGTTGCAGAAAGGAGGAAGGCGGCACATGAACGATGAACAATGATACTACGAATACGAGAGGTCTTTCTCTTGTCACTATTAGTGACGCTGAAGGAAAAAAGGAATGTCTGATGAAGGACATCTTCGGAATATGATCTTTCACAGACTGTGGCTCCGATATCGACCACCTGGAGTGTTATATACCTTCAAAATAATCCAGGTATACACTCCCGTAATAGAAAACCTTCGTCAATGCATGATCCTTACAGAAGAGATACCACGAAGAATATGGCAGTAGCAAGATTAGTCCACACCCAAGCGAAAATATCCTACAATTATAGTGAAGCGATAGCGAAATCCACGAACCGCTGCTCATCTAGCACCTGTAACATACACAACCCACGTTGTACTCGCTTGTAGCTGCGAACGACGTGTGGCGACTTGAAACAATGATAATATCACCATGCTGGGGTTCTGTCAGGGGGGACTGAGGAGCCGCCACGACAGGCTGCAAAGATCAGGATTAGACCAGTAATGAGCCACGATGGGATATATTCACCGGATCAAACCGAGCAAGCGCAACCAGGTTTAGCTTCTTGCGGAGCCGCTCCGGCATCACCACCAACTTGTTGTGCAGATTGGAGGGCTTGGCAGTTGAAGCGGCCGGTGTTACGGGGAGCTGACGTATCGACGTGAGCCTCAGCACATAACATACACTCCACCGAACTTACGTTCTCAGGGAACCGTTCCTCGGGTGACAGTCGTCTATCTCCTAACTCTAGGCTGTATCTCGGTGAGAGGTGGCCAGTGGCAGGTTGCTGGACGGTCAAGGTCGTATGTATGTTCACAAACTTTGACAGGCATATGACTTACATCCATAGGCGACGCGTAGCTTTCCTGAGGAAAGTTAACCATACAAGGTCCGTCAGAGTCACTGAAAGTACTGCTAGATGAGCGGGTATCGTCATCCAGTGCACTGGCAGGATCCTATATCTCGGTATTGAAGGATCACCGTCGTGAAAAAGTGCTAATTAGAGCTCACGAATATAGTGGAAGAAGAGCGAGAGATGTCCTCAGACGGCCGGAGCTCCGTATCAGCGCCTTCCGACCTGTCGGTCGTACCCAACATCCATGGGAAGTCGAGATTAGGCTACACAAAATACTTAACTGGGGACATCGGCAACATAACAAAACCTACCAATTCTGGAATATCTGGGAGTGGTTGAAATACAGGCGACTCCTCAGGAAGGAGACCATCTGAGATGGATGATCCCTGTCAGGTTCCACTTAGTAAGTACGTGGGTGCCGTCATCAGTGAAGATCCCCACCAGCGTCAACGGGGGTAAGGACGGTGGGTCAGGGTCGACCCTTCGTGGATATCGAAATATCAGATGATGTTGCAGCTATTATATGAAGCAGCACAACATACGGTCGATACGGCTGTTTCGGTCGAGGCGGGGGAACAGGGGTGTACAGCACGAAGCTATTGGTCCAGTGAGCTATTTCGATGGAATGCATCGAAGAGCTACTGGCGCATCTTTTAGTATGTCAATGGAAATGAGAAAAGAAGCTGACCTCGACCGCCGTGAGGCTATCGAAGCGGACGAGCGAGCACGTGTATTGATGCTAGACGACCTCCGCAATCCAGTTCCACCCGGCGAATGTCCAGTACAGCAGGTGGCACCATCAAGTGTGGGCTCCATCCCTTCGTCGGTTTTCTGGTGGTACTGTTGTAAAGGAGATGGCTCTTGGCCACAAACAACGTTGGCCGGAGATGATGGGGCTTCATCAAGTGCCAAGCTTTGTCTTGATTCGATAATTGTCCAATCTGCGTGCGCGGGTTTAGTAGAACGTTCTAAATCAACGAATTTTTTGGTTTGAATACTTTCAGCCATGGATCTGGACTGCATAGAGTCAAAGAACAATGAATCGACACGAGCGCTCGGGTTGAGCGAGTGCTTGAAGACAAAATAGCTAGATAGCTTGCGCACCGAGTGTGAGGGGAACCTTTTTGTCTCTCGCAAGACTGGTTAAATCTTTCCTATGAGCTTTGGGAAAAAAAGAGATGACGCTTGGGTGGATAAAGGGGGAGAGGATAAGGCTACCTGGGACCAGTTCAGGGAACTGGCGCCAATGGCTGGTGTCAACAGCGCCAAGGCAACACACAGCAATACTACACAGGTTCGATGCCAACCAACGCCCGTGTCATGACAGGTTGCCGTATACCATGACTTGTCCGCTGGATTGGGAGGTGACCGAGTGTGAATTTCTGCGGATATGCCCTAGTTTATCTGAAGTTCGCTGGTTTCTGACACGCTGAATCCACTTCGAAATCTGAACTGGGCGCCTCACAGCAAGTAACTGCAATTTCGATCATCCAACGCAAAGCATAGGATATTCGACTATCAAACTTGAACACGCTCGCATCGCGAGCAGGCACTTGTCCGGGATAGAAGTGGGTCCCGCGTCGCGTTGGCATCGAGATGGCGTTAGAATTATGTCGGAGTGCGTCGCAGGGTCGGAGCGACGCGCATACTTTTTAAGTGACCGGGCGGCTCGACGCAGAGTTTACGGTGGCGCGCGTGAGGCTGGGCCTCGATTAGGGTATCTCATCTAGTTGAGGAAGAATGTCCACCTCGATGCCAGGCTATGAAACATTCAGATCTCCAAATCGACGTTGCGGTAAGAAAATAGTTTTCATTTTTTGGGCCGTACAGCAGCAAAAGGGAAGCTAACATCCTTTAGGCTAGGGTCCTTCGTAACCTCGCGGAGTTACCAAGACATGGACCCTTCTACTGCTAATGATCATGCGCCGGCACTTTCTCACTCAAGTCCAGTACCTGTGCTTGCAACCCATTTGCGCACATCACCGAAAACGCATTTTTATGGCAAGACCGCTGTAAACGTATATATATCTTTATAAAGGTAATTCTCCCTCCTCCGGCATTTAAATGTACGATAATAATGTGATCCATGTCATGCACGAACATTTTCGTTGCTGATTAGCCGCGATCCGAGTACAGGCAAGGAACGGAGGTTTCAGTGATGCAAGTACTCGCTTGAACATGAGCCAGACACTAAAGCCCCAGTCAAGCTCCCGCAGGCTAGCCTAGTAAGAGCCCGGTCTGGCCCAGCTCCGGACCTAAGGCCTAGGCTCCGTCTGGTACTCGAAATTGGGCCCGCAAATGCTATCCAGGACTAAGAGTCCTTAGCAGTCGACTGCGCTTTGTATGCGGCTCGTTTGCAAACCTGTCGTTGTACTTGCATGATGCCAAGGCTACACCATCTGACCCGTTTACTAGCGCGACGTACTGCTAGCATGCTCGACGACGAAAGTATAAATGATTCTGCTCGAGACAAGCCCGAGCCACTTCAGCAGCCCTAGTCACTTCTCAGTTCAGGAGTGGTTGCAAGGAGCTGACCGGTCATCGGTCACCGATTAATCTGCCGGCGCGGGCTCGTGACTTGATTCGTAATTATATCATGGTTCATTCCTCCGCAGTACACTTACTAGTTAACCACCTCTTTCTCGGTCACTCGCTCACACAATCATGCGTCCCGACTTGTATTCTGTACTTCCAACTGTCCACAGCAGCCTCGCGAACTCAATCACTCTAATCGACGTTGCGGCAGTTATCGCTACTATTTGGGCACTGCGTGGTGCCTTTCGAGTTGCTCGAAGGACCCTCAGAACTACCAGGCTTCGTGGACCACCCCGGACCGACTTCGTGTTTGGTTTATCCAAGCAAGTCATTGAATCAACAGATAATGCTGCTTTGTATGAAGCATGGGCAGGGAAATACGGGGTAGTTTACGAAGTTCCGACTACTCTAGGCGGAAGGAAGATCATGTTATCCGACCCAAGAGCACTCACACACTTCTTTTCCAAGGAAGCGTGGTCGTATGTACTCACAGATGAGACGAAACTTGTGATTAGGCGTATTGTAAGTGCATTCGTGCAGCTTTCATCGCAGTCTTGTCATCACGCACCTAGTTTGGACCGGGAATTATGTGGGCACAAGGCGAAGACCACAAAAGGTAGTCACAAGTTGCTATCAAGCGAAAATTGACATTAGGCGTCCCCTGTAGACAACGCAAATCGTTGACGCCTGCGTTCAGCCAAGCTGCTATAGGGAAGTTCACCCCTATATTCTACGATTCCGCTCACAAAGTAAGCTTCTTACTCAGAACCTCCTCCCATTCTGATTTTACGTTCCAGGTGAAAGTTGCATGGGACACCATGATCGAAACCAGTGGCAGCGATAACATTGTCGTTAAAGTTCAGAACTGGTATGGTGGATCATTTCCTCTGCAAGAATGAAACAACTGAGGGGTTCTTGGCCAAAGGATGAACCATATTTCGTGAGTTGCATCTGCTCGGGGCTACCTGCGTTGGTTTCTAATTGTTCCAGGCTTGACTCCATCGGGCTAGCTTGTTTCTCTCATGATTTCGGCTCTCTTGACGGCAAACCAGCTCCGGTGGCCGAGGCATTTGATACGGTTGCATCATCCTCAATGCGATCAGCCGTGGATATTGGATTATTCCTTCTCTCAGAAGTGTTCCCTTTCCTCGCGTATCTGCCGACCCCCAGGATCAAATCACTCCTCGAGATGCGACGGACTATGGAAGATATCTCGAAGAAATTGCTAGCAAGGATAAAGAAGGAGAAGGAAGGAATCCTTGACGGGAAAGAAGAGAGTTCAATCATCGGAATGCTGAGTGCGTTATCCATTCGCCATGCGAGGTAGTCCTTTCGAACACCACACACTAAGTGAAAGCCAACGACTCGAACTCTGATCTTCAATCGCCCCCGGGAGAAGTTCTGGCCCAGGTATGAAACAGAATTCCTACCCCAAGAGTGCTTACTTTTTTGCTCTCTATAGATGAAGATCCTCCTTGCAGCCGGGTACGAAACGACATCTAGTAAGTCGTCCTTTGATTCATATCCTGCACGTGGTTGAACGGGCTTTACAGTCGCCATGACATGGGCTTTGCTTGAACTCGCGAGGAATCCCAGCATACAAAACAAATTGCGGCAGGAACTCTTGGCATTTGGTGAAGAACCAACGTACAAACAACTGCAAAGCAACCTACCTTATCTTGACGCCGTGGTACACGAAATCCTGCGAGTCCATCCTCCTGTGCCAGACCTTACCCGTGTGGTGCGTTGCATGACAGGCGGATGCGTGTTCCCCTCCTTAACCTGGGCCACTTTCCAGGCAGTGGAAAATGACATCATCCCCGTCTCAGAATCTGTCATCACCAAGTCTGGAGAAGTTGTCAATAGCATCTCTATAGCACCTGGGACTCGTATTGGGATCCCTATCTCCGCTATCAACAAATCTATCAGCATATGGGGATCAGATGCGAAGGTGTTTCAACCAGAACGCTGGCTGAAGGAAGACGGTATTCCGAGGAAGGCACAGGATATTCAGGCATACCGACATCTATTGTCGTTTGCGGATGGCCCGAAGATTTGCATTGGCAAGGGCTTTGCACTGACTGAGTTCAAGGTGCGCCTCCTCTGCTGCGTCCAGACGATCAACAATTACTAAGTAGTCTTCTTTGAGGTGGTTATGTCAGTACTGGTGAGGAATTTCGTGTTCGAACTGAGAGACGGACACAACACAAGAGTGGAACATGTGATGGGCTTGTTGCCTAGGCCCAAGATCGTTGGAGAACAGGGCATTGACGTGCCGTTGCGTGTACGCCGTTACGAAGGATGATGGGTTCTTTGGGTTTGCGTTGATGAATGGTATGCTGGATCATTTTCTACCTGCTTTCTTTCCTGCGAGCTATGTGTTGTCTGGAACCCAGTGTATTGTACCCATTAAAGATAACTGACTGATATTATGTGCGGGGAAAGACGTGAATGGTCGTAAGAACCGAGTTCACTTCGAGAGTAGAGTGGCACACACCTTCGCCGTGGAGTCACGTCTGTTAAGTGAGGACTTACATGAGAGTAGATTGGTGCACTTGAAACGCAATCATCGAGCGGGGCGTTTGCCGCCCGTGCAAACCCGCATTATCCAAATAAATGTCTGCCTCGTCGAGCTCCATTATATAGACCAGTATAATATGCGCCAGTTAATGAAACATTTGGAGCCCAAACACCACGACTTCGGTGGTAAGACCACCAAGCTCGCGTCTTCAGGGAGTCATGCGAGACACACGTAGTCCGCTGGCATTCCTGAAACATTGGTGCCGTTGCTACGCTGGGGTAGTTTCAGAGCTAACAAGTGCGTTGCGCTCTGAACTTACTGAAGATCTACCATCGTTTCACAAATAACAGGTCGTCTGACGCGCCGCAGTTCACTGTGGTACATGTTGACGGAGTTCGCCCGCGAAAACCGGGATCCAAGTGAGGATTAGGATGTCTGGTCTTGTTTATCTTCATAGAAGGGTGTCTGTACCGCTTGGATATACTATATGTCTGTGCCGAAACTGATCTTCGCGCACAGTGTATACATCAAGAATGCTGAGTGGGAGCCCGCTTGTTGAGGGGGCTTAGACTTAAAGTTGTTTCATTATGTTGAAACACACTCCTTGGGAAGTAATGTCAGGAATGAAACAAAGCTCTTACATGTTACGCCACCAATGATCTCGTAGCTGCAGGGCCCAACGTCTATCTCGACGCGGTGATGACGGACTAACAATAATTTGGCTTGTGCAGCACGTGCATGCCTACTAGATATGGTCAAGTTGACAACTCCGGAGTTGCCCGTTGAACGGAACCCGACATAGTAGTGCTTGGACGCGGAGAGCATGGATTGACATCTCGAGCTCTATCGGAACGGGTGGAAATACAGGGGGACAAGGACGAAACGAACGCTCCACACTTACGAAAAGTCGGCACCAACAGCCACCAAGTATCCTATCGACCAGACAAAGGGCCTCCCGAGGTACATACAGTACAACCCGAAAAGTACGGTGGATGTGGCTCTGGGGGGAGTGGAGGATAGCACTCCCTGCCCTCTTTCTCAAACTTGGGCTCGGTAGGCTGTCTGAGTACTGACACTCAAGATACACGCAATGCGGCGAAGCCGATATTTTCGGTGATGTCACTGATCCGGATGCTCTGAGCGCATCAGCTGGGCATGTGATTCAGACTCCAACCTCCGCTGCGTCAGGGGGTTCTGGCTAGTGCACACAACGACTTTCATTACTCAGTACTCTCGTTCTTGGAAAACATGTCGAAATCTCCAGCTTCAAGAACCATATCCCGCGATCAAATACCCGCCGCCTGAGACAGCGTAGAGTCATAGCTATTGGAACCTTGGTGCCAAAAGTCCCAGGTTATCGTTCCCTTCGACAGACCATCGCGTATCTGTTCACTATCCGAGTGACGCTGGACAGAAGGCTGTTCCGAGTATCGTTGCCATATCCCGAAACTGATAGCCTTCCAACCAAGTCAGCTACCGCCTCGAAACTGTCAGGCTGCCGTTCTGGTCGGTGTCCCGTCTCAAGTACTTCTGTACTGTAATGAGACTCAATTGAACCAAGGTAAGAGTAACAACTGAGGTCTTTCCAGCGACCGTTGATCCGAGGCTGTTCCGCCATCATCAAAGTCTCACCATTGGTAGCAGATTGACATGGTTCCACCCTGGGGGCGTAATCCCATCGACTTCATAGCCGTACCATTATCATGTGCAGCGTTGAGGGGCACACTATATAACCTCCTGCGACTTCACCATGGAGCAGCAACGGACTCAGACACAACATGTCTTCCACCACTTCTACCATGCACACAACGGCATTCGATAATCTGCTGGCAGTTTATCGCTCAACTTCTATCCTCAGCCTCCTCGCAGGTATCACCAGTGTCTTGGTTCTACGCAGTGTCTTGCGCATAGCTCGAAGAAGACTCAAGACCACCAGTCTCCGCGGACCATATGGCGCACATCCCATATTCGGGGCATCGAAGGATCTCTTCGAGGCACCGGACACAGGAGAGATTTTTGAAACATGGGCAGAGGAATATGGTGTAGCCTACGAAGTTCCGACGAGTTTCGGCGGGAAGAAGATCATGTTGTGCGATCCCAGAGCCCTTGCGCACTACTATGCTCGGGAAACTTGGACGTACGCATATACTGACTCTACCAAAGTATTCCTCGAACGCGGGGTATGTTTCAAGCAACATTTCCCCGCATTCTCTACTTACAACTTAACATCCAGTTCGGGAAAGGAATACTGTGGGCACATGGAGAGGACCACAAGAGGTAGCTTTAACATACCAAAACCGAAACGTGCTTACCTTCATTCCTCAGACAACGCAAGACTCTGTCGCCTGCGTTCAGCCACGCCTCCCTGCGGAAGCTCGCCCATGTATTCTACAACTGTGCTCACAAAGTAAGCCCGACTCGACCTGTTTGTCATGCTTTCGGAGCTAAGTGTTGATGGTCCAGACGAAAGCCGGTTGGGACGCTCTGATCGACATAGGTGGCGGTGAAAGTGCTGTCATTGAAATCCAAGATTGGATGAACCATATCTCGTGAGCCGATCATGATTGCATTTCCTGAAGTTTATCTGAACATCGCTCCAGTCTGGACACTATTGGCATGGCAGGGTTCTCCCATGAGTTCGGTTCTCTGGACGGTAAACCTGCTACGATCCAAGAAGTGTTCAGTGCCTTCGACACATCTGCTAAGCAATCGTTCATCGATATTGCCGTCGTCCTCTTCGCAGAAGTGTTCCCAGTGTTTTCCTACATTCCGGTATCATGTGTTAAATCACTTACTGACATGCAACAAACGTTGTCGGGCGTCGCAAAGAACCTCCTAGAGAGAATGGAGAAGGAGAAGAAGGAGGGAGTTGTTGATGGCAAGGAAGACAAGTCGATCATCGGAGTGCTTAGTATGTCCTCTCACCGTGATTGGAGACCGGACTTACCGAGATCCTCCTCCAGTCAAAGCTACAGAGGCGGAGGGTGGACGACACGTGACCCCCGAAGAGGTGCTGTCGTCGGTGAGTAAATGGTTGCCGTATTCTCGACAAATCATCACTCATGGCTCGGAATCATCAGATGAAAGAACTTCTTCTTGCTGGCTACATCACTACATCGAGTGAGGCCCCTCTGTTTGTCAGGCTTGTTGGGTAGTCTAACGTTCTTTCCAGATAGCTTGACATGGACATTGGTTGAACTTGCTCGCAACCCGGACATTCAAAGCAAGCTGCGGGACGAGCTTTTGGCCTTCGGATCTGAGCCAACCTACGACCAGTTACAGAGCAGCCTGACACTTCCTTACCTCGACGCTGTGGTACACGAGACCCTCCGCGTCCATCCCCCCCTCACAGATTTTGTCCGCGTGGTAAGTCAACTTTCCAACAAGTCATATTCCCTCTCTTTGATCTTCATATCACCCTTTCAGGCGACGGAAGATGATGTCATCCCTCTCTCGGAACCCGTTCTCACCAAGTCTGGTCAAGCTATCGACAGCATCTCTGTAGCGCGTGGCACGAGAATCGGGCTGCCCTTGGCATGCATCAACCGATCCACTGCAATCTGGGGACCAGACGCAAAGTTATTCCGTCCAGAACGTTGGCTTGAGAAGGATGGTATCCCAAAGAAGGCACAGGATGTCCAGGGATACCGTCATCTCTTGACCTTCGCTGATGGACCGAGGAATTGTCTCGGAAAGGGCTTTGCGGTGTCCGAGATGAAGGTGAGCTGCGAATTACTGTATGCTCCATTAGGGTGTGCTAATGCACCTTGGCATAGGCCGTACTGTCTGTGCTGGTGAAGAGTTTCTTATTCGAGATGAGAGATGGCCCCAATACGCAGATCGAGCTGTGTAAAGGAATACTACCCAGGCCCCGAGTAGTCGGTGAAGAAGGCTCGGCGATGCCATTGCGCGTGACCCGCTACGAGGGCTATTGACTTATGAACGACGGCGGGGCCGTTACCTGCTCTAACAAACCAGACTATCCTTAAATTTTGTCATCGATGATGGGTTCAACTACTGCATATATCCACTAGACCGCATACATACCTTGATATCACGAGGCACTGGGTGCCTCGATATAATTCTAATAATCGGATTCATCCTTAGCCTATTTTGCTCAATAAACGCACTTTTCGATACTCCATCTGAACAGAATTTGAATCGGCAATTGTTACGAAAAAGCGCCTAATTGGCCAGTGCACTCCCGTCTCTTACACTACACATAACCGCCTCAAAATTTATTAATGAGTGTTTCCTCCTCACCTTGAAACCACTACAAGTGCGGCGTTCTTAAGTTCGTACATCACGATAGTATCAATATTTTGTTAAAAAGAGAAGCAAACCGCCATTGTAGACCATGAAGCCTATCCGCGTCAGTCCACGTACCGGCTCACACGCAATGGCAACTTTGTACCGTCTTCTCCGGCCACCCTGGGCCTCGGCAACAGTCCCCTCCCCATCTCGATCTGTGTGTCGGGTCCGTCTCTCATCTGGAACACGAAGTTCTTGATCAACACGACCATGACCGCCTGAGCCAAAGTATCTTAGTATCCATCTGAATGTCCCCGGAGACAACGCAAGGAACCCACCTTGAATTCAGCCACTGCAAACCCTTTTCCAAGACATGACCTTGGCCCATCCACAAAAGTCAATAAATGCCGATAACCTTGCACTTCCTGCGCCTTCTTAGGTATCCCACCTTCCTCCAACCAACGTTCCGGTCGAAAGACTTTCGCATCTGCACCCCAGATGGCGGTCGAACGATTAATGCAGGCAGCAGATACTCCAATTTGAGTGCTACGTGTTACAGATATGCTGTTGACAATTCGGCCGGATTTAGTATGAACGGGCTCCGAGAGGGGGATAACGTCGTCTTCTCCTGCCTAGACAAAAGGGGGCATCTGAGTCAGTGACAGAGGAAACGACCGATTGGAACTGAAACCACCTGACGAATGAACTCTGCCAGAGGAGGGTATAGACGAAGTGTCTCATGTACCACAGCATCGAGGTAAGGAAGGCTATTAGTGAGTTGATCGTATGTGGGGTCCGAACCAAAAGCCAACAACTCTGCGCGTAGTTTGGTTTGTATATCGGGATTTCGAGCGAGTTCAAGCAGTGCCCAGGTCATGCTGACTGCAGCGGTCCCTATATCAGGTTATACTGACTCCGCTCACTAATGCAAATACCTGAGGTAGTTTCATAGCCAGCAGCGATGAATAATTTAATCTGCTGGAAATGAGCCTACAGTGAGAAGGCTGGGAACAGTTCATACGCGTACCTGGGCAAAAATTTCTTCCATAGACAACTGGATATCAGCACCGGCATCTTTGGCTTTTACTAGCCGCTGAACATCAGTAATCCAAGTTAACTCACAGGACGTAATAGCATACTCAGCACCCCGATGATAGACTTGTCGTCTTTCCCGTCAACGACTCCTGCTTCTTTCTCCTCCTTGGACCTCTCCAGAAATTTCCTCGAGACATCCGTGAGTGTTTGGTTCATGTCGCTAAATAAGTCACCCATCGCCGTTGGCACGGACAGCAGCAGGGGGAATACTTGAGTGAAGAGGAAGAGGGGAAGATTCAGGGTCAATGTTGCGAAGGTACCGAATATCTCCGCCACGCGGGATGATTTTCCATCCAGAGAACCAAAATCATGGGAGAAACCAGCAAGCCCAATGGTGTCAAGTCTGGAGGGACCAAAATGAGGCGGTGAATGACAGAAAATAAATTCATCGCACGAAATGTGGTTCATCCTTGTTCAGAATATAACTGAGATCTCGGTTGTGAGGTGAGCGAGAAACCTGACGCACCAATTCTGAACTTCAATTACGGCACCGCGACCATCATTGGCATCGATCAGAGACTCCCATGCAGCCTTGGCCTAAAAGTGATGTGAACCTTCAGGTTCAGCCGCTCAAGAGTTGGATTTAATAACTCGTGCCTTGTACGCAGAATTGTAGAAAACAGGAAATAGTCTACGGATAGCGGCCTGGCTAAATGCAGGTGACAAAGACTTGCGCTGTCTTAGAGGTTATCAACACAACTCCTAGCTGAACGATATCCGCTCTCACCTTTTGTGGTCCTGGCCTTGTACACACAATATCCCCTTTCCGAACTAGATGCCATGAAATGAGGGCACTTATGAGTAAAAGGGGTCCTTATGACTATACCCACATGCTTTGTGATGTGGAGCAAATCGAAATCTGTGTGTAGATACGTCCAAGTTTCCTTGCTGTAGAAATGCGCGAGGGCCCTAGGATCACACAGCATGATTTTTCTCCCGCCCAGGGTAGTAGGAACCTCATAAGCGACACCGTATTCCCTTGCCCATTCTTCGTACATGGATCCTGCATCTTCTGCTTGTAGCAGATTCATGGACCAGCCAAACATTAGACTTTTCCTTGGTGGTCCTCGAAGCCTGGTTGCGTTCAATCTGTTCCTAACCATGCGGAACGATATGCGCAAGGCCCAAAGAATAGCTATTCCCGTAGTAATATTGACGGGAGTCGTCGAACGGATTGCCTCCAGGAGTTTATCGTGCGTGCGAACGAGTGCAGTAGACGAGTCCATAGTGTTGAGATCCGAGTTTCACGATAGACACACTGTTATATGGCAGGATCGGAAGAGTATGGGTGGGGAAGGAACGGTATGCAGGCACAATCGGACCAAGCTGGAACTGGGGTACTACCTAAATGTTGGAAATTTAAATGGTACTAATCCAAGGTGGCACAACAACGAGAAACCCAGGGCTGGTACCATCACGAAACGCGGTTTGACTTAGGTTGGGCGGTTGTTAGGTTTTTGCTGTCGCCTGGTGGATTCGCGGCATAAATCTCAACTTCAAGTTGAAGCAGAGGATTCGGAGTCGACCAGTTCGCCAACGGGGAAGTCTTGGATGTTGTCTGGCGGGATCCTCCAATTCCTTGTACAGCTTTCAAACGTGACCGCAGTCAGGTAAGCAGCAACTTACTAGTAAGTATTACTTGTGCATGTTCGCCGCGGCCCAAGGTGTGTGTAGCAGTAGTAAGATTACATAATACGCCACAATTTGTTTTATTCCTCACTCTATTCCTCAAAAAGCCTCTGAAGTGTGTCACATCTCTGTTCAACTGCTGGCAGGCATGACCAGTACGAAAATCAGATTGGCATATCATTCC
Organism: Pisolithus thermaeus; assembly: GCA_024663475.1. Classification (NCBI taxonomy): domain Eukaryota; kingdom Fungi; phylum Basidiomycota; class Agaricomycetes; order Boletales; family Pisolithaceae; genus Pisolithus; species Pisolithus thermaeus. Next base: position 92,522 of record JANFAF010000082.1, read on the forward strand.
TAAGAAAGCCAACTTCCATGCTAAAATCCTTCTTCATCAAAACGATCGTTTCATGTTAGGGACTGTCCTGGGCGTCCTCTGTTAGCCCGGGTTGCACTCTGAGTCTGCTGCGCTCCAAAGCCACGTTGCGTGTCCTTCAGGTAAGGGTTTTATCCTGCCGATCACTAAGCCCCCAAGGCGTATGTAGTGCAGGAAGCAGTTGTTTGCGGTCGAGCCACCTGGGGCAATGGGAGTGGTGCACGTGTCCAACGTTTCGCCAGTTGCCAGTTTGCCAATTTCTCAGTTCAGGCTGGCCTTACACTCTTCTAGTCTCACCAGCCCGCCTTAGGCAGTCCCCCAGTTTATACTTGGTTCAATCAGTCCCCCATACCACTCCTTCATCACCCGAACTCTTCCGATCCTACCCAGCCCACATATAACAGTGCATACGCTGTGAAACTCGGGTTTCAATACAATGGATGTGTCTGCTGTGTTCGGTCACATATTTTATAAACTCCAGGAGGTAATCCGCTCGGCCGCTCCCGTCGATGTTACTACGGGAATAGCTGTTCTATGGGCCCTGCGCATGTCCTCCCGCGTAATCAGGGACAAAGTAAAAACAACCAGACTTCAAGGACCCTCAAGGAAGAGTCTGATATTCGGTTGGTCCATGGATTTACTCCATGCGGAGGATGCAGGGTCAATGTACGAAGAGTGGGCAAGGGAGTATGGGGTCGTTTACGAGGTTCCTACTACCCTGGGCGGGAGAAAGATCATGTTGTGTGACCCCAAGGCTCTCGCGCATTTCTACAGCAAAGAAACTTGGACGTACGTACCCACAGATTTTGATCTGCTCTTCATCAGAAAGAATGTAGGTATAGTAAAGTTCCTCTTCAATGGCGAGTCCTCTCACGCTCATTGTGCTCTCCAGTTTGGAAAGGCGATATTGTGCGCCCAGGGCGAGGACCACAAGAGGTGAGGGCGGATCTAAGTCAGCTGGAAATTGCGCTGATGTTTTCCAAGACAACGCAGGTCCTTGTCGCCAGCGTTCAGCCAGGCTGCCATTCGTAAACTGCATCCTGTGTTCTACAATTCCGCTTACAAGGTAAGAGTCGTCAATTCGGAGTCTTGGGGCTGAATATATATCTCGCCTTTAGGCCAAGGCCGCGTGGGAGTCTTTAATCGACGCCAATGATAGCCATGGTGCCGTCATCGAGGTCCAGAATTGGTATGTCAGACTTCTTATTCACCTTAAATCAACAACTTAATCGTTTCCTGGATAAGGATGAACCATATCTCGTGCGATGGATTTATTTCTCCGTCGTTCAGGGTGTCATTGTTTTCCACAGGCTTGATACCATTGGTCTTGCTGGCTTCGCTCACGATTTCGGTTCTCTGGACGGAAAATCAAGCCGCGTGGTGGAGATATTCGACACCTTTGCAGCGTCGACCCCGAATTTTTACCACCAGCTTCTCGCCCAAGTATTCCCGCTACTGTTATATGTACCATTGGCGAGGGTAGAATTGTTTAATGATATGAACCAGACACTGGCGGACGTCTCGAAGAAGTTTCTGGAGAGGTCCAAGGGAGAGAAAGAAGCAGGGGTCATTGACGGGAAAGACGACAAGTCTATCATCGGAGTGCTGAGTATGTTACTGCGTCCTATGAACTAACTTGGATCACTAATGCTCAACTAGTAAAGGCCAAGGATGCGGGTACTGATGTTCAATTGTCCATCGAGGAAATTCTTGCCCAGGTACGTGCAATGCACTCCTCGCAGCCTTCGTGATCATGAAGGTATCTCCGTCAGATGAAATTATTCATTACCGCCGGCTATGAAACTACTTCAGGTAACTCTGTCCATGAGTGGTGCCGGTATATTCTGTTATATTGTCTCTGCAGTCTCTATGACCTGGGCACTGCTTGAGCTCGCTCGCAATCCAGATGTACAAACCAAGCTACGCACAGAGTTGTTGGCTTTTGCTTCGGATCCGACGTACGATCAACTTACCAACAACCTTCCTTACCTCGATGCTGTGGTACACGAGACGCTTCGTCTCCATCCACCTCTAGCGGAGTTCCTTCGTCAGGCGAGTTCTAAATGATCGTTTTCTCTGTCACCGACTGGAGTACCTCATTTCATTGTTAGGCAGGAGAAGACGACATTATTCCTCTCTCAGAGCCCGTTCGTACCAAGTCCGGTCAAGTCGTCAATAGTATATCCGTGGGACGTGGCACTCAAATTGGAATATCTACCGCCTGCATTAATTGTTCGACCGCCATCTGGGGTGCAGATGCAAAAGTCTTTCGACCGGAACGTTGGTTGGAGGAAGGCGGGATACCAAAGAAGGCGCAGGAAGTGCAAGGTTATCGGCATCTATTAACTTTCGTGGATGGACCGAGGACATGCCTTGGCAAAGGATTTGCGGTGGCCGAATTCAAGGTGGGTTTGTCGCACTCTTTCTTCGGAATCCAAGGGGATGCTGAGGCATTTTGCCACAGACGGTCATGGTCGTGTTGGTCAAGAGCTTTGTGTTTGAGATGAGGGATGGTCCCAATACACGGATCGAGATGGGTTTGGGATTGTTACCGCGGCCTAGAGTGGTCGGAGAGCAGGGTACAGACTTGCCATTGCGCGTGAGCCGGTATGATAGTTGACGTAGATGGGCTTATTGTCCACGACATCAGTCTGCAGTTCTTGTTGAGATGGTCTATCCCCCCGTACTGTCGCGATGACAGGGCGCAAGGACGCCACAGTTTTATGAGTCAAGCTTCCTGCAAACCCACCCGCAATAAGCTGGATGAACGTGAAATAAGGCTAGCGCATGTGGAAAGTACATGTAGCATCTTAGGCGGAGGGTGCAATGATTTAAGGTAGTAATTGTGGACCTCCACAACATTGGTTGTGCGTATGCGACATTCCGTCGCCGAGAACGACTTTTCTGTTACAGTATGCATACGGGGGATTACCTTGGCAGTATGTACATATAAACCACCAGTCACGGTCATGCCTGCCTCCGTCCAAGACCACATAGGGCAAGCGCAGCGCGCATCATATCGTCATCCTGCACCGTACCTTTACCGTCTTCCCCTGAAAACACTTGATCACAGAGGGTAAAGTTTCGCGGAGTGTCTTGCAACGGAGGCTCGTTCTTTGTTCCACACCACGGGTTATGATTAAAGCCTTGGCTTCCCTCTGGGGTGACAGCCTCGATGTCCTCTTCCTCCGTTTCGTCCCCGCCGGTGTCACTTGCTCTGCGATGGGTCATACATCTCGAGGATAATTTCGCACGGCCCTCTTTTTCCGCAATACGAGCAACTGCACATGCCCACTCGAGCGTGCGCCCGTTGCCCATAAACTCTACGAGGTCACGGGCTGGTGGGCTTGCAGGTGGCGCTAGCGGTGATGATGGCATATTGTCCCATGGCGATGCAAATGGATCGCGTGGTTTCGTGGGTGTACGAGGTGGGGGGAGCCGAGACTCCGATTGTGTTGCCACGTGATCGAGAGATGGCTTTGGACGAGGAGGGGTTATCTTTCGTCGGGGTGTGTGAAGGCTGGATACGGACGTCTTCCGGGAGTGGAAAGGCCGGGGAGAGTGCGATGGCACAGAAGACGATGCATGCGATGAAGTCGCCCCGCGTTCAGGGATATACGCGTGTGCTGGCCGGTGCACCTCAATGTGAGATGGATTAGCAGCATGATGGAGGGCGACCCGGCGCTCGGTCTGGCGTTTGTTCTGGAACCAGATCGTGACAGACTTCATTTCCCTAAATCGTGCATACCGCCGTCAGCGGGCCGTGAGGACAACGGAAGTAATCTTTTGCTTCCGGGTTCAGAATACCGACAGAGACGTACATGCCTGCAGCCTGCGCAACAGCTTCGCGCTCTTCACGACTCGGATGAGAAGTCTGATGGTATAGTTGCTCCAGCATCACAAGCTGGACGCTTGTGAAGCGTTTGCGAGTACGGCGACCTATATCATCGGATGATATGCTTGCCAAGGACGACGTCCGCGACAGGCCCGGGTTGGACGATCGTACGGCCGTCGTCGTCGCCGGCAATGATGATGGTAGTTGCATTGCTGCTTCAGCGTTGGTGGTGACGGTGCGATGCGGTCGGAAGGCGTGGTGTGTTCATAGCACGCGTATTTAACACACCCCTTCGGCACACAGCAAACAGACGCGCGCATCCACCCATAAACGCGTCTGTTCACGTGATCGCGCTTGCACTCCAACCAAGCTGGCTCGCTTTGGGTGCCTCAGCTTCAGGACAGGTAGGAACGACGCTAAAAGACTACTACAACAATCTCAGATTCCGGTCATTTTTTAGAGGTATGCCCTGCATCCTATGCGTTGAATAATACAAGGAATCCAACATACGTGGCAATCGGCACCCCAATTTCAAGAAGTGTCGTATGGGAGTACACTGGTGAGGACGCATAAAACGAACCACATAAAATTACGATGTGGTTTTGACTCCCGAGGAACTCCGGATTGCACCGGAAAGTACCTATCCTGTGGCGGATCGCTGGCAATCCGTCACGAGGTCTGCCCTGCCAGGTGTAGCAGAGCTCCTACTGATTGCAACAACTAATCTCACTGCTGGGCTGCCTGCTGTCGTATGCACCCTGGTAAGGTCGGTTGGAGCGAGAACATGTCATGAGGGAACGGCTCGTTGCGAGTAAAGGTGAGAAGAGGATGAAGCCGATTCTAGCGATGGGGAGACTGACTGACCCAATTCGACCTTGTCACTACAGAAGCCGACCGTATTGAATACGCCCATCATTAAGACAGGATAAATAGCGGCCACTTTCAGTCGGAGTACCATGCAGCGTCGAGGCTCCTTAGTGGAGAGTACAAGAAGGACAACAAAGAGGGTAAACAAACAGGCAGAGAAAGTAGTACCTGCTGCGATAAGGGCAAAGGTTGGATATGTGGTATGGACAACTAACCATAATCCGTCACTAAGGACATCTCTGAGACGGGGTAAGTCCGAACGCGCACATACACCGCTATGGACGAGCGGCGTGCATAATCCAGTAGTCGTCAGCATGACTGGGTTACTTGCGCCGATCGTCCATTGACCCATCACCCCATACTGCACTGCAGTGAGGTATATACAATACTATGGACCGAGGGCCCGGTTTGTTGTTGCGTGTTTAGTCAGCGTTCGCAGCTTCCAAATAGGTAGTTCCCCCCAAGTTGACCGAGTGTCGCGGGCCCGGGTCGATCCAACTTTTCTACTACATACGCGTCGCTCGAGCTAGTGAAGAAAATCTCACATCTTTCTCGTTCATTTACGTACTGGAGGTAAGCACACCACTAGGTGTAATGTATGTTAGGGGCTACCAGAGCACTACGGAACAATGGTTAATCCGTCGGAACTGTGACCGGTGGTCTCCGTGTTGGCCCGGCTCTAACTCGTTTGCCAATCATAATGGGCCGTGCACGCGAGTCGTAGTCAGGTTTTGGGCTTGTCTCGACGACTCTGCATGAGTCTTTTCCACTCTAGTACCACCATTCGCCCATATCCGACATCCAATCCGCCATGTCAGGCAGCAGGTTACGACGTATACTGTGGTGGGCACCCAGGCTTGTCGGGTCATATTCTAGGATATCAACCTAAGATCCTGAGATTTGATCGCGATTGCCTTGGATGCAAACGTGTAAGCAGCATTCACTTGGATAAATATAGTTTGCTACGAAGCCATTGGACTCTGTCACCTGCTCCGGTTTCGCCGTCTTCTCCCATCTCACAGGTCGGTGAAACAGCCCACTTCTGATTAGGCAAAACACAGTATACAGTATCCCTATTTTGCCGACGACATGGCGCAGGGCGTCCAGACAGCGACCGCAAACTCTTACGTCGACGTTCAGGGGGCAGAAGAAACGTTTAACGAGCTGATACGACAGCTTTCCAAACATCCACAGACTCGGAATGTCTACCGCTCCAATCTTGCATCCAACACTGCCTCCGTGACGTCCTACACAACCACACCTGACGTAGAAAAAGGAAAGCTAGCCATCGACGACAGTGACGAACCACCGTTCGACCTGCGTGAATACCTCACTTCATCCAACGATGCGAATCAGGCGGCGGGAATACAGCACAAACACGTGGGCGTCACTTGGGATAACCTGGAAGTGAACGTCATCGGCGGGGTTGGTTTTAAGGTGGGTTACTTCACAATACGCGAAAAAACGATGTCTGAAGCAGTCGTGGGGTGGATCCGTAGGCATATATACCCACTTTCGGAGGTGCGTGCTCATGCGGCACATATTGTCGTGCACGCGAGCTGAACCTCTCACTCAGATGCTGTCATGGGATTTTTCATGGCGCCTTTCCTTTGGTTGTGGGGCCTATTCATGAGTTTTTTCCCGAACAAAAGGCCGCCCACTCGGACCATCTTGCACAAGTGCGTAAATGATCGTATCGCGGTCTGAACACTTGACTCACCTCATGCAGGTCATCCGGTGTCCTAAAGCCCGGGGAAATGTGTCTAGTGCTAGGTTGCCCGGGTGCAGGCTGCACGACATTCTTGAAAACTATTGCTAATTACAGGGAAGATTACGCGAGTGTTTCCGGTGTTGTTCTTTATGCCGGAATCAATGCGGAGGAGATGGCAAAGTACTACCGCGGTGAAGTAGTCTACAACCAAGAAGGTAACGTGAGATGTTGGCCTCCTCATGCTGTATTCCACTTTTGGACCATTTCTTATCTGCGCGCAGACGATATCCACATCGCGACCCTGACCGTAGCGCAGACTCTCGACTTTGCCCTATCTACGAAAACGCCTGGCCCCAATGGTCGACTCCCTGGTATGTCTTCCAAAGAGTTCAGGAGCACTGTGCAAGATGTACTACTCAAGATGCTCAACATACCACATACCCGAGGTACCCTTGTTGGGAATGCATTTGTACGTGGTGTTTCGGGAGGTGAGCGTAAGCGTGTCAGCATAGCCGAGATGATGGCCACTCGTGCCCGCGTCCAATGCTGGGATAACTCGACTCGCGGATTGGATGCTTCCACCGCGTTGGATTTCGTGAAGAGCTTGCGGATCATGACAGATGTCCTCGGACAAACTACTTTTGTAACTCTGTAGGTTATCGAAGCACGTTATCCAGAATTGTTACTCAGTGTTCCCTCGCAGATACCAGGCTAGTGAGAGTATATACGAGCTATTCGACAAGGTGCTTGTACTGGACAAGGGGCATCAAGTGTACTTTGGTCCTCCTTCGCAAGCACGTGCATATTTCGAGGGCCTCGGCTATCGTCCATTGCCTCGACAAAGCACGCCTGATTATTTGACTGGTTGCACCGATCCAAACGAATGTCAGTTTGCGGACGGGCACTCCGCAAATAACATGCCTTCCTCACCTGAAGGCCTTGAAGTTGCTTTCCGCAAGTCACCTATATACAGAGACCTCCAGGATTCTTGCCGGAAAATCAGGCATCAGATGGAGACAGAGAAGATCGATCAGGAAGCCTTCCGGGCCGCCGTACTTGCGGATAAGCAACGAGGTGTCTCGAAGAAGAGCCCTTATACGCTAGGGTTTTCAGGCCAGGTAAAGGCACTCACCATCCGTCAGTTCCGACTCCGTCGGCAGGACCGATTCCAGTTGGTTACTAGCTTCACGCTTGCTATTGTGAGTTTGCCGCTCGATCAGGTGCTATTGTAGCCTAAAAATCTCCGTAGACTCTTGCCCTAGTCATCGGAGGGGCTTACTTCAACCTGTCTGATACCGCTGCTGGTGCTTTTACCCGTGGAGGCGTCGTCTTCCTTAGTTTGCTTACAGTTGTTATTGAAGCATTTGCAGAAGTAAGTCGTAAGCCTTTTGCGGGCTTGGGTTGTTTACGAGTCGATACAGATGCCTCTGCAAATGCTCGGAAGACCCATAGTGAACAAGCAGGTTGGTAATTAGTTGGATGAATATGTCGGATTGATATCTCAGATGGCGGGTAGACTTCTTATGGATTTTACCGACCGGCGGCTGTCGTTCTGGCCAATTTCTTCGCAGACATCCCTATTGCTGCTGTTCGGGTCTTCATCTTCGATGTCACCATCTATTTCATGACGAATCTGTACGTAGTCAAATCTCCCGTTTAACCTGAGTCCTAATTCCTAATATCTCGCTACAGGGCGCGCTCAGCCGGTGGATTCTGGACTTTCCACCTCTTTGTGTACACGGGATACCTTGCCATGCAAGGTTTCTTCCGGACATTAGGACTCATATGCGCCAACTTTGATAGCGCGTTCCGTTTGGTGACGCTTTTCTTACCCAATATGATGCAGTACACTGGATACACAATACCAATGTTCAGCATGAAACGATGGCTATCCTGGATCGTACGTCTCGTTCTTCTCTACATTTTTCCACGTTTGAAAGTGTATTCGGTTAGTATTACATCAATCCACTTTCTTATTGTGAGTCCAACCAACTTTCACTTGTGGAATTAAAGTATAGAAGTACAATACAGCATGGGGGGGTGTCATGGAGAATGAATTTATGCGTACAAGTGTAGGTGGCTATAATGAACTCTCGTGCAAGAGTTTAGCTAATTTGTCACAGTATATATGCGATGGAGATTACGTCGTCCCTCGCAATGGTCCAGGGATGGATATATATCCGTTTGTATCCTAACCCGCATGGTGGCGCCCAGTGTCAACTGACGGTTTTTTGCAGCAATGGCCTTGGGGCCAATCAAGTCTGTACTCTTTTTGGTGCACAGCCAGGCAGCGATGTGATTCCAGGAAAAGATTATCTCGAAGCGGGTTTCGCACTTAACACAGCTGACATCTGGCGGCGCAATCTAGTCGTGATTGTGGCCTTCATCATCTTCTTTCTATTTACGCAAGTTGTCGTGATCGAGTTGTTTTCGGTACGTATCGGGTGGTATCATGACGTTGGTTTCTTATAATTCTTGGTCAGCCTAAAATTACTGGTACCTCGGGCAACATTTTTGCCAAGGAAAATGCGGAGACGAAGCGGCTCAATGTTATTCTGCGCCAGAAGAAGGCTGCTCGTGTCAATAAGAAACACAGCAGGGAAGATGAGAAGGATGAGAGAAAAGAGCGACTGGAAGATGCAGAGTGCGTTACCATTTTTCTTCTTTCTACTGAGACTAACCTGATCTTATAGAAGCCCTTGCCCCCGTCGGAAGGTATTCACGTGGGAAAATCTAAACTACCATGTGCCTGTTCCAGGCGGAACCAGGAGACTGTTACACGATGTCTGCGGCTATGTGAAACCGGGCACTCTCACAGCGCTCATGGGTGCCTCCGGTGCAGGTAGTATTGCCTAGTTTTGTATGAACGTCCGATTTAATGATTTTCAGGGAAAACAACATGCCTCGACGTACTAGCCCAAAGAAAGAATATTGGTGTCGTCACCGGGGATATCCTAGTTGATGGCCGGCCTCTCGGTCCAGATTTTGCTCGAGGAACTGCTTATGGTAAGGCATATGGATTCAAATCTTGTGACACAAGGTCTAATCAAATCACCTATAGCGGAGCAGATGGATGTTCATGAAGGAACTGCTACTGTGCGAGAGGCGTTACGCTTTTCCGCATACCTTCGTCAACCTGCAGATGTTCCGATTGAGGAGAAAGATCAATATGTCGAGGAAATCATTGAACTTCTGGAACTTCAGGACCTTACGGAGGCACTCGTTTTTAGCCTGAGTGTCGAAGCCAGGAAACGTCTTACTATTGGTGTCGAACTTGCCAGCAAACCGGCTCTGCTTCTCTTTCTTGACGAACCTACTTCGGGGTTAGATGGTCAGAGTGCATGGAACCTGGTTCGCTTCCTTCGAAAGCTTGCCGACCAGGGCCAAGCTATTTTATGCACGATCCATCAGCCTTCAAGCTTGCTCTTTGAAAGCTTTGACCGCCTATTGTTGCTCGAGTCTGGGGGTGAGACGGTTTATTTCGGTGACATCGGGAAGGACTCGCGTGTTATTCGCCAATACTTCGCACGAAATGGCGCACAGTGCCCATCAAACGTGAACCCAGCGGAGTACATGCTCGAGGCTATTGGCGCTGGATTGTCTCCCCGGGTTGGTCCTCGTGATTGGAAAGACGTTTGGCTCGATTCTCCAGAGTACAGGCGTGCACGTGAGGAGATCAACGAGATCAAGGCCCAAGCGTTTGCAAAACCCATTCCTCCTGAAGGAAAGACAAACACCTGTGAGTGTCTATACCCACTCATCTTTTTCTTATAACGACGTTGGGTACATCCAGACGCTACCTCTTTCCTCTATCAACTAAAAGTGGTCGTACAGCGCAACAACATAGCTTTATGGCGCTCTCCGGACTATGTCTTCAGTCGCTTATTCGTACATGCGCTCTTCTCGCTTTGCATCTCGTTGTCGTTCATTCAGCTCGGAAATAGTATTCGCGATCTGCAGTATCGCGTGTTCGGAATGTGAGCTTTTCCGCGGTCCGTACAAGATTATGCCACCAGCCTTAACATTTGGACTAGTTACTGGCTTGCTGTGCTTCCACCCATTGTCATGACACAGCTGATGCCTGTCTTCATACTCAATCGACGTAGGTGTTTCATGTATTCCACGGTCTCATGCTGACTGTGTTCAATATTATCAGTTACCTTCATTCGGGAGGCGTCTAGTAGGATTTATTCTCCGTACGTCTTCGCCATCGCCCAGCTCTTGGGCGAAGTCCCGTACTCTATCCTCTGTGCTACTGTGTACTGGGTACTTATGGTGCGTACGAAACTTGCATTGCGCTCAACTGTTGAAATCGCCCTTGCAGGTGTACCCCATGGGTTTCGGGAAAGGTATAGTCTGTGCTGCCGATTATCGCTTGTGGAGGCTGATATCGGGGCTTCCAGGTGCGACTGGCACTAATGGGACTGGGTTCCAGCTGCTTGTTGCGATTTTCATAGGGTTCCTTGGCGTTTCTCTTGGTCAACTTCTCGGGTCGCTGTCGCCCTCCATTCAAATCGCTGTTCTCTTTGTCCCCTTTATTGCCCTCGTCTTAGCAGTTTTCTGTGGTGTCACGATTCCTTACCCATCCCTTATCCCTTTCTGGAGGGATTGGCTTTATCGAATCGATCCATTCACCCGGATGCTTTCTGCAATGTTATCCACAGAACTCCAGTAAGCTCGTTTTTCATATGTGACCCTCGGCCCTCGTATGCGCTAACGCGACACATAATAATTCGCAGTGGGCTACCCATCGTTTGTTCTTCAGACGAGTTCGCAGTATTCAACCCGCCTAGCAACCAGACGTGCTTCGAGTGGGCTGGTGAATTCGTCAGCGCGTTTGGCGGCTACTTGAACAACCCGAATGCGACAGTCGCTTGTCAATATTGCCAGTATAAGGTTGCCCCACTTCTTTCTCCTTTCGTCCGAGCGGCGATTCTGATATTTGAGTGACAGATCGGCGACGAGTACTTGACGCCGCTTAACATCAGCTTCAGCAACCGGTGGCGGGATGTCTTTATCCTGTTCGCCTACTTCGTCTTTAACATCATCGCAACTATCAGTAAGTCGTCATTCTCGGTTATAGGCTCGCCGGTCCTCATCAATCATTTTCAACTAGTCGCATCTCGATTCCTGCGTTACGCCAGACGATGACCAATGATATTCGCTAGAAGTATTGCAGAACTCACGAGCACTCTCCTGTAATGATAATGTATAGCTAGACACGTGAATTATAATCACCGGTTGTCTGCCTTTTGTACTGTAGTTGACCATGTCACGATGTTCGTACTTTGTTGATCGAACAATGTTTGTGTGCAAAGCGCACGCTAGATTAAGAGCGTTATACCAGTGGACAAGGCGGCTTTTGTCACTGCTAGCAGCGCCGGACATAGTGCCCCACAACCGTAATTGGCTAAGAACGGTGAATACTTTACTTCGTTTCGTTCTTGGCATAAAGCGGCCAAAGGGGGTACTTCTCCAAGTACTAGATGGTAAAACTTCCGAACGCCTATGGACCTGCCTGGCCCGGTCTGCATGCTTATACGGCCGTTGTACTTCGAACACGTCGCGTGTTTGCTTAACTGTCGCACCTGGAAGAATAGCCGTATCCAACCTGGTCCCCTGATGAGGAAAATGTCGAGTCAAGTGCGCCACAACCGATACGGGTCTTACAATTTGACCATCAGATTCAGAGTTGAAGATACAAGCCACATAGAGTTTAGTCGACCTGCAATAGATGAATGCATGCTGCTGGTCACCGGCGACATGACAGGGATCCGACAATAATCGCGAAGTACAGAAGGTGGTCGTTTGAACATGACATACGGGAGACTCCTCTGTTCGTTTCAAACAGCGTCAATTGGGACATACGCCTTGGGAGGGCGAATGAGTAACCGGCCAACAAGGAGAAAGGGAATAAAGAATCAGATAAATTCTACTATCGGGGTTTTCCCCTGAGGATCATGGTTTACCTTAGGAATCTGACGTCCCTATGCTATTTATCATCATTGACAACGCGCCTAGAAAAGTAGTCGATAAACAAACTGCTCACCTGCTTCGAGGTACCAAACGTCAGAAGAAGTGCAGTTCAGAATCTGCACAAGGCAAGGTAGGGTTCCGAAGGAATAGAGGTCCGATCCGGAAGATCGCCTCCGTCTTCCACTGGGCATCCGATATGACGTCAACTGTGACCGCCAGCCTGTGTTTCTCATCGCTTCATTGGGTAGTAGGTTACTTGCCCATAATCATTGGCACTTTCCAAGAATGTTGATATTCGACGAAACCGTCCAATTGAAGTTTATCTTCGATTCATGAAGGCTGGCGTTGTTCCTCCCTTTTGTCCTTCCATCCTCAGGTGATATTTAGGCAACAATTGGCTTGTCAGATTTAACATGCTGTCGTTTTCTAGGTCTCGGTCCTGCCACATCTCTGGAGTGAGACAGTTTGCTACGGGTAGAGAAGAAAAGGAAGCCTAAGGTTGAAGCGGATTTTTATCCAACACCGGGATTATGTAAGCCGTCCGTGTGGAGTCGCTTGGTACTAACAGACTTTGTAGTACTTACAGGACTAGTACCATGCAACAAGCAGTGCACAACCGACTATATAAAATTACAATGCGGTTTTGACTTCGGAGGGGCTCGCGATTACACCTGACAGCACTTATCCTCTTCCGTCAGCGTGGCGGGTCGCTTGGAATCCGTCACGAGTTGGGAGTCCAAGTTCACCGTATCAGGTGTAGTAGACCTGCCAATTACTATAATCTCATTCCTATACTGCCCGCCGTCGTCAAATGCCCTACCCAAGGTCGGCTTGAGCAAAGACATGTCGCGAGGTAATGGTTGGTTGCGAATCCGAACGCGCTCCGAAATCGAGAACCAGACCGTCGCGCACAATACACCAAAAACGGTCACGTAACTGTTGATCAACACTAGTAGCTCGCCAAGCACTAAGTGTTGGCCATCCGTGGCAATAGTGGTAAAGAAAACGATTAGTACAATGTTGAAAATAAGAGGGAAGACAAAGTTGGCGGCGGAAATGTAAAAGATTTGGCGGATACGTGCTGATATCCCAATTGCTACATACGTGGAAATGCGTGTCATTCAGTCCACTTGCAAAGGTATGGGAGATCACACACACCATGTTTTATCAGACCTGTGCGGAGATGGAGGTTGTACAGGAACAGACTAACAGAATACCTTTCAAAATGGAAACAGTGAAGGCCTGGAACGGGCTGCTTGAAAGTTCACCTACTCACGTGTTGTCTGTTATTTGCATCGCCCATTCAGCGATCAAGTTAGGATCGCGGATGAAGGGGATGTAACCATCTACAACCGCAGACCTAACATAGAGGGTCTGTGAGTGGATCACTGTGCGTGGCCTTAAATATCGACAAGATAACGCACAAGAACCACCACCCGAGCGCATTTGATGCAGAAGGGGAATGTATATATCTTCAATAGGGTGGCCGGACGTGTACTGGAGGGCGGATAGAGAGCAAAGAGGCGGGTTAACAATATCGAGTCACACAGTAAAGGTGGGAAAACGGTGAGGGCGATTCCAGCGGTAGGAAGACTTTCCGGCACCCAGTAGGACTTGCCCAATACGGCTTTGCCATTGCAGTAGCCGACCAACACGCTCATCGTTAAGACGAGGCAAATAGCGAATACATTCAGTCGGAATACCACTCGGCGCCGAGACTCCTTGGTGGAGAGTGCAAGAAGGACAATGAAGAGAGTAAACAGAGAGGCAGAGAAAGCAGTATTTGCAACGAGAAGGACGAAAACCGGATATGTAACGTTGACAAACTTGTTAATGATAACTTGTGGATCCACCGCTGAGGACATCTCTGAGATGGGGTAAGTCTGAACGCGTACGTGCACCACTCATATACTACTCTGCCTGACGGGTTGAACGATCACTCTGATAGCTGGAGGGCAGCTTCTAAATAGAGTTATAGTAGTATTCCTTCCATCGCAACGGCTAATCTGAATCCTTGGGAATCAGTGGCAGCTGCTGTGGAGGGTAGTAAGCACCTGCATATGAAACCACAGGATTATGCACTGAACTTCCGTCGGTTTATGTCGCCGTATTTACTCTCGATGGTTATGCCAGAGGCACAAGAGCCTTTGTTGGTTTATGCCGCGTTCGTGAAATGGAAGAAATAAGCCCCGCTGAGTCGACGCTGCTACTGCTGCTGCGCTGCAATGAAACACAAGTTCCGATCAGTGGCGAACGTTGTCGTTGCCAACGACATGGTAGGCTGTGGTGAGCGGCGGGTCTTGCCGAGTGTATTTGACCGTGGTACCATTACCTTATGATGGCCAGTTATTGACTCGCCTCGATGTCCGTCAACTGACCATATACTGATACTTGGTACTTCTCGTTTGCTTGGGCCATCATCGATCATCGGACACGGCGAGCACTAACAAAAGCATATCGTGTTGCTAGTTGAAATGCTAACCAACATCGAGGTTCTACTGAACAATAGATCACGAAACGACCCTCAAACACTTCGCGGGTGCACATCCGCCGCATATCTGGGATATACATGTGTTAAAACTGAATATTCTAGGAACTCGAGGTGTGCAGTACAAAACTCTCGAGGAATTTTCAACCTTTGTACCTACATGAGCTGGGGAGAGAACGATCGACCCAGTGTCAATCAATTCTCCTATGCATGCCAGTCACAAGCTGTCTCTTATACACCGAATGTTACAAAGAACTCAGTCCACCTAGTAGCAAACAGAACGCACCTACCCCTCCATTGCAAGTGTTGTATGCGGGAAAACTGGAGAGGATGCAGACGAAGTAGGACGGAGTTATCATGCGGTTTTGCTTTTCAAGGGGTTCTGGGTTACACCAAACAATTACAGTGTTTATCATTTTCCATCAGTGTGGCAGGTCGCCTGCAGTCCGAGTCCACCGTGTCAGGCGTAGAAGACCTCCTGCCTATTACTATAATCTCACTCCTAAACTGCCCGCTGTCGTCATACACCCTGCCCAAGGTCGGTTTGGGCGAGAACATATCATGAGGTAATGCTTCGTTGCGAGTCCGGATCCACTCCGATCTCGAGAACCAGACCGTTGCGCACAATACACCCAAAACGGTTATGTAACTGTTGATCAGCACCAGCAGCTCGCCAATAAGTAAGCGTTGACCAGCCGTGGCAATAGTGGTGAAGAAGATGATTAGTACAATGTTGAAGATAAGAGGGAAAACGAAATTGGCGGCGGAAATGTAAAAGATTTGGCGAATACAGGCTGGTATTCCGCCTGCTGCATGTTGGGAAATGCGTGACGTTTAGTGCACCTGCAAAGATAACGGGAAAATATACTCACCTAACCTTATCGGACCTGTGCGGACATGGAGGTTGTACAGGAACAGACTAACAGAGTACCTTTCGAAATGGAAACAATGAAGCCTTTCAATTAACTGCTCGAAAGTTCACCTACTCACATGTTGTCTGCTATCTGCAACGTCCATTCCGCGATCAAGTTAGGATCGCGGATAAATGGAGTATAACCATCTAGAACTGCAGACCTAATGTAGAGAGTCTGCATACGGTCACTATGTATGGACTTAAGTGTCAACAAGATAACGCACAAGAATCACTATCCGAGCACATTTAACACAGAAGGGGAATGCAATTATTTTCAGCAAAGTGGCCCGAGGCGTGCTGGAGAGGGGATAGAGTGCAAAGAGGCGGGTTAACAATATCGAGTCGCACAGTAAAGGTGGGAAGAGGGTGAAGGCGATTCCAGCGGAAGGAAGGCTTTCGGGCAGCCAATAGGACTGGCCTAATACGACCTTGCCATTACAGAAGCCAACCAATACGCTCATCGTTAAGACGAGACAAATAGCAAACACATTCAGTCGGAATACCACCCGGCGTCGAGACTCCTTGGTGGAGAGTGCAAGAAGGACAGCAAAGAGGGTTAACAGACAGGTAGAGAAAGCTGTATTTGCCACGAGAAGGACGAAAGCCGGATATATAGTGTGAACGAACCCATCGATGATAGCTTCTGGGTTCGTTACTGAGGACATCTCTGAGACGGGGTGAATCTGAACGCGTGCATGCACCACTAATATATACATACCTGATGGGTTGTATGAACGCCCTGGTAGCCAGTTTGCACAGCCCACGAGGAGAAAGTTCTAAAAAGAGTTAGTATTTCTCCTATCGATACGATCCAGATCATCGGAGATCAGTGGTGGTCGGAGGGTAGCAAGTACCAGTATGTACTGGGCTGTCGTTGGTTTATATTGCGTTCCTAAAATTGAAGTAACGAGACCCGCCAGGGCGGTGTTGTTGCTACATACCGTAATTGGTACAAATTACGCTCAATGCTCCACCTTGACTGTCACTTTGGATCTAGTCCCTATCATTGATGGAACGTTGAGGCCAGGGGTCCGAATCCCTTGAGGTCGGTGACGGTTGCCGGAGTATCAGTGCTTCAGTTCTTTGAACTAGAACCGAAGGAATACGTAGTTATTTGTCGTGGTTTCTCTTCGGAATATCGGTTGGCCGGCATGGGAGCCATCGTTGGTTTATACTCACTGGCAAAATTAAAGAAAGAAGACTGGGCCCGTTAAGTCGACATTGCTGCTGCTGCAATGAAACACAAGTTACGATCAGTGGCGCACGTCGCCCAGCAGACGCTTTCAATGGTACCGAGGCTGTGGGCAGCGACAGGTCTTGCTGGGTGTAATGTGACCATACTAATACAGCGGTCAAAAATCTGTTACTTACTCGCCCCAATGCCCAACAATTCACAAGGGAAATGTCGAGGGCTCGTGTAAGCATATCGTGCCGGTTAGAATGGTGTACTCAATGAATTCAGTCAAAATTCCAACCAACATTGAAGCCCTAAAGGATTAGATTAGATGACGGCACGAAGCAGGCATCGCGATATATTAGACGAGCTACGGAGTACGCCAGATTATCTGCTGGATGCTCCAGAACGTTTCTCTTTACCACGAGGACGCTCCTTGAGCACCATCTTGTTACTGTTTTTAGGTCCTTTGGGCCCTGGCTTACGGGTACGTTTGCCTTTGGTTGGCCAACCCCAAACAGATACAGGATGTTTGTTAGACTTGGATTTTCCACGCCCACCTCCGTGTGGGTGATCACAACTATACGAGGAATATGAACGAGGCAAATTCAAAGAACAATCAAATTGACGACTTACGCGTTCATAGCAACACCTCGAACACGGGGCCGCCATCCTAACCAGCGATTTCTGCCTGCCTTACCGAGCGAACGGCCATGCCATGCTGCATTGCTCACTTTTCCCACAGTGGCAACACAATTCTGGAGGACCTTCCGTATTTCACCACTTTGGAGCCGGACATGGCTGTACCGGCCACCCTCCTCGTGGTGTAGCACCTGAGCAAATGTACCCGCCGAACGCACGAGAATGGCTTTACCCTGGGGGTTAAGTGAGATGCAATGAATCACCGTCCCGGTAGGTATCAGTCGGAGAGGAAGACAGTTCCCAAGCTTGATCGTCTTCCCACTGAGAATGCCAACTGCCAAAGCATCCGTAGTTGCTTTGTCCTTTGCCCTCCGCTCAACCTCTGCCATGTCAATTTCCTCAGCATTGCCACCAGTCTCCTCTTGTGTGCCGAAAACCTCCCGGTTTAGGTCCTCTGGTATACCCGACCTGAAACTTTGCACGACGTCCCCAGCCCGGAGTCCCTCTGGTGCTAGTATATACTTCCACTTCGCCGTACCCTCCGCCTTAGGATCGCGTGCTGCTATAAGTGCGATATGCGCTGACCGACCAGGGTCGTACTCTACCCGCACAACATCATACTCCCCCGGCTCGGTCCGCATGAAATCGACGACTCGTATGCGCCTTTTGTGTCCACCTCCGCGGAACCGTACCGTGATACGTCCAGTCGAGTTTCTACCACCCTTTCTCCGAAGGGGGACCGTGAGCAGCCGAACAGGCTTGCCTTTGTAGAGGTGTGGGTTGATAGGGCGTTTTAGATGTCGAATACCGGGAGTGATTGGTTTGTAGGTCTTGTATTCGGCTTCCACATGATCGAAGGATGCAATTACTTCCTCCTTTTTATTCCTGAAGTTAGAAGTCGTCGCGTAATTCCGAGCGGAGGGACTCGTCCATAGAGCATGGCAAATTCTCCGTGAGGGCAATTTCGGTTGGACAGCGGCCGTCGTAAGACTGTGTAAGAGGCTGTATCCAGCTCGAATGCCGAACATTTGTTCGGCGGGGGGTTCTGCAGAAAAGTCAACCTATGTAATATTCTCTTCTCTATTTTGCGTTTGAACATACCTGGCCTGAGTCTGCCGCAAGAAGTTGTCAAAATAACTTGTAAGACGGAACGGGCTTTGTTTGGTCCAAGCAAACAGACGCGTTGCCTACTCCTTACCATGGTACGGTAACAAATACTGACTTCACCGGGCTCGACTGGCACTAAGATGTATTTGTATAGGCCACCCAGATCACTGCAGGAACGTCCGAGCTACGGGACATTACAAAAATGGAGCGGATAGGCGAGCAAGGAACGTTTTCTCGTCGTTTTGCCCAACTCATCTGCCATCTTATTAGGTGCGCACTCGCACGTCCGCGGCCTAGGTCTCGACGACCGACTGGAACCGAGGGAAAACTCTCAAGGAATGGTTGGCCAAGGAAAAGCGCGTAAGGCGGCTGGTATGATCCTTAGAATGGTCCAAGAAGGTCGTATTGCTGGACGTGCCATTCTTTTTGCCGGTCCACCTTCGACAGGCAAGACTGCCATCGCACTAGGTTTTTCAGATCAAAGCGTTCTGTATTCAATCTGATCAATAATATTGCTTGCTAGGCATGGCGCAGACTTTAGGCCAGGATGTCCCGTTTACTATGATAGCGGCTAGCGAAGTCTTTTCGCTTTCCATGTCCAAAACAGAAGCTCTCACTCAAGCAATTCGACGTAGCATTGGCGTGCGCATAAGGGAAGAAACAGAAATCATAGAAGGCGAGGTGGTCGAGATTCAAATTGATCGGAGTCTTACTGGGGTATGCGTCGCCGCTTTTCCTTGCTCCCTCAGTTCTAAATCTTTTTCCTATGTGACAGGCTACTAAGACGGGAAAACTGACTATCAAAACAACTGACATGGAGACCATATATGATCTTGGAACAAAAATGATCGACGCACTCTCGAAGGAAAAGGTCCTAGCAGGTGACGTTATTGTTATTGACAAGACCTCGGGAAAGGTATCCAAACTCGGGCGATCCTTTACGCGCTCGAGAGACTACGATGCGATGGGTGCAGATGTATGTGCAGTTTCTTCTTTCTTTCTGGGTAACTGACGGGGTTCGGTCGTCGCAGACTAAGTTCGTGCAATGCCCCGAAGGCGAAATCCAAAAAAGAAAAGAAGTCGTGCACACCGTCTCCCTGCACGAGATTGATGTCATCAACAGTAGAACACAAGGTTTCCTCGCATTATTTGCAGGTGACACCGGCGAGATTAAGCCCGAGTTGAGGGAACAGATAAATACCAAGGTGGCCGAGTGGCGTGAGGAAGGAAAGGCAGAGATAATACCTGGTGTTCGTACCCTTTCTCGTCATTGGAATGTCGGGCTCACCAATGTTGTTGTAGGTGCTGTTCATCGACGAAGTTCACATGTTGGACATCGAATGTTTCTCCTTCCTAAATCGCGCGCTGGAAAATGAGCTTTCCCCTCTGGTTATAATGGCGTCGAACCGAGGGATGTCAAGAATACGTGGAACCAACGTCCGGAGTCCTCACGGTCTACCAGTCGACCTACTAGACCGTGTCTTGATAGTTAGCACGAGACCTTATAGCGAAGAAGAAACCCAGCAAATTATTCAGATCCGGTAGGACATCCCGCCTGCTACTCTCTTAGCCGAAGTTCATCGTGCCTTAGATGCGAAGAGGAGGACGTTACACTGACATCCGACGCCCTCAACGTGCTGACCTCGATGGCAGGCTCGACGACGCTGCGATACGCTCTTAACCTGATATCTTGTGCGCAAATGATCTCGCGGAAGCGGAAAGCTGAGCAGGTTGGCGTAGAAGACCTACGAAGGGCATACACGTATTTCATGGATGAGAAACGGAGCGTTCAGTGGCTGAAGGAACAGCAAGGCTCGTTGGTGTTCGAGGAGATATCTGCTTCGACCACAGCCGAGAATGGGGACGCAACGACGAGGGATGCAATGGAGACGTAGGGTTGCCTGACATCTGTCGTATTCAAACATTTTCCATGGTACTGAGAGTGAGAGTAATTGTGAAGCAAATTACTTGCATACATGCTACTACTATACCCTGCGAACTGCACAGAAGTACCTCAGAGGCCTCGGGTGGGAGCAAATCGGTACTTGTCAGTTTCTAACAAGCATTACGCAGGATAGTGTGAGTGCTCGGAACGTTGGTACTGCACGTAAGTTACGACACTGCAGAAGAACAAAGTGACAAGGCCCGGACATACTCACAGCACGGATGCGCGGGGATCCATACAACCTCTATCCGAACCGCTCTTTGGCAAGCTTCTGGAACATGTCCATCGTCGCCTTCTCCTTCTCCCGCATAGCATTCGCGCGCTCCCTTCCCGCTGCCTCCTTGTCTTCACGTCCAGCGGCACGTTTCTCTTCCCAGCGTCGTCGTGCTGCCTCGCGACGTGCAATGCTGCAAGAAGTATGAAATAGACAAAACTCAGAAATTGGAATGGTTGCCATACTGGTCTTTGAAACTGTCGCCGCCACCCAATAAAGTCGACTCATCGGCCTCGAGGCCCTCATCCCCCTTTTCTCTGAACGCCTTATCGTTTTCTCGGCGTGCACGTTTCTTTTCCAACATGGCCTCTCTCCCGACTGCTTTCGGCCCCACAACATCCTCTAGACGGTCTTTGGCTTCTACACGATCCCGCTTCCGCTTCAAGTCACGTTCTCCTGCTTGGTACTCAGACGCGGCTTCCCGCGCAAGCACCAAATCAGATGCTGAAGGAAGTGTGGGACCGAGCGTCCTGCTACAGCCACTGGTCTCCCTAGTGTCTCCACGAGGCCGACGACTGGGACCATAAGTGGCAGAATCAACATCTTCTCTGGCGGATCTTAACGCTTCTGCGTCCGCGCCTGAGCCTTTGGATGCGAAAGACCATTTGTACCCAGTCTGTGTGGTGGCGGGCAACGATCCTGGGTCGTTGTATAGCGACTCTGCAAACGTAGTAAAAGTGACATGCAGGCCAGGGCGAGACGTCGTTGCGAACTTACTCGGGAGCCTCCCTCTATTCCATGCCTGACGAAAATGAGCACACGACATGATCAATGCAAGTCCTGCTCATACCTTGACGAACTTTCTGAAATAACTGATAGCTCGACTCTAAGCAAAATGCATGTCAGACCACTCATAAGTGCACTCACCTCCTCGCCCTCTCTCCGGAGAGCTCGTTAAAGTACTGCCAAAAGTATACGTAGCTCAACGTCCCTATTCTCAAGTGACTGACAGAGTAGTCGGACGACAGACCTTTCCCTTCTCGTCCCTTAACCAGATGCCGAACTCTGAGTTTTTCAGAAAGTAATCAGACTCTGATATGGGGGAAACGCCCTCCGGTAGGTCTTCGTCCCTGTCCGGAGATCTCGAACGGTCACGTTCGCGGTCGCGGTCTCTGCGAGATGGCATGGCTAGGAGCTCAAGGTCGATATTACATAATCGCGGCGCGGAAACTAAACAACAGGAATGACCTGAAAAGGCAATGCCGGCGGCAGTTTTTGTCGGCGCTCCTATTTCTTCCAAACTACTGTCTATTTCAGGCAAGTTGGCCACGTGACATTTTATGTAATTAAAAAAAAACACCACCCTTCGGTCGACCATATCTCCTCAACGCGCAACCGGAATTCGATGAAACAGACGCCGTTCGGCTCGGAAAAATTCAGAGAACACAACTAGAGTACACTGATTGCTCAAGGATGAGATTTTTAAAATCGGTATTTCGCACCCATATCGGTATTCTATGCTTGAGATATTTCTGACCCTGGTGCCTTGTAGCAATGCAACAAGGGAAGAATACCCTCACATGCTCTTGCTCTCCTGGATAGCCCTCGGTGGAGGAAGGGGAGTTGTAACCCTGGATTCGTTGAACTGTACGGAAGTTCGCTTGGTGCCTTCTCCTACGCACTCGAATGCTAGGGAGGATGTGGGCACTATCGCTGCCAGGACCCAGGTGGTGGAGGGTCAGGGGCCCGACCTGATGGAGTTGCTCTGCCCTTTTCAATTACTGTATACCAACAGTGTTGAGAGGCTGGCAGCGGAGAGTGCACGCAAGAGAGTTCGATGGGTTAGCGCAGTTTGGTAAGTACTGACGTAACCTTTAAAGGTATTTTGTCTAATATTTTTACAGGAAAGCATTAGATCGTTCTTTTACCTTGCCGAAGTGTTCGAAACCGGGATCCCCCAGAGGATCCATTAGGACGATCCATTTGATCACGAACGCCAGCACATGTGGATCAACTTCTTGCTCGGCTTTCACTGTGTTTGCCCCTCTGCTTCACATCATTCCCAGCGTCTCCGACTTGTCCGATAGAGTACTGCCTCCTTTTCTCCCGCACCGTCCTATCCTATGCACACTCACACTACAGATGATGGTGCCATATCCAGCCATACATATGTGTACCCAGGCGACCCCCAGTTATTGCTCCAAGTCGAAGTAGCTCGTTGCGGCGTACTAGCTCAATATCTATGTACTTACATATAGAACTTGTTGAAGACTCATATTCTGTAGTTGATAAATACCGAGTTTTTGAAATTTCATTTTTCAGGCTTCGGATACTTCGGATCATCTTCCGCGATTTTTTCCGACTCCAGCAGTGTCTTTCTCAACAAATTCCGGTCGTGCGTTGAGGAGATATGGTTGACCGAAGGGTGGTGTTTTTTTTATTACATAAAATGTCACGTGGCCAACTTGCCTGAAATAGACAGTAAGACATGCTCGGATCGTGGGAAAATAATACGATAACTGTACAGTTTCAGGTTGTCTGCATCACACGCACTAGCGTAAGTGCACTATGAGTGCAGAGTCCGGACAAGAAAAACAAAGTGTGTCAGAATGTCGGACAGGTGGAACCACATAGTCGCCGCGTCAGGTCAAAATCATGCCAATGCATGGCCATTCAGGCTACTCATTTTCCTGGCGTCCTTCGCGTGACCAGCTTCCAGACTTGCCGAATCAAGCGTACAAAGACTCCTCTCGATTACTAGGATTTCGCTCCTACCCTTCCCTGAAGAGCCATGCGCCCGTTCCGAGTTTGGCTTGTCCAATAAGCCGTGACCAGACATTGGTTGGCCGTGGGTACGAACCCACTCTGATCCAGAGAACCACAGCGTCGCGCACAATACACCAATGACGGCTACGTAGTGGTTGATCACGATTATCACCGCGCCGGCAGTAGATACTCTGTCAGTCATGTCCAGAATGATTTGTGCAATGTTGAAAAAGAGAGGGAAAATGAAATTGGCCACGGAGATATAGAATATTTGGCGAATACGCTCCGATATGCCTCCCACTGCATACCAGCGAACGCGGGAGTTGTTAGCTCACTAGCCAGGAACCACGGAGACAGTGCTCACCCCCTCGTACCAACGATGTGCGGATGCGGAGGTTGTAAAGGAAGAGGCTAACAGAGTATCTTTCGAAGACGTGACAACTAAGCCCTTCAGCGGACAATATGGAGGGACATCAACTTACAGGTTGTCTGCCATCTGCAGGACCCATTCAGCAGTAATTTTAGGATTGCGGTACCAGATATCATCCTGATGCTGTGCGAGAGCCTGAGCGGTAAACCCAAACTTGACATAGTCGATTAGGAAAAGAGTCTGCATCAAGCATTACTGGCAGTGGACAGCAGAACAACGAGGAAACCCACGAGGACAACCACTCTAGCACATTTAACGCAGAATGGGAACGCAAATATCTTCACGAGCGTAACTGAAGGCGTGGTGTGGAAAGGGTAGAGCGCAGAGAGTCGAGTCAACAGTATCGAGTCGTACAGTATTGGCGGGTAGGGAGCGAACGCAACTGCAGTAGCGTAGAAACTCTCCCACACCGGATTGAATGGGTCGAGTATCAGCCTGCCACAGGCCAGCCCAATCAACACAGCCAGCGTCATGGAAAGACAGATAGCGAACACATTCAGTCGGAATACCACGCGGCGGCGAGACTCCCTAGTGGAGAATACAAAAAGAGTCACGAGGAGGGTAAACAGACACGCGGAGAGTGCGGTGCTTGCGAGAATAAAGTCGAAACTTGACTGTATGGTGTTTATGAACGCGCTTACAGCCTCTTCTGCACCTGTGGCTGACGACATATGTGAAGTGGGGGAGGCATCTAACTGCACTCATACACGAAGGTATGATATACATACTGAGTGGTCACCATGGGAAACACGATCAAGGGTTCTCTCATAGAGAAGACTGGGCCAAAACTGTTAAGAGATCAATTGGTGGCGGGTGGGGCAGTGTTGCTGGTGGGTGAAAGTTGTGGATGTCCTACCCATCAGACTAAGCCAGCGACCACGTACTTGAGTACTTCAGTGCTGCGTGGCTGGTTGTATAATCACACGGATCATGGTTCAGTTATCCTTTTGCGCTGCTCACCACCTAACTCCGGGTGACGACAGAGATCAGTATACCGACAGCTACATTCTCAAGTCACCTTCGAGATACGCTACAATATGACCGCGTGATCACTTGCATTGTCTTCTTTTGTGCGTCCGCTATCCTTGATCCACGGCAGTCCCAGTGCCGTGTTCTTCCTGTCGTAATCAGACGAACAAGATTTTGTGGACATACATTTGATCGCCCCGTTTTGTGATTTGATAGCAAGTGCCCGCCGTGGTCACGTCCATCGACGAGGCAGCCAAGATGCAGGCGGGGCTCCTGGCTCAAACAGATGCCCTCGTCGATCGAGAAATTGAACCACTCCTTGGCCGCTTCAGGATTAGTGGTTCTTCCGGCCGGTATCTTGTGAACGCAGATGAAGCCGTGGCATCGAAAGGCCGATAAGACGTGAGCATCGCCCACATCAGACCATGCGTACGGAACAAGATGGCGGCACAGCGCCCGCCACAACGGAGATCATTACCAGGAAGAAAAACAGATGGTGCACATCGCCTCGCCCATTTCGCAATTGAGTCCGTGCAACCCTATTCTTGCCTATTCGTGCCCCAATTGATGACTCGGGGAATCTGTAAGGAGATACACACCGCTTTGATACGTAAACACGGCCCGGAGCCCGCGACGGAGACATGAACCAAATGGTATTGGGGAGTCTGGAGTTGTCGTTCCAGCGCGGAACAAATTTGACGACATGGGTAGATCGGTAAACTGGTCGTAGTGCTGCTGCGTTCGAGGGGTCTGCTAATCATTGGCACTAACTGCCACCTCTTTAGTTTGTAGTGTCACCCCGGCGCTCCAGCCTATCTCTAGGCTCCGGGGAGTAATCAAATGGCCGTGCGATGCAAGGAACCAACAAATGGAGCCCACACATTTCATAATGGCAGCAGGGGTATTCAATTATTGTAAGCTGGCAGTAGGCTCAGCTCAGAATCGTCGACGAATAACCCGACACCTTGACTGGCTAAGGGAAGCTCTTCGTTGTGCACCAAAGGCCGCATCATGCCGGTTGAAGACTCTATAGAAGAGTCTTCACTAAAGCCGCACTTGGCAGCCTCGTGCCGCGATATCATCGATATCTGATCTTGCATCAATCTTGGGAGCAGGGCGGCGCGAATTTGGAGCCACAAGGAGATGCTGTGCGTGCATGAGTTCCGCGGAAGGAACTATCTTAGACATGATAACCAACTCGAGCTCACTCAATGACTACGGTTGAGGCAGGCACGACGTTCTGTTTGTGAGCCTATTGCACCGATCTTTCGAGCGATCCAGGTGATTTCTCCGTGTTGTCTGCGTGATCGGGCTGTGTAAGTCAGCTATGGCAATCTTCCGTACTAAGTCTTAGAAGAGTACATATATCGGAGGTACGTGGGCGAGTGCAGACACACGCACCCCACCTCACGATGTCCTCAGAAGCAGTTGCAGAAGTCATCATCAATGATTTCATCGCTGCTATACATCCTAACTTCGACTATGTCCTTACAGATACCACGTTTTCTGCGTGCCTGCTCACCCTCCTTGTGGTCCTTTTTGCGTTCTCCACACAGGAATCTCGGCGACGCTTGGTATTCCGACTGAATGTACTGGCTATCATCGTTGCCCTGGCGCTGGGCATATTCTCTAGCCTGGTCAGTGGGAGGGCAATATTGGACCCGTTCAATCAGGTGTCCAAAGGTATCTATATTGCTTCAGTTGTCTTCGCCGTCTTCCCGCCGGTACTATACGACTCTATACTGTTAACTCGGATCTTTGCGCTGTATCCCGTCTCCAACACCCCTCGCGCCACTCTATTGAAGATATTCATATTCCCCTTCTGTGTCAAATGTGCTCGAGTGATTGTTCTCGTACGTTTCCTCGTGTAGTTTGTGTTTCAATTTCCGGTGACGCTTTCTGCAGTCCTTTGGCGTCAACGACTATGTTAGCTCTCAGTTAAGCACTGCGTCCCTCGAGCAGGAACAGGCTGCGGCTTGGTTCCGTAACCCTTACATGGTCTCTGAATGGACGATGCAGATCGCAGACAATATGTGAGTGGGCATTCCCCCGTATGATCCAGCGGAGGAACATGCTTATCACCTCTTCGAAAGGTACTCCGTCAGTATCTTCCTTTACAACCTTCACATCCGCACATCGTCGGTTAAGCGAGGTCGGTGTACTCACCCTAAATCTTCGTGGGCGAACCGAACAGCTCACGCATATTCCAACATGTAGTCGGCGGTATAACAGAGCGCATCCGCCAAATATTTTACATATCCCTCGCCAATTTCGTCTTCCCCCTCATATTCAATATCGCACAAATCATCTGTATCACAACTGATCGATCCCCCACCACCGGTACCGTGCTGCTCACGATGAACAACTATATCACCGTGATGGGTGTATTATGCGCGACACTATGGTTCTCCGGGACGGAGTGGGTTCGCTCTCGCAACGAGCAATCGCGTGATCTTATGTTCAGCTCGCCCAAGCCGCAATTTGCTAAGGATCATGTCGTTGGTGGGAGGAGTGGGAGTGACGTTGTTGTGGTAGGGAGAGCGAATGTTACATTTGACACGACAAGCTCGGACACCAAGGCGGATTCCAGGCAATTCGCAACCCCGGAAAAGGATGATAAGTTTAGCCTGGTGTGATTTCTACCACCACAATTTCCCTCGGCACGCCCCCACATGCGATACCTTTCAAAATGATGACAATCTACACGTCAATAGACTGCACTAGATGTAATTATTTAACTATATTGTATGTACCATATGTACACGATGCCAATCCAGTCTACCACTACCTGTCAAACTGGATGTATTCATTCTTTTGGTTTTGATACGCTGTAAAATTCGGACGTCAACCGGTTTCTCTAATCAACATTCGCATGGGCAACTTCGAGCATCTCCAGCTGCCCCGCCGTCCCTACAAAAGGAGCCATGTGGGTATCTTGTCCAGCTAGCATTCACGTACCAATCTGACCAAACTTGGAGTGCTCCGGAATATCTACAAGCTATCTCGGGACCGACACCATAAATCCATAGCCAGGTTGGCGGAAACATTGAAAGCAAAGGGAAACAGTTTCGTGCATGTCCGTATCAGCCAGGCGTGTGTATGCTACTTGTAACTTGCCACTCCGAACTGGAGGTGCTTGCGCAACTACTGGGGAAAGCCATAGCACACCCCCGTCTACCTCGACGCAACTTCAGCGTTTGCAAGTCATCTCGTCCGATTTACGGCTCACCGAGATGCTGGTACTTTCAAACTAGCGTGGAACTCGTTACAAACGGGCGAGAAGAATAACAGATGAACATACCTCTACTGAACGGTTGTACAATCAGTGCTCAAGGCAGGCCATAAGGCCGTGATTATACCGTGACAGCTGCGTATACAATTTTAACAGGCACGCCATGTTCAGGATAGTGTTTGTACATGGTTAAACGGCCGGATTTACTGGGTGGGCTCAAATCTCCACCGGAAACTACAGAAAAACAGAGAAAGTTAAAATCAATTGACGGAAATTGGGGAAAGTGACTTTTCGTGATTGCATTTTCAAGGCCAAATCCCAGCGTTTCTTTCAGGGCGTAGACGCAGTCATAGCATTCCCAGGCCAACTGAGCATCCGGTATAAAACAAGAGGGTAGCAGAATTCCTCATAGTGGTTAAGGTGAACATACCTCTACTCTGGAAGGGAAGGACACAGTACACATAGCCTTCGTAAGTGAAACGGCACAGTGGGACGTTTCAGGTGCATTGCACGCATATGCAGTGCAAGCAAACTTTACCAGTCGAGTTAGCCACCTGCTAACAAGTCCGGGGATGAAAGTGGCCCCCAAAGGTACATGGGCATAGCTTTTGAGATGTACCAGTGATATGGAGTCGTCATTAAATCGGTGCTGGAGTTTCTTGTTTTGCCGTTCCAACGCAGAACGAGTTTGGCGAGTTTGGATAATGAGAACTGCGTTCTTCAAGCGCGTACGGAGGTTGGAAGGTCAGCTACGCATTCACTGTTAGCATTTCTCTATCCACTTCGTTACCTCCGTACTGTCCCTACGCGCTCTACTTCCCAGGGCACATGGTGCGAGGATTGCACTGGGGCTAGCGGGGAATTCCGCGCGTGCCCGTTAATTTTACGTACACCTAACTGAAGAATGAAGAATTTGGCTTAGTCCGTTGCTTGCCATTTCTTGCACAACCGTAATGCCCCTGGGTCGACGAACAGCCCTCGCTCAAACTTGATGGTATCTTTGGACCCGACGGACCGTAACCCACAAGGTTCCACTGAGGCTCCGCAGTCTCGTGCAAGATTGATATTGATATCTCGCGTGCCACCAACATATTTAATTCTGAACACAGGACGCAAGCTATGAACAGAATTTCTAACATGAATTGTGCGTTATGAGTTCCACTGGCATGATGAAGCTGCGCAGTTTCTGAATGGATTTTAGGATTTGAAGAAAGCCGTCTCACGAGCTCAATCTCACTGAAATGGACTCGGCCCTCTGAAGTAGTTCAGTTAGTGGAGCATTGATTGGTCAAAGCGCCCATCGTCGGGTGGCGATAAGTTCGCCGTGTTCTCACTGATCCCAGTCCTCCCAGCCATTGACATTATCTCCTGCATTTTAGATCACTCTCCTCTCTGCCATGGAAAGCGTGATAAGCGCTCATGATAAGTCCCTTGTGATCCTTGGCTGTGTAAATCATAATTAGCAGTCATTTTCCATTTGTGAAGAGTATATCAGAGGTACGTTCACGAGTTTAGGCGCACCCATCCCACAAAATGTCTTCAGCCGCTAGCCAAGAGGTCATCATCGATGCTTTCGTCGCCCAAATACACCCATACTTCGACTATGTCCTTTCAGCCGCAGCGTTCTCTGCGTGCCTATTCACCCTCCTTGTAGTTCTATTCGCGTTCTCCACCAAAGAGTCTCGACGACGGTTGGTATTCCGACTGAATGTACTAGCTATTTGTGTCGCCATGACGCTGGGCATATTGATTGGCCTAGTTTCCGGGAAGGCAATAACGGATCCGTTCAATCAGGTGTCGAAAAGTGTCTACATTGCTTCAATTGTCTTCGCGCTCTTCCCTCCGGTGCTGTACGACTCGATCTTGCTAACTCGGCTCTTTGCTCTCTATCCCATTTCTATCACACCTACCACCACTTTATTGATGATATTCACGTTCCCCTTCTGTGTCAAATGCACTCGAGTCATCGTTGTCGTGCGTTTCTCCATCTACTTGTAGTTTTCACTCGGTGACGCTTTATGCAGGCCATCGGCCTCCACAACTATGTTAGCTCTGAGCTAACCACCGTGAGTCTTGAGGAGGTTGAGCCCGCTGCATGGTTCCGCAACCCCGAAATGACTGCTGAGTGGGCATTGCAAATCGCAGACAATTTGTGAGTCGGCTCCTTCTCATACGGTTCGATGATGGGCTCAATGTACCACCTCCTCAAAAGCTACTCTGTCAGTATCTTCCTTTACAACCTCCATAATCGTACATCATTGGTTAAAAGAGGTCAGCATGTTCAACACATTTCTTCCTGGGCAGCCCAAAGAACTCATGCATATTCCATCTCGCAGCCGGTGGCGTAGCAGAGCGTATCCGACAAATCTTCTTCATCTCCGCAGCCAACTTCGTCTTCCCCCTTATCTTTAACATTGCACAAATCATCTGCATCACGACTGATCGGTCACCCACTACCGGAGTGCTACTGCTCATGATTAACAATTATCTAACAGTCGTGGGTGTTTTGTGCGCGACGCTGTGGTTCTCCGGATCCGAGTGGGTTCGTACTCGTAATGAACCGTCATCCGACCACATAGTCCACTCGCCCAAACCGAACTCTGGAGCGGATCGCGTCACTGGTGGGAAGAGTGGGAGTGAAGTTGTGGTGTTAGGCCGGAGGTCCGTCACACTTGGCACGACCGGCTCGGGCAGTGCTAGTCAGCTGGCGGCAGGACGCAACACGCCGGAGGAGACTAAGTATGTGTTGGTTTGATTTCTATCAAAACTGTCCTTTTCGATGAAGTGCACTCGCATGCCATAAAAATGATGGGTGACAGCGATAAACTCGGTATCGGAGGTTACTACGATGCATGGATATATGTGTCAATGTGTATATATTTGTTATGATACACGGGAGGGAAGGCTCCACACGATAGTCGTCAAATCAGACATCTTGCCTCCAAGCCCGCAAGAGTTAGGCATCGAGGTTGTGGGATCCCAAACCCAGAATGCGTCAACATGTTCTTCAAATAATACATATCCCACTTGCAATACGCGTGCAGTGCTTCTAACTGTTGAGGGATCTGGGGACTCACAAGAAACAGCCCCCTCGATGATATTCACTGTGTACGGCTGAGGCCGACACTTTGTCATGCAGGTTAGTCCAGTGGTCGCTCGCCCATCTCTAACAACCACAACGTGCTGGAGATCCACGTACCGACCCGACTCAAAATATCCGGTATACTATGGCGACCCTCGGGAAACCCACGCATAAATGCGAAGATGTAGTGAGAAAGAGCTTACCCATCGTCATCAGCCTTGCGCAAACAAGGACATCATAAAGAAAGAGGGAAATGGAATACTTTTTGAAAAGGAAGAAGTTAAGGCTTTCAGTGGGATATTTTGAGGGTCATCGACTTCCATGTTGTCTGCAACTTGCATCGTCCAGACTCGGTTCAGTGAGAAAGTTAGTATTGCGGAACCAGGTGGAGTGTTTAAGACAGGGACACACAAGGACTACCACCCGAGCAAATTTGACGCAGAACAGAAATGCAAGGTGGAAGAGTACCGCCAAAGAGAACGAACCCAGAGAGCCGGGTCAACTACATTGACTTGTACAGTATCGGTGAGAAGTGAGTGGAGGCGAACGGCAGCACGATAGGAAGTTGTCAGCGGTGGATTGAGTGCGTCAAATATCTCACTCCACGCGACAAAGCTATTCAATACATTCATCATTAGAATGAGACAGATAATCAAAACGTTCAGTCGGAACACGAGACAATGCCAATCCCTCGAGATTGGCAGAAGGGGAGTATTGCTTATCTATACTTGGAACTACCCTCTCACCATTGAATTTCCCGCTTGATGTTCAAAGAGCACGCCGAACTGGCATCAGATCGTGCTCTACACAGCCCTCGTAGGTGACGCGTAGAGTACCGTACGCGCTTCGAGGCCTGAATCTCTACTAGCCGAGTTAGCAGCCTGTTAACAAGTCAGCAGAGGTGGTTCCCCTCCTAAGGTATGTATAGCCTTTGATACCCACCAATGACAAAGAGTCGTCACCGAACGGCGCGACAGCATGCCCGTCGTTCGAGCGTAGAACGAATTCAAGTGCCCTTGCTCAACCGCCCCCCGACATGTCACGTGATATAATAGCGGCATCACATTTCCCATTTTGGCAATGCCTGGTGCGGCTCGGATTGCCTTCGCAGGAAAGGCCAAGACTTGAGTACTCACCTTTGCATCCCAAACTCACCCGAAGTTCATATGAAATCCATACTAGAGAATTCCTGAATGCCATCTATCTACATTTTGTTTGATTTTAGGCTTTAGTCCATAGAAAACAACTATATATAGATTGATTATACTACATTACAATGCCTATGCTATATAAAATTAATCCACTGTCGAGAAGCAATTTTTTCGTCGTCAAAATGCAGGGTGGGCCATTCAGGGGCAGTAGTAGAGGGGAAGGGAGGGTGGTTCAGGCCGGGTGGTGCATGGTCAACAGCGCAGCTACAGCGGCAGCGCATACCACATCGTTGACAGGCTCGTTGTCGTTGTCTGTCGGGTGTCGGAAATTATCCTCAGCGGTCGTTGGTCATCGTCACCGCCATCTGCACTCGAACGTGAGTAGTGGTCGCTGCGGTACTCAAAAGCGGTAGTACTGAAAGAAAAAAAAACCCATTCGCTGACTAAACGACCTTCCTCATTAGGAAAGCCGCCGGTTCCTCACGTGACATGTCGGGGGGCGGTTGAGCAAGGACAGCTAACGAATTCGATGAGGTTGGTAGATGGTGGCAACTGTGTTTGAAGCACGTACCTCTAAAGGTTAGTAAGTCTGTTCTATCATTTCACTGCCCGGTTCCTTGCTTCGCACTAAACCTATACACTTTACTTCCCAGGGCACGGCGGTGCAAAGAACTGGTAAGCGGGGGTAGTCTGCAGCATCATTTTCTGAAATAGAGCTGTAGCACGTGCACGCCATTCATCTTACATAACTTTACACCAGTTGGAAGTTCTGCTTCGTCCCATACCATTTCTTGCGCACCTGTGATGCCACTCACTGATGTTTGTGGCCACTGTCAGGTCGTTAACTTCGAGCCAGTGCCCAAATCTAAAGGATTTCTTGCAGTTGACGGTTCGCAACCCTTCGAAGTCCCTTTACATAATGCTCCGCAGCCTCTCGCATCAAAGTTGTGGTTGCGGTTACCATCAACTCGAAGAGGCCCCCCTCGAATGGCATGTTATGTACGTCCAATACCATGAAGGAGCTGCACAGCTTCTGACTGAATGTGAAGATTCGAAACGAAGCCAGCTAGTGCTCAATGTCGTTTAGCGCTCCGAACAAGGTCCACTCATCCAGTGGGGGGACGCGGGAGTATTAATAGATTAAAGCACACATAAGGCAGCAAGTTCACTATAGGAAGGTTATCGCCTCACTGATCCCGGCCCTCCTAGCCACTGATCTCTCTCGCGATCCAATCTGTTTTTAATCATATTGCAAAGCATATTGTTACCATCGTTCCGAGGAACTGTCGTCCACAGAGAGCATGTTGACTGCTTTTGATTAGACACTTGCGCTACCGGGCTGTGTAGCATCGATTGTTGTAATCACCTGGAAACCGGAAAGAGTATATCAGAAGTACGTCTGCAAGTTTAGGAGCACCGATCTCATCAATGTCCTCAGCGACTGACCCGGAAGTCGTCATCGACGCTTTCATCGTGGAAGTCCGTCCATACCTTGACTATGTCCTTGCCACCACCGCGTTCTCGGCGTGCTTACTCACCCTTCTTGTAGTTCTATTTGCGTTTTCCACCAAAGAGTCTCGACGGCGGCTGGTATTCCGACTGAATGTGTTGGCTATATGTGTCGCCGTAACGTTGGGCATATTGGTGGGCCTCGCTGGTGGGAAGGCGATGATCAATCCGTTCAACCAGGTATCGAAAAGCGTCTATGTTGCTTCAGTTGTCTTCGCCCTTTTCCCACCGGTAATGTACGACTCGATCCTGTTAATTCGGCTCTTTGCACTCTATCCCATTTCCATTACACCTGCCGTCACTCTATTGAAGATATTCGGATTCCCCTTCTGTATCAAGTGCGCTCGAGTGATTGTTCTCGTGTGTATCCTCGCCTATTCGTAGGTTTCACTTGGTGACGCTTTACGTAGTCCATCGGCCTCGACGAGTATGTCAGCTCTGAGTTGACCACTCTGACCCTCGAGGAGGATGAAGCCACCGCGTGGTTCCGCAACCCCAAAATGACTGCTGAATGGGGAATGCAAATTGCAGACAATTTGTGAGCTGTCCTTTGCACACGCAGTACAATGGAGGGCTCAATATACCACGTCTTCGAAAGGTACTCTGTGACCATCTTCCTTTACAACCTTCACGTCCGCACATCATTGTTTAAGAGAGGTCAGCTTGTTCGACGTATTTTTTCATGCGCGAACCGAAGAACTCATGAATATCTCGACGTGCAGCCGGCAGTGTAGCAGCACAGATCCGCCAAATTTTCTACATCTCGCTCGCCAATTTCGTCTTCCCTCTCATCTTCAATATTGCTCAAATTATCTGTATCACGACCGATCGTGCCCCCACTACGGGCACGATACTACTCATGACCAACAACTATGTGACCATCATTGGTGTGTTGTTTGCGACGTTGTGGTTCTCCGGGTCTGAGTGGGTTCGTACTCGTAATGAACCATTGCCTGGTCACATGGTCTTCTCTCCCAAACCGAATTTTGGAATGGATCCCGTCACTGCTGGGAAGAGTGGAATCACATTTGGCACGGCCGGATCGGTCAATGGGGCTGATTCCGGGAAATCTATGGCCCCAGGGGAAGAGAATAGGTATACAATGGCGTAACGTCTATCACACTAACCGTCCCGCCTACGGAGCGCTCACGTGCTGCACTTTTTTCAAATGAGTGGCAGTCCATACCTTGATAAGCTCAGTATCAGATGTAACTGTGACACTTATATTTACATTTGTATGATGCTTACTCGGGATGCAGGTTTCAAACGAAGGTTGTCAAGCCGGTAGTGTTGTGCGGCTGGAACATTCAGAAACAGTGTGGCACTTTCCCACTGTGTCGTGACTGAATAGTTTTTTTCCAAGTTGAGACATCCACCCTTTGAGTGTCATGGTCGACACCTCGACCAACCCTCCTATGATCTACACATACCGAGAGTTGCGCGAGCTGAACTTGAGCGCCATCGACTGTCACTTATATGTATTGCAGTAATAACAACGCCGGATCCCATGATGACTTGATGAAAGCAGTATAGTGAGTGCCAGGACGGCAAGTACTCTTTAACCAGTCGGGCAAGAAGGTAAATATGTAATCTTATCGTTTCAAGTATATACTTACTCTACGCTCCAGCCGCAGCTACTCGACGACCAATGAATCCGTGATCAAAGACGTTTGTGGGATGGAATGCATCTGAATGCAACCCTGCACCACTAATATACTCCGCCTCATAATGATAGTCGGTTTTCGTGGCCTAGGATTGTGGAGGGGAGGGTTGTCAGTATTTGAAACCGCAGATGTACACGCCGACTAACCTTCTTTCTGGTAGGCAGGGAGCATCCCCTGTGCCGGCACTGGCACTCCATCTCATAATCAGTCGACCAACAGGGAAGGTGCTGGTGGTTTATGAACGCATGCAAAATTGAAGTAATGACAGAGCTGGCATCTATGTAGGAGGGTTTCCACATAACACCATAGCATCCATGGAACGAACGCAGTTTACAATGCTGGAGACCTCCTGTTTGCAACTTTGCGCCTACTTAGGCGGTGTCGAAAGACGAAGAGGGAACGGCGGGGTGGTGACCGCGTTCGAGCTGTCTAGGAAAAATTGACGCACCTATTATTCTCCGACACATTCCTACGGGTGACTGTTTGGACCTATAGTTCGCCACTCCAGTGCCCCTTCGTGTCCCAAGGTACGACTCACAGGAGGTGAGGACTGGAGTATGGCACGCCATGTTCAAGCACGTCGCTTACATGATGTCGAGCTTGCAAAGGTTCTTTGCTTGCAACTGTTTTGCCACTTTCCGATTCGAATCCGAGAGGTAGCACTAGGTGTGTCTAGGAAGCGGTTCTTGTCGCATTCGGGCGGACAGTAGAAGGCAGCAATGGATCCGCGAACATACGGAGGTTCGTAGCACCAGGACACGTTTCAAATCTGGAGTTGGTATTCATGGTCATTAGGGAAAATACGCATCCAGTCTTTACCATTTGATGTCGCCCTCGACCAAATACTCGGTTCTTGTGGATTACCACCTGGTCAAGTTATGGTCGAGGCATCGGTTCATCGTTATAATCTATAAAGCCTTTTCTGGTCGACTGATCCGTAGCCTTCGAACTATTCAGTGCGCACGCTCTCGCCGAAGCATGCATGACGCGTGTGCAGTTCAAATATCCAACAATACCGTACATACTGCACTACTCATCGCGCCTTCCGAGGTTGGATGCTTTTGTGTCTTGTAACCAACACCTCATCTTGCCGTCGATATCGAGAGCTCGGCACAGGGCTGAGGCTGGGATGTCTCATTGACCGTAACGTTTATGCAATCGGAACCCATCTATCTCGTGCATTGATCTCAGTGCAGTGTGCAAAGCAATGCCAGCTTAGTGAGTTTCCTTCATTCGATTCGGCAGACACGTCTGAATAGTCAACAATAACTCCTATGCTGACCGACTGGCGATGAGGCGAAACACAGGAGTGCCGGTAATGAAAACACTCTAACGATTATCCACCAGAGAAGGACCTGAAATCGTACTGTGGCGGTACCGAGTACTGCTGCTAGTCTTCTCTATGGCAGGAGTACTAACTCCACGTAAATATTGCCCGCAGCGTACAGGGACTACAAACCGGCTGGGGAAAATTGAGGTAGAGTGCATTGGTGATGTATGTTATGCGTTCGGGCTCACCCCTCACAAATGTCGATTCGGCACTTGCACTTACACCCAGCTTGGGTCGTTATCGTTGCTAATACTGCTTTCTCCGGCTCTCTGCTTACTTTTTGTTCTCCTCACACCCTTCACCAAGGAATCTCGACACCTCTCTGTACTCCAGCTGCTATCTGTCTCGTCTTGATGATGGGCGCATTGGTTGACTTCAGTGATGTGAAGATCGTTGTTGACCCATTCGACCCGCCGTCGACATTTGTCTCTCTTCACCTTCTTCCTAGCATCACTGGAACTCGACATTGTTGACTCACCTCTCTGCACTCTGTCCGCTCTGCAAGACACGTCCGGCTACGCTATTGAAGATATTTGCTTTCCCTTTCCGCGTCAAATGTGCTCGGGTGGTGGTTCTCGTGCGTTACCTTGTTGATACCCAAGTACACGCGCGCTGATTCCGTATGCGGAATCTTTTTCCTCGATGAATTTAGAACATCACACCGCCTGGCTCCGCAATCCCAACTTATTTGCTGAAGGGACGATGCAAATAGCAGCCGACAACACACATG
Source organism: Pisolithus thermaeus (assembly GCA_024663475.1). Taxonomy (NCBI): domain Eukaryota; kingdom Fungi; phylum Basidiomycota; class Agaricomycetes; order Boletales; family Pisolithaceae; genus Pisolithus; species Pisolithus thermaeus. The sequence continues at coordinate 130,275 of JANFAF010000082.1, forward strand.
TTGGCCAACGTTCAAGCAGCCCATCCAAAGCCTCCTTCGTTTCCCCTTTGGAAATCGGAAAGTACCCAGCTATAGGACTGTTCCTTTACAACCTCCATGTCCGCGCGGGGGGTCGGATATCCCATTCCCCGTAACCAAGTCGTTCATTATATTCATCGTGAAGATCGGGGAGGCAGCAGACTTGTTCAGTCGGAATGCCAGGTGCCGCCGAGACTCCTCGGTGGAGAGCGCGACCAAGACTACAAAACGGGTAAGACAGACCGGGAGAGAAAGCAGTGGCTGCAATGGTAACGCGAAGATCCGTATATATGTACCGTTGATTGAAGCTCCTCAACTCGGCTCCGAGGATATTGGCCCATGTGCCATTATACTCTCCCGTCTCTTTTACAGGATGATTGCGCTACAAAGCTGATTTACACTGCCAACGAAAGCAGTCCAGAATTCGGTTTGTACTCCTTCCTTTGAGATGGCTAGTTTGTCTGTTGAGGTTGACAGGGGACCTATTTACAAATTGATCCCTCATCTGATGGCGGCCGACTGACAGAGCCATGCTACACCTCGTAATCCAGGAAGCCGCAGCGCCGCCCGTATATTATGTTGCAAAATTAATTGGGGTATGTAACAAGACCCGCTGGCTGAGGCGACGCTGTTTCAAACACGATGGAGTTGCCGTAATAAGCACACACCTTTTGAGGACTTCCTAGCTCCGCTTTGCACCCATATCATAACACGCTGATGAGATGCTGATAACAGAACACGAGGATAGCATAGATGATCCGAAGCACTTGAGAACTTTTTTTTTGCAACAAGGTGTGAATAGGCGTCGTGGAAGATGTACTGTTGAATGACTTCTAGCGGTCGAGAGCAGCGGCGGTAACAGCTTGTTATTCGTGAACATATGTACAGTTTACCGCCAGTCAAGGTGCGTGATGGGTTGAACCACAGTCAGCAAGTACGTAACCCTAAGATTTCAGATAATGACACTTACCACACTGATCTTTGAAGGGGTTCTTCTCGATGGAAGAGATACTAACCGTTTTTAGAACCAGGTGGAGTATATTACTGATCGGCAAACATGCATGCAGATGCACACCCCATCTCACGAATGTCCTCAGCGACGGATCCTGAATCTACCATCAACGGGTACGTTGAGAGTATACAACCAGCTTTCGTCGTTCTCCTGGCAAATACTGCTTTCTCTGCCTCTCTGTTTACCCTTTTTGTTGTCCTTCTTGCACTCTCCACCAAGGAGTCTCGACGCCGCGCGGCATTCCGACTGAATGTACTTGCTATCTGTATCGTCTTAACGATGGGTGTATTGGTTGGTTTTGGCGATGGGAAGATAGTACTCAATGGGGTCGATCAATTGTCGCAGGCTACCTTCATTGCCTCGATGACCTTGACTGTCTTCCCGCCGTTATTATCCGACTCGATATTGTTAACTCGTCTCTTGGCACTCTACCCTCTCTCCAGTACACGTCGGATTACTCTGTTGAAGATATTTACATTCCCCCTCTGCGTCAAATGTGCTCGAGTGGCGGTCCTCGTGCGTTATCCTGTCAATACTTAGGTCCAAATACGTGGTGATTCTGCATGCAGACTCTCTTTATCAATGGTTATGCTGAGGCTCTGAGAGCTGGAAGTGGAAACCCCTGGTTCCGCAATCCCAATTTGATTGCTGAATGGACGATGCAAATAGCAGACAATGCGTGAGTTGGCAGACCCTTCGGCAGTCCATGGAAGGGCTTCATTGTTTCCCTTTGACAGGTACTCCGTCAGTCTCTTCCTCTACAACCTCCGTGTCCGTACTAGCCCGATAAAACGTGGTGAGTGTGTTCTCTCATGTCTTTGCAAACGGACTGGATGACACGCACTTTCCCATATGCAATAGGCGGACTACCAGCCCGTATCCGCCAAATATTTTACATTTCTGCCGCCAATTTCGTCTTCCCCCTCATGTTTAACATCGTATTAATCATCTGCTCCACAATTGATCAGTCTTACACCCTCGGTGTGCTACTACTGTTGATCAACAACTACGTAACTGTCATGGGTGTACTGTGTGCAACAGTATGGTTCTCCAGATCGGAGTGGGTTCAAACTCGCAACGAACCGTTACCTGGCGACAGGTTGACGCCCGAATCGGGCTTACGGAGGGTACATGATGCTGAAAGAAAGTTTGGGAGCGAAATTGTAATGGCCGGAAAGGGTTCTACTACATTTGACACCCAGACTTGGACGCTGGACCGGTGACGGATTGCGAGCAACCCACCGCACCGACGGACGAAGATTAGTGCTATGCGGTATGGCTCCCCAACCCTTCTGAAGTCAAACCGCATTGCTAATTCGTACATATGCCCTCCTCAGACACTTACATACGATACTTGTTGGGATGGTAGATTACGATATATATTAGGTTCCATGTAACACATGCGGTATGTAGGAAATTGATGGTGACTGGCGTACATGTGGGAGTCGATGGTTACCAAGGCGGTCGTTCAGCCTGCAACACGGGTAGACGTAAATTTCGTATCGTGTTGGACGCCCGAGTCATTTAATATCTGGTGGAGTGGCACACAGCTGGAGGGCCCAGAAATATACTTTCTGCATACTTCTTTATATTTTTTGTTACCCGAGCGTAAGTTTCTCGTAGGTCCCTTCAGACCCTGGGAATGTTCTTCCTGTCTCGTAATCACACAACTTGCCGTCACTGGCAGTACTAGTACCAAGAGCCGGCCGCAAAGTTCAATATTAGGATGTTTCCACTCTATTTATCACAGCAGTCATGCTAGTGGAACCTCCGCCGCAGATGCAGGCTCCATATGCGAAACAATGGTAGTTAGGGTCTGGCAAACCTTGGTACACGATGCCACAAATGCATAGAGAGCAACAGCAGTTCCTGTGCTGGCTGACCGATGATTGGGTGGGGCACAAAGTTACTAGCCCAGAAAGTTCTCCATGACTGTCAGGCAAGGGGGTTAATGATCCCACAGTTTCAAGTACTGATACTACTCCTCTTTTCCGCTGATCTATCAAAGAATGAGTCTAGGCATGTCTTCTCGACGGCGGGGAACTAACCCTTTTTTGACTCTGCCTTCGATCGTGGGCTGTGCAGATCAGGTAGAGCTGTCCAGTACGTCACGGAAGAATATGTATTAGTAGTGCACCTCTCATTCAGATTCACTCCATCCCAAGGATGTCCTCCGCAACGGATTCTGAGGCCTTCGTCAACGCGTTCATCAACACAATACATCCAAGTTTCAACTATATCGTTGTGAACACCGCTTTCTCTGCTTCCCTGTTTACCTTCTGTATATTCCTCTTTGCACTCTCCACCAAGGAGTCTCGGCGCCGTGCGGTATTTCGACTGAATGTGTTTGCTATCTGTATTGTCCTGGTGATGGGTGTATTGGTTGGCTTAACAAATGGAAAGGCTATTATCGACCCTTTTAGTCCACTGCCGACAAGTGTCTATATCGCTGGAGTCACCTTCTCCGTCTTTCCACCATTACCATGTGACTCGATATTGTTGACTCGTCTCTTTGCGCTTTATCCCCTTGGCAGTACACCTCCTACTACTCTGGTGAAAATATTCGCCTTCCCACTCTGCGTCAAATGTGCTCGGGTGGTGGTTCTCGTGTGTGACCTTCTTGATATCTTGGCCCATTGTACACTGATTCTCTATTCAGAGTTTTTTCCTTGCTAACTATGTTAAATCTATTGGTGTGGAGGGGCTCACCCAAGATGAGGCCACCACCTGGTTCCGCAATCCAAATTTGATTGCTGAATGGGCGATGCAGATAGCAGACAACACGTGAGTAGGTAAATCCTCAAACCATCCACCGAAAACCTCAACTCCTCCCTATTGAAAGGTACTCTGTTAGTCTCTTCCTTTACAACCTCCATGTCCGCACGGGTTCAGTGAAACGCCGTGAGTAACCTCCATATCTTGGCACCCAAACTGAAAATCTGCGTTTTCCGGCGTGCAGCGGGCGGAATGCCAGCTCGTATCCGCCAAATATTTTACATTTCTGCTGCCAATTTCGTCTTCCCTCTCGTCTTCAATGTTGCCCTGATCACCTTTGTCATGACTAATTCGTCCTTTGCTAATGGCGGGCTGTTGTTGTTGATCAACAACTATTTAACCGTCATGGGCGTATTGTGTGCAACACTCTGGTTTTCCGGGTCGGAGTGGGTCCGGACCCGCAAAGCACCTTTATCTGACAATATGTTCTCACTCAGCCATAACTTGCGAAGGGTACATGACGTAGGCAAAAAATGTGGAAGCGACATTATGGTGCTTGGCATGAGGTCTGCCACGCCTGACACAGCAAATGTGGATGCCCGGCATACGGATCGCGGGCAATCTACCATGCTGACGGAAGAAGATAAGTACTGTATGGTCTGATCCCCTAGTTCCTCTGACGTCGAGGGTAGCATTACAATTTCGTCGTAGTTTGTTTTACCTGTTCTCGTAGCAGTTCTGGCACCCGCTACTTCTTGACATGGTGGATTACTAAATTAATTTGTTGTACTATACTTGCTGTATCAGAGATTGCCTGTGACCGGTGCAATGGACCAGGATAATTGATGGTTGCTGAGCTGGACATTCCATTCCCAATTAAGGTACATACAAAGATCGTCTTTTTTTTCACCGTTATCTGTTGGACTTTTAAGTTTCTGACATTCTCAAACTTCCTTATCGATCAGCGCAAATCTCGAGATGTTCATCGAACGCATGCAACGGACGTGCACGGTGTCTAGATTTGCACTAATTCCAGTGCCTTGTAACAGACCTACAGCATACGTAAAGAAAAGCACAGCTGTCCACGTGCTTGAGGTATTAGTGGCACGCCAATTAGCGAGCTGCGAGATCGAGCTGTGTGGAAAAGTCCGGACGTGTAATAGCCAAGTAGGTGCACGTTGAGAAATTGATGTCAGCAGAGCCCCGGGCTTACTTTGGTATAGCCTCAGCGTCCGGAAGTCTTCCTGTCGAATTCACAACTTGTAGGAACGCCTGGGAGATTCAGACAAGAAGTGTAGTGTAGAAACTTATCACAATCGATAGTCACACAATCAGTGTACATAGAGGCCGAACAACCCGGACTACACCGTACGAACCAAGCACACGATTCAAACAGGTGCGCTATGCGTGGTAGGAATATCAGCGATTGGTGAGTTGACGTCCATATTTACATGTTGCTGTGCCATTGAGCAATAGCACATCAGGAAAACTTCACTTGGTGATGTAGCTCTATGTAGGCTCCATAGCACTCATAGCTAGATTGACAAGTCCCCAATATGTAGTCAATATAGGTATTGGACAACATTACATAGTACAGTACAGCTTGAATAGTCCATGGTTCTTGCTATTTGTTTTCCTGATGCACCTCCTGTGATGTATCATGTCAATGAGTTCATACTTACCTTGGATGGTCTGCTATGAGAGACTAGGGTGTTATTGCCATCGAAAGGAGGTCAGGGTGTCCCCGCGAGTGCTGGAAGGAAAAGGTACCTCAAGGAGTGTGGAAAATTCATCACATATGGAACTGCGTAAAGCATGATTAACTTTCAGTACTTGAGCTCTGGTCAAGGAACAAAGGCGGCTGCAGATCTTCTGCGATCACGAACTTTCATAACTAACCTTGTTATCATATCCGCACGATCCCCCGCAGCGGACTGGACTGAGACGCCAGCTTTCCACGCTACTGCGACGACCCCAGCTGGCATAGCCAAAAACGGTAGTGAGACGAAGTTCAATCATAGAGTAATGACAAACAAGCGTTACTAGACGGTGAACAGCGCGTCCATTCTTCAAATCGCCCAGGATTGTAATCGTGCAGCCGTTGGCTGTTCCAAGTTTGGAGCGTATCACGTACACATCCAGCAGAGCCTGCAAGTGAAGTATTACACGGTGAGTCATTAGTATGTCATTCCTCAGTTCACCCGAGTAGGGTGTTCTCCGATCCCATCGCCTCCATCGACCACCGACACCGCGGACAACTTCGCCCCGAACTGGGGAATGCCTACGTCAGGGTGCCTAACTATGATTCTATCGGCATAGCAAGCAACCGTCCTAATCATATGTGCTAGTGTTGCCCCTTTCAGAAACAAAGAAGAGTCGACATATGTGACTTGGATAACGTCACCGCCACAATGCTTCATGGTTATATCGAACGAGGCAGCTCTTCGGGTAGAAGGCTCGTAGAAAAGATTACTAAGAATTTTTCCCTTGAAGATGTCTAGCGTCCCACTGCACTCTACTTGGAGACACACCTCATGTGCCAGCGAAAAGAGATCGTACACATCCTGCCAGTTTTGACTGAGAGGATACGTTGACAATGGAATGCTGGGCGGGGGCCATGAGACAGGGTGGCAGGTGGGGGAAGACCTGTAGATACTGGTTCTGCGGCCGCGGAGGTCGTCGTCGGATGGCTTGGAATACGGTGGGAATGACTCTGAGCACGCTTTACAGGTGGATGGACGTGTTTCGACTTCGTAGCAGGAGCGGTCACAGCAGGATGTGGGATGACCGCGGCAGATATGTCCTTGCCAGCCAGCAACGCGGACAACACAGCCCTCCCAAAATACGGTCTTGCCATGCATGACCACCTAGTGGAGCGAACCAGCTACCATACGCTTGTCCAGCGGCGACCAGCGGCGACCCCTGGCGGCATACTAGTATCGCCGTCCAATGACGACTTCAACATGGGTTTTGATCTGTTCCGGTAACCCGAAAATACGTATGAGTGTCGTGTACGCGGACCCTCACATCTCCGATTCAAAGAGGACCAACAGCAACTGCTGAAAGAAGCAAGGGTATTACCTCCGGGACTCTGACCATCCAGAAGGACATTCTTCGAGCTCGATCGCAAGGTGGCAGGGAAGTGTACCCGCGGGGAAAGCACCGACAACATCTAGTTTACTCCAGAAGAATTACTGCTCCTCCGCGAACGGCAGCATGGTTGACTGGGGACGCTGCTCCCACACGAAGAAGGTCGTATACACCAACACATCACAGGTGACCTTGAGCTTCCTTGCCTTACTGATGGGTATTGGCAGCAGATCTCTTTGTTCCCGATGTCAGTGGTATGGATACGATGATTGTGAAGGTTAGCACAGGCCACCAACGGATGTGCACCTGATGGGATATTTACAGGCTGCTTCTTGTTCTGCCCGGGGTCTAGTAACAGGCTTCGAGGCATCAGTGGCGTATAGCTTGCTAAGCCGCAAGATCAAGCTGGCTGGGGATGGCAACGTACAACCAGGCGCGTACTTTATCCATCGTCATTCACCTAGCCACAGAGCGGTATGAGTTGTTTTTTTCTGGAAGTTCAGGGAAACTTACTTATGTGAACGGAACTGCTGAGGCAATCGATCTCGGGTGCAAGAGCAAGGACTGGCCGGCATCTGACCCACCTGCACCGTCGCATAGGCTGGACTCCAGGACACAGGACGTACCCCCGGAAACAGGAAGGAGTCCTGTCCAGTCCGCGCCCTACTAAAATTGTCCTGATAGTCGCCAGCCTCACCCACGGTCTGAGCACACCTAGATCTGTGTACCACATGATTGTGAGCACAGGTCATTGCTACTTCTCGTAAGCTTGAGACTCGGGACAAATGGCCGATAAGTTCCTTGGCGATTCCGGGCCACAACGGTTCTGTATGACTGTCGAAGATCAGTCAGCAGCCGTGCTGATCCACCGCCAGCTCAACCGAATCTGTAAAGTTGTTGGTACGCCGTTACAAGGGTCAAAACAGATTTCCCACCTCGTAGTTCTTAGTCTCAAGTTGTACCGCGGCACGCTGTTCTGGTCACGACTCACGAGTGCACCCGGTCCCAGGACGTCGTGCCTTCCTTACGTGCGTTTTCGCTCTCCACATGAGTGAAGTTGTCTTTTGTGGCTGTAGGACTAAGGGGTGATAAGTTGCAACCCGACGCAGGTTTTGGCTTTGTGACTTCTGGCGTTTCGTGGTCGTCTTTAAGTATGTATATTTGCGACGTTCGACCTTCGACGTTCGAGTGGCATGTTAGTCAATTGCTTCCGCTTCGCATTACATAGCTTCCATCAAATTTGTTTTGCAATTCCGTGGAGGCGTTTTTGTACCGCGGAGCCTGTTGCGCATCTTCCACACAAAGTACCGCCGCCTCTGTTGAACTGCCCGGGTCTTCTAATCGCTCCAGTCATCACACACTTGGCATCCCAGTGGCCTATCGTAGGATGCCAGGCACGCGGGCTACAGTATAGCAAAGCACTCGTCAACCATCAAGAAAGAAGTTCTATGTTTGCGCAATCCTGTGGTCTTTGATATAGCGCTGCTCTCTTAATGGATTCAGCCGGTCTTCCACCTGCCATGGACGGATATTGACCCTTCCTCCCAAGAGCTGTGCTAACTAGGGCGTAGTCGTTCGGTGCATGTACGGCAAATATATCTTGGTTGATACGTCCAATTAGACGCCCCCCACCTCACAGATGTCCTCAGTGACAGGTTCAGAATCCACCATCAATGCATTCGTCGACGCCATACATCCAAGTTTTGACTATCTCCTCTCTTGCACCGCATTCTCTGCCTGCCTCTTTACTCTTCTCGTGGTCCTTTTTGCTTTCTCAACGAAGGAGTCTCGACGTCGTGTGGTATTCCGACTCAACGTATTCGCTATCTGTCTCACCCTAACGCTGGGCATATTAACTGGCTTATCCAATGGGAAGGCAATAACCGATCCATTCGATCAGGTGTCAAAAAACGTCTACATTGCTACAGCTGCTTTCGCCGTCATCCCGCCTCTACTATACGACTCGATATTATTATCTCGGCTCTTTGCACTCTATCCCATCTCCAGCACGCCTCCAGCTACGCTACTCAAAATATTCGCATTCCCCTTTTGTGTCAAATGCGCTCGAATAGTTGTTATTGTACGTTTTTTTGGCCAACATTCACGTCCATCACCTGGTGATGCTTTATGCAGAGCCTTTCACTTTCTATTTACGTCAGATCCGGGATGAGCACTAGCAGTCTCGTCCAAGATCAGCTTGCTACGTGGTTTCGTAATCCCTTTCCGATTGCTGAGTGGTCAATGCAAGTGGCAGACAACTTGTGAGTTCATATTCCACGAAAAATCCATTGGAAGGCTTAGTCGTACTGTTTGGAAAGCTATTCCGTCACCCTCTTTCTTTATAACCTCCATGTTCGCACATCGCCGGTAAATAGAAGTGAGTACACCCACCCTACTTCATGGGCGGGGCGAACCAAACAACTCATGCATTCCTCGATACACAGCTACGAGCGGCATAGCGGAGCGTATCCGCCAGATCTTCTACATCTCCGTGGCCAACTTCGTGTTCCCACTCATGTTCAACATCGCACAGATTGTCTGTGTAACGACGGATCACTCCCCCACTACAGGCGCAGTGCTAGTCCTGATCAACAACTATGTAACCGTCATGGGTGTATTGTGCGCAACGCTGTGGTTCTCAGGAACAGAGTGGGTTCGCGCTCACAACCAGCCATTATCTGAAGACTCCTTCCCTCTTAATACGAAGCTGGCCAGGGCACATGGTGCTAGTGGGAAGAGTGGAGACGACGTTCTAGTCGTCGGAGGGAGGTCCGTTGGTGCCGACACCGCAAGCTCGGATGCTGGGCTATCGAAGGGTTCCAATCAACGTACCGCCCCAGCGCATGACGGTAATTATAGTTTAGTCTGACGTCTGCCATGCGTCAGCAGACCTCCTTCATTACGACTCCTTACTTTACCGGTCCCAACGACGAATCGCTTACCTACGGCAGCGCTGAAGAGGACGGGTTGCCACAGGCTGACACTACCCGCCTCTACGTGGTTAATACACAGGAGCGGAGGCTGGTGTTTCTGATTTATGTTTTGTGGGTACGATTACCGAGTTCTGAGTGACGATCACAGCGAACGGTGCCAAAACTCTGAGGGCATCGACATTCCCCCAGGATCATACGGAACAGTTCCAAAACGCCCCGCATTTTAAATGAACGACATCTCTATAAAAAAATGCGTTCAACGTTAGATACACATATGTAGCTGCCACTACCGCACCTTCCGACACTACTCTTGACGAGTCTGCTTTCTGAAGCTGAAAAAGCACAGTTCCGACGTTATCAAAACCACTGTATCATTGCATGAAAGGTGGGACTTGTTTCAAGTATTTATCCCGGCTTTGACACTCTACCAACCGACCCCGGAGCTTGTCTAGGGAACCGGAGAGAGGTTGGCAGATATGTCGATTCAGTGCTGGATAGCTTCAGCTTTTTGCAGGGCCGCCAAATCCTGTACTTTACTAACTGGGCAGGCAAACTGCCACAGCTACCACAGCACCACGAGGTTCCCAATCAGCCTACTCCGAGCTAAGTTAGGCACGAGCACAGGCGCGAGTGTTTCATTCATGTCAATCATTATGTGTGTGAAGCTTTCACAAAATGGGAACGCATCTGTCAATCCCTGAAACTGGATCATCCTACCTGGCTCGTCAGAACGTTTCGACATTACATCTCAGACAAGAAACAGAGGGTTTTTACTGCCAGAGATGTATGCCTCCGCAGATCTTGGTATCAAGTCCAAGTGGTCCGGTCTGAATGTGAATGTTTGGAATACACAATCTCTCACTGACCTATCAATGTAACTGACGTAAGAAACCTATGGCATACTGATCCCCCCTATCCATACCATATACGAGGAAACGATCGTCTTCCTGTAGTTCTTCATCTGCCTAGGTGGTGCCTGAGAATAGAGTCTGTGTTTCGTACCGGCAATCGGCGTGTCTCAAGAAATGCCATCGCCTTAAGTAACGGATGTCCCTCACATTTCGCTTGACTCCGGCCCTTCGTCATGAAATTCCAGTACGAACGAGGCTTCCTATTGCTTCAATTTCGGGCGCTCATATTTCTAGGTTCGAGTGGCCTGTATACTAGCTGATTTATTTATGAGATGGAACGTACAGGCGACGGGTAGGAAGGAAATCATAATTGTGCCGTGTGCTCATTCGTACCGCTCCTCTCCAGCCACTGATCTCTCAACAGTTTTAGTTCGGTCTTTATGGAAAAAAGCTTTGATCACGTTTCTTGTGGTGAGTACTCAGTGTATTATATTACACGTCCATGTGCACAGTCGGACGCTCCCCCCCCTCTCCTCCACTTCATATCGCCAATGCCCTCCGAGTCGGTGACAGGTGCAGAGGCCGTAAAGCTGTTCATCAACGCCATACGCCCAAGTTTTGATTATATCCTCGCAAGCACCGCATTGTCTGCATGCTTGTTTACCCTTCTTGTGGCCCTTTTCGTATTCTCCACCAAGGAGTCTCGCAGCCGTGTGGTCTTCCGGCTGAACGTGTTTGCTATTTGTCTTGCCATGACATTGGGCATACTGATTGGACTGGCTTGTGGGAAGGTGATAACCGACCCGTTCAATCATGTATGGAAGAGTTTTTATGTCGCTGCGGTCGCTTTCGCTCTTTGCTCACCGCTACTGTATGACTCAATTTTGTTGACTCGACTCATTGTGCTCTACCCCATTGCCAACACGCCTTCGGTCACTCTAGTGAAGATATTTGCATTCCCATTCTGCGTCAAGTGTGCTAGAGTCGTAGTCCTGGTGCGTTTTTTCGTTGTTGCTCAGGTTCAGTCCTGGTGACGTTTTCAGCAGATTCTTTTCCTCAATGACTATCTTAAATCTGGGCGTGTCACCGAAAGTTTCGCAAGGGAACAGGATGCCAGCTGGTATCGTAACCAAAAAGTCACCGCTGAATGGATAATGCAGATGGCAGACAACTTGTGGGTTGATATTCCTCCCTGTGGTCCGCTACAGTTGCTTATTTTTTTTCGCGTTTGCGAAAGGTACTCCGTCGGCCTCTTCTTATACAAACTTCCCATCCGTACATCGTTGGCGCAAAGGGGTGAGCGCTATCCATGTACTTTCTGGCTAGCGAGCTAAGTCTCCCGATGTGCTGTAGGTGGCATATCGGAGCGTATCCGCCAAATGTTCTACATCTCTGTGGCCAATTTCGTCTTTCCCCTGCTTTTCAACATCGCGCAAATCATCCTAATCACGACAGATAGACATCCCACTGCCGGTGTGGTGGTAGTTGTGATCAACAACTACGCAACCCTTATAGGTGTATTGTGCGCGACGTTGTGGTTCTCTGGATCAGAGTGGGTTCGCACTCGCAGTCTGCCAATATCTGATCACGGGTTGTCGCATAAGCCAAACTCAGAACAGGCGTATGGTTCGGCCTGGGAGAGTGCAAGCGAGATTTTCGTTATAGGGAAGAGTTTCGGTACGCTTGACACGGCAAGCCCCGAGGTTGTTTCAGCCAGGAATTTCGAGCGAGTTACTACCCTGGAAGGGAGGGATAGCCACATGTTGGCATGACTTCTAACACGCCGGCCGCGTGCGTTCCAGTGTCCACCCATCCAACATCATGATGCATTACGATCCTGGCCTAGTTTGTTGAAATGTCGAACTGTAACCCACCCACATATGGCACCTCTGGAGACGCGACGCCCTGCATATAGCGTATGCGAGGTGAACCCAAACGGCGTAGATGAGAAGAGATCGCCTTTGCACTTTCGTCTTTTATGTCAAATTCTCCGAGTTCCTGAAACCATCGCAGTAGATCAACACTTACTACGTAGCAGGTCGTAGCCCACACAAACAAATGCAGTATGTACTTGTACAAGTAGCGCCCAGTGCTGGTGCTGGGTCCCGGAAATCCTGAATCGCTAAGCTATAAGTCAGACCGCTCGTGTATTGCTGAGAAGACCCCCAACGAGCACTGCGATCCGGATGACTGTCTCTGGCTATTGCTCGTGTTTGTCAGTGTTTGCATCGACTATACAGTTTGACTCAGCCACCCCGGCTCAGCTCTACTGTCCATACTAGCACGAACGCCGTGAGCAACGAACCCAAAATGTCGACCGACCTCCAGTGGCTTCTTCTCCGTGTCAGTGAAACTTGATGAAGTGGTTCATCTACAGGTCCTGACGACGTTCCCAATCCCGCAGAACTACAATTCTTTCATTGTAAAGAAGGGTCCTGAGGGAAGGGCCTTCTCCGCAGAGCCCGTCCGTGATCTCTGCGTAGCCCTTTTGGTAACACGCCTGACCGATGACTGTGCAGGGTAACCTTCGGAGTCTCCACTCACACAAATTCTCTGGCCTTGCAAATGCCAAGGCAAGCGCCTTCATTTACGTTTCTCACATGATATTGAATGCATCCTCGTGTAGACCATCGATATCAGAGACTCAGGCTCGGGCATCCAAGTTACCACTCGGAAGTCTAAAGCTTCCCCTCATGCTGTTCGCCCAGCACGGACTACCATGACGATCCGCAACCGGTCAGGGCCCCGACGAGCGTTGGGTATCGTTTCTGGTCTTGCGAAGCGGGGCTACCGACCTGACCTGAGGACAGTGAGTCGTTACTCTACTTTCTTTGATCATCCTCGTATACATTTCCTTCGTGGAACAAACGCACTCTCGTTAGAACCCGCTGGATACACCTATGCGGTGTTAATAGGAAAGCTGGGCGTGGACATGTTTGCAAGATCAACATCACTTTTTGATCGTCACTATGCTATTAACCCTCCTTCAGGAGTTTTTACTGAAGGAGGCGCGAATGACGCTCACATCTCTTCACTTGATTACTCGCCTGGGGAATAGCATTCACTGACCGATCTCCGTACTAGGCTGCGCTCGCCCGCACTTCGGCTCTCATTGCTGCTCAAAACGAGAAGAAGCCCGCATTCCCTAAGAAGAAGCGGGGGAAGAAGGCCGCTGCACGATCTTAATTGCGTGTATCTCTACTGTTCTGCATTGCTTTGGATATGCCTGGCCGTAACCGAGTGTTTCTTTATGCGCATGTCATGAGAATATGATGATCCTTCCGGATATCAGTAGCGAAAGTACGCATACAGGTATGAACTTTGAGAAGGTCGGTGATATTGTACAAGTCGTGCCATCAGCGAAACCCTCGCACTCCCTAACTTAGCTGACGAGTCCCTTGGACATGGGTTGCCCGATTCTGCCAGCAGCTCCAAAACCGTGTTTGTTGCTCACGTTGTCCCTGGTGGGTCGAGTGGCCTCAAGTTTCCGACTAGGGTTTTCCTTGAACTGTTTGTCGTCTTGTCCCCGATGACCCTGCTTCTTTTGCTTCTTTGGCGCTTCTTCCTCTTTCTGAGGTCCCCTCTCCGCGTCTTGATTAGTAGGACGAGGGTAGTCAGAATTGTCGGTTTCATTAGCACCCAGATTCATGGAATTTCCACCACTGCAAGACAATCAACCCGGAGAGTCATATGTCAAGTAAGGCCGTAGCTCACGGAGCGGCGTGAGTCCTGGATTTGCTGCTGATAGAGACGCGTCGACCACCGACTTTGACTGATAAGATAGGGGTGTAAGTTTGATACGAGAGAGACGGCGGTGAGACGCACCTGCGGGAGAATGTTGCGGCACAACTTCAGACATGGTAGATAACAAAGAAGAGGATGGCCTGTGGGCGGGGCCAACGCTACTGCTTTTATATCGACGTGTCATGCTGTAAGTTACGCCCCAACCGGTTTTGACTTGCACGTGAACGGTCAGTTGACCGTCATTTATGCCATCCGCACATCGTCACCTCTTGCGAACTTGACGACTCCTAATTGAGACGCTGACCCTGAGGGGGAAGATCCCCTCATCCCCTTTACTCTCCGTCATACGCAGCATGCCTACCCTCGGGACTCGAGGGGAATGAGTGCTTACCCCTCTGGAAGCCATTTTAAATAGGTGGCCCCTCCTGTTGGAATATAAACTGCCCCCTGAGTAGTCATTCTTTAGGTGCGAAGATTAGTCGCTTACATAAGCAGAAAAGCGGACTACAGTACAGTAAATTTTCCTGTAGTCTCCTCAGTAGCTTGGTGTTACTGAGGAGTAAGTCATTCTTTCTATTTAGCTTTACATTTACTGACAACCTGTAGAGTAACTATCTGACAGGTACATATTAATACAGTAGCTTGGTGTTACTGAGGAAGTAACTATCTGACAGGTTATGAGCCCCGAGCTCTAACTGCGCACGAGAGAAGAACTACAGAAGACTACCAAAAGCAGAACTACGAGATGTCCTTCGAAACGAAACTCGGAGATGAATTTTTGAAGGTGCCGAAGCTTGCAGCAGATGGCACAAACTGGGTCACCTACAAGGATAGACTTTTATGGTCAATAGAGGCACGAGGCCTCGGAGGGCACTTGGACGGCTCGGAGACAGAGCCCGAGGATCGGAAATCACTCGATGGTCGAGGGGAAAGCTGGGTCCCCACTACGTCAGCTGAGAAGAAAGAGGTTGAGGTCTGGAAGGCCGAAATGAAGGCGTGGCGAATGGGCGAGGCTGTCGTCAAGCAGCAGATCGCTGGAACACTACCAGATACCTTGTTCACACAGATCAAACGACTCAGAACGGCACGCGAAATCTTCAGACATCTTGTGAAGCTCTTCGAGCAGCGATCCCGAGTTGTAGCGGTCGAAATCCTTCGAAAGATGCAAAACCTACGTTGTCGAGAGCGCGAAGACGTGCACAAACACTTCGATACCCTACGAGACATGCACGAACAGTTAGCTTCGATGGATCAGGCACCGACGGACGAAAGCTTTACCGTGATTATTATCAGTTCCCTCCCGAGCTCGTACCAGGCGCAAATTGGCGCGGTCATGGCTCTTTCGAAGGTTACAGGAACAGCGATAACTTCGGATGTACTAATGGAAACTGTTTTGGATGCATATGACAGCCGGAATTTGGGCGCGCGAAAACCTACGAACGAAAGTGGCGAGGATGCCGCATATACTGCCTCAGGAGATTCAAAGGGAAGACGCATACATGGAGATTGCTATACCTGTGGCAAGTACGGCCACATGGCACGAGACTGCCGAGCTGGTAAAGAAAAGGCTACAAAGGAGAAAGACGAGGTTAGCAACTCGAAAGGAAAAGGGAAAGGGCGCGAGAAGCCAAATGAGAAGGCTGCAGTCGCGAACGAGTCAGATGGCGAGACGAGCGATGCCGAACCCGACGGCGTGTGGTTCGCGCACGCAGAATATTCTAGCGAGGATGAGGAGCTGTCAGACTGGCTCACCGAAGTTGATGAAGAAGAGTTACCTGAAGCTGAGAGCGCGGCAGCGACAGCCAGCGCTATACAAGAAAAACTTACTCTATGCCAGAGCTGTGGGCACTGGAGCCCAATGGTGATGAAGAACAACTGCGCGCTCGAGGGCAAAACAGCAAATGGGTCAAGCGACCACGAATACGAGTCGAGCGTTCGCGAAAACCTCGAAAACGACCCCAAACGGAGCGTGCATGGCAAGCGCCTTACCCCGGAAGCCAAATATCGGGTTGGAGAAACAAGCGTCTATATATCTGGGGATATCCTACCAACAGGACGACGAAAATATACATTTGGGACTATAGGAACGAGCGACGATGAAGTGCTACAGCTATCTGAAGGAGAAACAAGTCAGGAGGCCGGCGGAGGCAAAAATACGAAGCGAAACTCACCTACGCCCCCCATACAACCCGCTGAGCACCCCCGCGAGATCATCCCTACCAGCCGCCATCGTAAACGAGAAGAAACGGAGCCTAGAAACGTTATCAGACGAGGTGAAGATAGTCAGCGAACTTACCAGGGCCAACTCGAGGCCAAACGAAGTCTTCGGAGCAACGAAACCTGTAGAAATCGCATCAGAACTTACCTCGGAGATCCTACAAGCAATCTGGGGGAGCCGCCAGTACGAGAAACCGACTGGGGAGGCAGCGGCAGCATCAGCGAGGCTGCACGTACGAGCGCGAGACGACGCAACAGCCACAGAGCCGCGCGTGGCCAAATCGGGTAATCACGCCACATCACAACGCGTCAACACTTCAAGAATTCGGACTAGACAACATTTGCTTGCTTCACACATGGGTACATTCATTTTTGCATTTCTATCATTTAATCCTTGCAGTTTATGGGGGAGTGTTGGAATATAAACTGCCCCCTGAGTAGTCATTCTTTAGGTGCGAAGATTAGTCGCTTACATAAGCAGAAAAGCGGACTACAGTACAGTAAATTTTCCTGTAGTCTCCTCAGTAGCTTGGTGTTACTGAGGAGTAAGTCATTCTTTCTATTTAGCTTTACATTTACTGACAACCTGTAGAGTAACTATCTGACAGGTACATATTAATACAGTAGCTTGGTGTTACTGAGGAAGTAACTATCTGACACCTCCAGTTACCCTCCTTCCAGTGGAAGACTTTTATCTTGCAGTCTATCCTCCTGCGAAAGTACGACCATGCCAAGGAGGAGTAAGAAAGCAACCGGAGTCATTGCAGACCTCGCCTGCAAGGCGTCGCGTCTACCTTCATTACCCGTAGTCAAACAGGCGCACGAAGACATTTTCTTGCGTCGGTAAGCCCAGTCCGCAATCTAATCCAATCACGACTCGGGTTAAGTAGGATGTTTATTTCAAGTCTACACTTCGACATCGCACAGTTTGAATCACTTGTTGTACCTACGCCTCAAGAAAAGTGTGTGAGGCTTCAGGTATATAACCTCCTCGCTGCTGTCCTGCGCAAGCGTTTCCGTGATTGTCAGGTAGAAGTATATGGGAGCGCTGCCCAGGGCCTGGCACTCCACAGCAGGTAGGTAAACCGTGTTGCTATCCGTTGACCAACTCTGAGATCCCTGGAAGTGACACAGATGTTGCCGTTTTGATGCCAGGGAAGACGGGGCCCGGGGTCTTGTTCCAGATAGCCTCGAAGTTGGAGAGCGTAGGACTCGTGGTACCAGGTCACACCAGAGTACGGCACCGCGCTCGCATCCCGATTGTCAGCGTCCAGACCAAACCTGAGTTTGGTACGTTACCTTTCGACATCTCGGTAATGTGTATATATCATTCACGCGGATCAGGATCACTGAGGTTCGACATCGTCGTTAACCATGACGATGGCATGAAGGTGACCCCCATCGTGCAAGATTACCTGGATAGGATGCCCGCTGTGAGACCACTGTTATTGATCCTCAAGGTTTTTCTCTGTCAGCGGAACCTGAACTCGGCTGCGACTGGGGGACCCAGTAGCTATGTGCTGACTTGCATGGTCATACATTTCTTGCAGGTGCTGTTAACATTGATTCCTGGTCCATGCTTCGTGCTAAGTCGCCGCTTCCTCGTGACACAGGTCAATCCGAACGGACTCCACCCACTGCGGATAGAAGATCCTATGCGTACCGAAAGCCTAGGTTATTTATTATTGGATTTTCTGAAGTATTATGGGTCCGAATTCCCTTACGAAACCGATTACATTTCGGTCAAGGCTAAGAAGCGTCTGCCAAAAACGTCTGCACCGTGGATATCGCAAAACTGCTATCCCCACCTTTGTGTAGAATGTCTCACAAACGAAGGTGAGTTGCACGGAGTCCCTTAACCGTCTTACTACCTTACGAATGCCATGCTCAGAGGCTAACATAGCGAGGGCCATAAACAAAACCAAAGCCCTCAAAGCTGCATTGTGGGATGGCCATACACAGCTTCGAAAGTTGATGGAAGCAAGTGATCCGGGGACTCTGCCGGAGGAAGGGGCACCTTCAGAAGGATCGTCCTTTGAGCGCACCAGCTCCAGCGGTGTCAGCTATCTGGAGAACATTGTAACAATCACACATCAGGCAAGTGTATGACATGGTTGATGGCGTAATCCTGTCTGATAGTCTGCAACCGACGCAGGACCGAGAACGGAAACTGGACCTCGACGACATGGCTCTCAACATCCAGAAGTTTAAGACAGAGAATTGGGCGGAATTAGCTCGACCGCGGATCCAACCGCCCCCGCGGCGCACTGTGGAACGAGGGCCGGAAGGGATTCCTTCTCGGGCAGCGAGAAAGGTGGATATCACACGTATTGAGCAACAGAACCGTACTTGCTTACAAGGCTCTCCGCGCTCCGCTGCGGTGGCTCAACGAACCACAACAGCGCCCCACTGCGCTGTCAGCAACAGGGGACGCCGGTCTTCAGGTGGCTATAGTGCAGGGAAAGGGAACATAGCCCATCGGAGGTCGTAGTGCAACACTCCATCTCTATACTTATCGTAGCCTTTCGTGGTTCGTTCGCGATCCGAGAACACTGTATCATCTAGGAGCCGAGATCTTGACCGCCATGTATTGCAGACAACAGTATGCAGGAGAGCACCCATGCAATGTAATACATATTTGACAGTTTCTTTGAGACCTTTTGCTCTCATGTGTTGATACCTCAACTCATCCATGGTCCAGAAGTGAACGGAACACGGTGAGGTCATGGAACGTATTTGCATATGTCCGTAGCATGGATGGACATTGATGTAGGAATGACATACAACCTGATATAAGTAGAAGTGAAGCGATTACTCTTCCTCCTCCTCGTCTCCACCTTCTTCCCTCTTCGCGGCAGCGGCGGCGCGCTTGCGCTTGACGCGACCAGGGCGTCCACCTCCGTATGGCGAGGTGAGGGCGAAGTCAATGTGTTTCTGTGAATCCAGACGGACCACAAACGATGGCACATTGACGATTTGCTTTCCAACACTGGTCGAAATGAGAACTTCGTTTTTGGCGTATCGTTCGTTCCAACTTACCGAATGTGGCGTTGCCTGATGAGCACGCGGGCATGGTGGATACTCTTTGCGAGATTGGTCTTGAACACCTGGGTCTGCAGCCGGCGTTCCAAGAAATCCTCGACTTTTAATGCTAACACGTAATCCAGACGCATACGAGTCTCGTCGAGGACACCAATACGGACGAGCCGACGGATGAGAGCGTTACCCTCGAAAAGTCGCTTAGGGTCCTTGTCTTCCAGTTTGAGCAGTTCACGAGCGGCGCGTCGAATTTTTGAGAGAACGAGACCGATACGCCAGATTTCGCGTTTGTTACGGAGGCCGTACTCGCCAGCAAGCTGATGATTTCAGGAATAATATCTTCAGCGTCTTTGTATCGCGCTAGACCATCTCAGATATACTGTACCTTGAGCTCAGCATCGAGACGAGAAGACCCGAATGGTCGACGAGGGACCTTGTAGCTGGAAATCACCACAGAGAATAGTAAGGTCAGGCTTCATCAGCACCGGAACCCCACAGAGGGTCACACAAGCCCCCCAAAACAAGATGGCTCACGTTTTGCTATGATTCCGCGGTGCTCTGCAAGCGTATCAGATCCGTCCTAGAACGAGCGACATAAACAAGACCGTACCTTGGCATTTTTCTTGAGGATAGACGTCTTGACGGGATTCAGCTGTCCACGGATGGGTAACCAAATTAGGTGGGGACAAACGGACGAGCAGCCACAACTATACAGTTCCACTGAAGCCACCCGGAGATAGCCGATACAACTCTTCGGCCTCAAGCTCAAGCGTAAACATTCTCGACGTCGATACCGACACTAACGATGTGAGTATCGTTCGAAGCCTTCAATGATCTTGCTTCGCTAATCAGACCAAGCTGATATCAAGATGCCGCACTCGTTTGGTTACCGCGCGCGCACGCGCGACATGTTCAAGCGGGGCTTCAAGGGTAATGACTTGACCTTTCTCGATGTGCAGGACTACGCTAATACAAGTGGGAACTCTCAGAACATGGCCCAATAAAAATCTCGACCTATTTGGTCAACTACCGTGTCGGCGACATCGTGGACATCAAGGCCAACGCTGCACAGCAGAAGGGTATGCCCCATAAGTACTATCATGGGTCCGTTTGTCCTAGTTATTATTATTTTCCTGTCCTATTCTGATCACTTGCAAATAGACGGACAGGCATTGTCTACAACGTCACACCCCATGCTGTCGGTGTGATCGTGTACAAGGTAGTCGGAAATCGCTATATCGAAAAGCGGGTTAACCTCCGGGTGGAACATGTCAGGCACTCCAAGTGCCGACAAGAATTCTTGGACCGTGTGAAGCGGAACCATGAAGCACATGTTGCAGCGAAGGAGAAGGGCGGTATGTGTTTTTCTTTCTGATATCCATTTTCCGTACTGAATATTTCCCCTCGAAAAGAACGCGTGTCCCTCAAGCGTGTTCCCGCTGGCCCGCGTGAAGCACATGTCGTTTCGGTGGCTGGTAATGCTCCGCAGACGATGGCACCTGTAGCGTACGAGACTAAGATTTAATCAGGCTGCGTGTCTTTGTCTGTTACTTACTTTCTTTATGCTACCACTGCATTTTGTCACTTCCATGTGCCCGTGCAATCATGACTCGACATGCTATGCAAACTCCATTTTTCGTGTGATTGCATGATTCTTATCTAAGGTAAAATCATACTAGGGCAGTTGTCATTTCTCAAAAAAACAGCAGTATACTGAATATTTCAATGCATTGGTTATAATTCATTCGAAGTATGCATATTCTGAAACAATCTTCAAAGCCTTGTGAAAAATATGTCCAGATTTTTTGGTTGTTGGAACAGCTGGATGGGACCCCATGAGTGGCTAAGCCCAAACATCAGAAGAAATCTCTAGACAAGAGGTGAGGAGACATTACTGGATATGGTATATGTCATCTGTCTCTGGACTATTGTCAGTGTCCTGATTTGCCATGTTTCAGGCTTAAAAATCTGGCAAGCTGAGGGAATCCAGATTGCTGACATATATAAGCAGGTTCAATAGTAGTCCAGATAATCAGTGTCTATTGGACATTCTAGATATTATTGCACAGAGGAATTGTGGAGCAGAAGGGTGAGGGCAGAGCACTTTCCTTTAAGGTATCAGTTTGACTTAGACTTTGATATGAAGGGTGTAGAAAAGGGCTGTAGGCAGCCTCAGTAGTGACTCAATTACTGAGGGAATAGCATGAAAAACATACTACTAAGTATGCTCTAAGCACTTATGTAAGCACAAGAAACTCACACCAAAATATAGTATCACACAGGGGTGGTTCAAACTCCAACAAAGGGAGTAGTTCTGAGGGAGAACAATGTAAGAGTGTCATGCAGCGATGACTGATAATGCACTGTTCCAAGGCATGGGTTGACATGTGCTTATTGATCACCTTATGGCTAACTGGGACCTGAGGGAGGGAATAGGCAAGCCAAGAGTGGTGGGCCTCTTCCTGATATACTAGGTATGTGCTGAAGCTTCCCTAGCAGGGACACCCTTTATATCCTCAACAGGCAAAGTCTTGAAGTCTTGCACATGAAGGTGGAATTACATATCAAGAGATACAATCAGAGTTTTGCCAAGGAGTCAAGAGATTTGCACAGAGGCAAAGGAGAATTTACAGAGGGAGATCCTCAATCTTTACCAGGTGGGATATTAGGTAGAGTAAAGTACAGGGGAACTCAGTTGCATCTGGAGGATATTATATACCCTACAGGTGACCAGCTCATGTAAGTACAATACTACTAACTCTGGTAAGGTAAACAAGGGTGTCGTTCATCAAACACATAAACAAAGAGATCCAGGATCTTGTTGACATGTTGAGTCAGGATGACAGACCATGTAGCAATGATGGAAGCCATCCTGGGTCCATATGGTGTGATGCAACATGTTAGGTCACATGTGGGAGAAGTAAAAGCAGTAAAGCAAAGAAGACCATGATCCCAATTGGGATCTCGCTTTGTGAAAGGAACAAGGCAAAAGGCAAAACCATAACAGGCAACAATATAGTAAGTGCACCATCATGTCGTATAGTAAGTCCACAGACTTGTCCCAGAGGGGACAGAGGTCGGTAAGCGAGGCACTATCAAAGTGCAGGAAGGGGAATGACAATGGCAGTCATGAGAAAATGAGGTGGTGGTGGGGAGCAAGGGTGGTAGTAGCATGACAAAGAGTAGCTGTATAAGCTGTAGCATTATCATCTTGGTTTTATTTAAAGACCTTTATATACATGTGAGGTGCACACAGGGAGCCAATGAGGCAAAGGTGTGACTCACTTCGATAGTTGTGCTCTGACACTTCTTATTCTCTGAGGTGTTTGAGTTATGCTTGGCATGCCTTCAAACATATGCAGTCTGAATCCACTAGCTGAATTAAGACTGTGTTGGGTGGTATGTGGTGTGCTATCATCATCACTGTACTACTGTGTTATTGCATTAATGCATGTAAACACTGTTGGAGATTGAATCACCCCTGTGTGATGGTTATTTTTGGTGCGCTTTTTGGTTGATTACATAAGCACTTAGAGTGCATTTTGATACTGTTCCCTCAGTAGTTGAGTCACTACTGAGGCTGCCTACAGTGCTTTTCTACACATATGGTAGGATATCAAGAGCAAAGTTCAATGAGAATACAAGTGCACCCAATGAGAGGAGACTTCAGCAGCTTGACTTGACCATACCCATCAAGGAACTGCTGCCACTGATAGTACTTACATACTTGGCAATACACCAAGTGCAAAACAGATGTCTTTGACCTCCCATACATGGTCCCACAGTCACAGTGCACATTCTTTCAAGTTATCACTGATATCTATATTGATTCACCATGGCTGGCACAGGGTGGTGGCAGCACTGCAACTGCTACTACAGCATATGGAGATGTTTCCTAATTAGGACCAAACCAAGCATTTGCTCAAAAAAAAAAGTTTTGTCATTACTTCTGCAAACAGCCAAACATATTAGCTGTAAAATAAATGCAATATACATAAGACACACCTGAAGGTTCTGTTTTACCAGGTGGGAGCCATCAGCTCAAAAGTTCATTGAGAATCTTGATGTTGGAGATAGCCATATAGTCAGTGGTTAGGTATACTTGTCTGGTTTCCAAGGTCAAACCATACTGCCAGTAGCATGATGCTGTAGCTACAATTCCTTTCTCAAGCTGGTGCAAAGATGTGCACCATGTGACTCAGAGGTAACTTACAGTAGATTTTTGGGAAAGGTTTATTCATTTGGGTCATGGGTTAGGAGACCAGTGATTTAACTGTTCAGTGCCCTGGTAAGAGATTAATGATGGCCACCCATCCATTTGATCTTATTCAGGTGATAGGTAGCATTTCAATCCAACTGACCCATGCCCTTTCTTCATCACAAAGACTTTGTGTTCAGGACTCCTTTCTGAACATTGTTTCCCAGGATTCCACGGCTAGCATTGTGCCCCTTCACCCACTCCCCACCCACATCAGGGAACTGGCAATTGGTCAGGACTGGCCATGAACTGGTTTATGACTGGTTCTGACCAAACTCCCATTTACTGATGCCCCTCCCCCCCAATGCTGCTTTGCTTATATATGACTCTACCCTAGCCAAATCTTTGCAATCATCTGTTATGCTTTAGGATGTGTGTATTGCTTACACAATGTGGTTAGCAGTATTTAGGCTAGGTTTAAAGGTTATGGAAAACATGAAGGCAATATCTGAAGTTTAGATTGACATTCACACAGTGGTGAGACTTGAAGTGTTGTCAAAGGGAAAAATGTCAGCTAAGACTTCAAATACTTATGGATGTATGGCTGCATCCTGAACATTAATCTAAATATGATGTATAGTCCTAGAAACAATGTGCCTTCAAATATCAAGTATTGCCTTCAAATATAAAACTTGACCATACTTCAAGTTTTGCCAGCATGAATGATGGCCTATACTCAGAATATCAATGAACAATAAGATCCTCATTTATTCTTAAACTTTAAAATAAAAAAAAAGATATGTGTAACCTTGAAATATAATCTGCAGACAATATTGATCGCCTGATGAGTGCCCAAAACAGTGGACTGACATGAACAAAACTGTGGGTTTGGTACAGAGGCACAGACCCACAGATGGTACAGAGTTTCCACAGATGAAGTACAGACTGCTACAGACTCTACAGACCCCACAGACCTGCAGACACCACAGATCTAAACTTTGATCTGCCCATATTTCATCCAAAAATAGACATATTGATGATATGATCATACTGATGTGATCATGATGTCACACACTATAACTTTTATTATGCCATCATGACTGTACAGCCACTTTTTTATTTTTACAAAATGTGACTCCATGAGAAATTTGTGAATATCTTGCCCCCAAAAGGAGATATTACTATGATCACAGGACCATGGGAATATTTTTACCTTAGGCTACAACTTTTGTTTGGGCAGAGTTTGAATCTGAGTTTGAAATTCATGGAGGTGTGCCACTCAACCCACATGGCTGGCTTTGAAAGTTGCTGACATAAGCAGCAAAAGGATATTTAAATGCAACTCACTCTGACACTGCATCTCTTTCCACCACCACCACCACCACCTCTCTTCTCATCATCATCTTTGCTGTCATCCCTCCCTCACCTGCCTCCTTTGCTACCACCACCCTTATGGTGGGTACCCTTGTCAGATAGTTACTTCCTCAGTAAACACAAGCTACTATATTGGTATGTACCTGTCAGATAGTTACTCTACAGGTCATTAGTAAATGTAAAGCTAAATATGAAAGAGTGACATACTCCTCAGTAAACACAAGCTACTGAGGAGACTAAGAGAAAATTTACTCTACTGTAGTCTGCTTTTCTGCTTATATAAGCAACTAATCTTCACACCTAAGGAATGACTACTCAGGGGGCAGTTTATATTCCAACACTCCCCCATAAACTGCAAGAAATAAAAGATAAAAATGCAAAAATGAATGTACCCATGTGTGAAGCAAGCAAGTGTTGTCTAGTCCAAGTTCTTGTATTGTTGATGTGTTGTGTTGTGGCATGATTACCTGATTTGGCCACCACTTGCTTCAATAGTCCCAAATGTATACTTCCTGTGGGTAGGATATTCCTGGATATATAGACACTTGTTTCTCCAACTTGAAATTTGGCTTCCAGGGTAAGGTGCTTGTTGTGTGCACTCAGTTTGGAGTTGTTTTTGAGGTTTCTGCAAATGCTTGACTTGTTTTCATGGTTGCTCAACCCATTTGCTGTCTTGCCCTTGAACAGGCAATCCTTCTTTGTCACCACTGGGTTCCACTGCCCACAGCTCCAGCATAGAGTAAATTCTTCTTGTATAGCACTGGCAGTCATTGCCATGCTCTCAGCTTCAGGTATGTCTTCTTCATCTACTTTGGTGAGCCAATCTGATAGCTTGTCATCCTTGCTAGAATATTCTGCATGTACAAACCACACACCATCAGGTTCTGCATCACTTGTCTTGCTGCTTGACTCATTTGTGACTGCAGCTTTCACTTTCACTTTCTTGTGCCCTTTTCCTTTCAAGTCACTAACCTCCTCTTTCTCCTTTGTAGCCTTTTCTTTATTGGCTCAACAGCCTTGTGCCATGTGGCCATACTTGCCACAGTTACAGTGAGCAACAAAAATGTTGCAATGCTTGCAACATTTTGATTGAAGGCCATATAACACCTGACAGAGTGTGGCTGTGCAAATCTTCTGGTGGGCACTTTTATAGCCCTTGGTCTGGGCTTTCTATCAAGCCATATTAGGAGTCCTGAGGTGCACTGGTTCCCATTATATGAGCCAATTACTGCAGCATGTGCATTGCAATGTTTTTGTTGCTGACATTATGGTATAGTAAGAGTGACAATTATTAGTAAGTAGTGTATCCTCCCTTGGCTTTTATCACCTCCTCCACCCTTCTAGGCATGCTTTCAATGAGATCCTGACATGTGGAGACACTTATATCCTCCCACTCCTTCTGAACCCTCTCCCATAGCTCATGAATTCCTTTGGGGGGAGTTGGGTAAGATGCCACCTTCCTTTTCAGTACTACCCATAGATGTTCTATGGGGTTGAGGTCAGGAGATTGTGCAGGCCAACCCATGACCTCAAATTCATGGTCTTCAAACCACTTCTTGGCCCTCCTACTGGTATGCCTGGGGTCATTATCCTGCTGGAAGATGACATCCTCAGGCAATTTGCCATAGTATTGCAGAGTCCCTTGGAGTTCATCTTCCAGAATCTGTGTGTAAAGGTCAGCATCCATCTTACCATCAATCTTGCAAGCCAAGCCAACACCCTCCCAGGTCATGCACCCCCACATCATCAAGGAACCTCCACCAAACTTGACTGTCCCCTCTACCAGCCCTCCCATCTGACCCTATCCTATTGATTTTGGTCTCATCTGACCAGATAACCCTCTTCCAGTCCTCCACTGTCCAATATTGGTGCTCAGAGCAAAGTCTAGCCTGTTCTGCCTATGTCACTTGGACAGTAGGGGTCATTTCTGCTTCACCACAGCCTTCATACCAGCTTTGCACAGGTGACAATGCACTGTTTGGGAGGAGAGGGGTTTGCTCTTCATCTCCTGAAGTGATTTGGCCCCCTCCACAGCATTTTCAGCCTTCCCAGAACCAATTAGATGCATGGCATGTCAGACATCAGTGGGGGTGATGATAGAAGGATGACCAGGAGGGGGTTTTTCAATGGTGGGACAATGGTGGGAGTGTATTCTACTAATGGTGCTATAATGGATACCAGTAGTATTAGAGATATCTCTAAGAGACTGGCCCTGATGCAGCAGGGAGAGGATGGTTGTCACATCTGTGATGCATGCATAAGGTCCAGACCACAGTCTGACCATCTGAGGTGTCGTTCTAGCCCTATGGGCTCCCATCATGAAACTCCGTTCCATCTCTAATTTGACTTATGATCTATTTCTGTTTCTGTTTCCATATTTAGTATGTTTCTCTCGCACTTCTAAGTGACTCGCTACACTACCATACCTGTATGTCTTACTAATCCCCATACCATCCAGCTGTCTGGCGACTACTGACTTACCTTACTAATGGCTCACTAATATTGTTATTCATCTGTACTGTGCTCTGGTAGTCGCTATGCCCCGGACATTGCTTTACACCTTCCTCTGTACTATAAAAGCTTTGTACATATGTCGTAGCACATCAGTTTGAATATTGAATAAGATACTCATTGATCTCACTCGACTCCAGACAGTCTCTGGATAGTTCCAACCTCTGGGACTCAGCAGGAAACTAGTGTACTAAGTTGTATGCTAACTCCAACTACCTGGACTTTCACTATAGCCTCCCTCTGCTCTTGGACCCCTCTTGGAGACTGTTGAGAACTGGTCTTGACAGTATATTTGAACTCAATTCCTGCATGAGCCCACCAAACCCCCACACCATGACTATGACTACCCAACTCTGTTCCCACTCCATGGCTGTTGAAGCTTTGGAACAAGCTGTGATTGATGATATGCACGAGTCTAGTGCACGTATCGTGTTAGCAAGCCACCAACACCCTCCACCATCAGTTAGCCAATTTTGAAGTTTCTCCACCAGGGGTGAACCCCTTGCTACCCTGACTCCTAGAACTGGCTCCTCTAACTGACGTTCCTCATCCATGGTGCGACCAACCCCAGACCTCTTCAGAGGCAATGACCCCAGAGATGATGGTCCAGGAGATGATGGTCCCGGAGATGATGACAACGATGATGATGATGACGATGATGATGGCAACCCTTTCATCGACACCCCAGAACAGCTAGACCCCCAACTAGCAGTCTTGCAAAATTTGGCAACAGCCATCGACCATCTGTCACGATCCACCCATTGCTCTGATGACACCTCGTCCTCACATGCCAAAGTCTGGGAGCTGGACACTTTCGACGGAACTGACCCAAAGAAACTCTGGATGTTCCTGGTTCAGTGCAAACTATGTTTCCAGGATCATCCCAAGGCATTTCGTCTTGATAGAAACAAGGTTATGTTTGCTCAGTCATACCTCAAAGGGATGGCTCTCAAGTGGTTCAAGCCAGACCTTTTAAACTCCAGAGATCCAGCAGACCATCCACTCTGGATGGACAGCTGGCTGGACTTTGTAGCGGATCTCCAGACAACCTTTGGACCACACGACCCAGTTGCAGATGCCAAACACCAGCTTGACCACCTCCACATGAAAGAGACACATCATGTAAACTGTTACAGTGAGTGAAAAAACGTGTGCAATGTTTGGCTGTTTTGTACTAAGTCCAGTGTAGCGCCATGAGGCGTGGGAATCATGCTTAGCCTTGGTGAGGTGGGTGGTAGTACTCGCTCTTGGCTACAAAATGGTCCCAGGGTCATGTGATTTGGTGCAGTAGTCATTGAGATATGTCCATTATAAAACAGCTACACCATTGCACATGTTTATTCACTTTTGGGCTGGAAGTAAAATCTGAGTCAAATGAAGAGATAATTGTGGTTGTTTGGTCCTACAAACAAAGATACACATATAAACATTGTGTCTGAGTTTGAACAAGTTCACACGCTTCTTTATTTCCAACCTTTACCACCATGAGATCCATCTCCTCCACCCAAAGGAATACTATCCTCACTATGCTTGATTCTGGTCATTCTCCTTCCTCTATTGCCTCCAGTACTGGCCTACATCACTCTACCATCTCTAGACTTCGTTCCAAGGAGTGTTCCAGCCTGCAGAAGTCCACTGGAGGTCGTCCATCCAAGCTTTCCCCTGCTAATGTCCACCATGCCATCCACCTCATCTCAACTCAGAAGGCAGACAATGCTGTGCAGGTGACCAAAACTCTCACCAATGTCATCAACCAGCCCCTCCACCCAAATACTGTTCGCCAGCACCTGAAGAAGACTGGTATGAAGGCTGTGGTAAAGTGAAAATGACCTATCCTCTCTGCCAAGCATCGCAAGGCAAGGTTGGACTTTGCCTATGCCCATAAAGATTGGACTTTGGAGGACTGGAAGAGGGTGGTATGGTCTGATGAGACTAAAATTAATCGCCTGGGGTCAGATGGGTGCAAATGGGCATGGAAAAAGCCAGGGGAGAAGCTGAATGATAGGCTAGTAGAGGGGACACTGAAGTTTGGAGGAGGGTCTCTCATGATGTGGGGCTGTATGACCTGGGAGGGTGTTGGGTATGGCACCAAGATTGATGGTAGGATGGACGGAGACCTCTACCTCCAAATTTTGAAGGATGAACTACAAGATTCCCTTGAGTATTATGGTCTCCATCCTCCTGACATCATCTTCCAGCAGGACAATGACCCCAAGCACACCTGCAAACAGGTCAAGGAGTGGCTAGAGGAGCAGGATTTTAGGACTATGGTATGGCCTGCACAGTCCCCTGACCTCAACCCCATAGAACATGCCTGGGGTTACCTCAAGAGGAGGCTTGCAGAGTATGAGCATCCTCCCAAGGGAATACTGGAGTTGTGGGAGAGGACTCAGGTGGAGTGGAACAATATACCAGCTGAAGAGTGTCAGAAGTTGATTGAAAGCATGCCTAGGAGGGTGGAGGCAGTGATTAAAGCAAAAGGAGGCTATACCAAGTACTGATATTCCCCAAATACCCCTCACTTTTCAAAAGTGAATAAACGTGTGCAATGGTGTAGCTGTTTTATAATGGACATATCTCAATGACTACTGCACCAAATCACGTGACCCTGGGACCATTTTGTAGCCAAGAGCGAGTACTACCACCCACCTCACCAAGGCTAAGCAGGATTCCCACGCCTCATGGCGCTACACCGGACTTAGTACAAAACAGCCAAACATTGCACACATTTTTTCACTCACTGTATGTGGTTGACTTCAACAGATTGGCATCACAAGTCTGAGGTTACAGAGATGGCACTCTCTGCCACCTGTTCTATACCAGACTCCCAGATTGCATCAAAGACGAAATCAGTAGGGTTGGGAAACCCACTACTCTATATGGGTTGCATGCATTAGCCCAAGAAATTGATGTGCGCTACTGGGAGTGCAAGGATGAAGTCTCTTGTCAAGCAAAGTCCTCTGGCAACAACTCTGGAAACAACTCCAGAGGTAAGACCAACTTGAACAAGGGGGACAAGCAGAAGTCTGGTAATGCCAACCCCCAGTCTGGTAGTAACCAGCAAACTCCGTCTACTTCAAACCCCAAGCCTCCAAACAATCAGAACTCCAGAGCACCATCCACGTTATCCAACAAGCTTGGTAAAGATGGCAAGTTGACACCTGCCGAGCAGAAGAGATGTTTTGAGCAGAACCTGTGTATGTTCTGTGGGAACCCTGGGCACAAGGCCAAAGAGTGCCCTAAATCTACATCTCACACAGCTAAGGCTCGTGCAACCATGGTTACTGAGTCAGAAGCCAAACCAACTGCCTCCTCCAAGGCAAAAAAATAGAGTGCAACTCTCAGAACTCCGCACAGCCTGGGAGTTGTGTTGATACCGACTGTGCACCCTCGGAGGCATGCCTCAATGCATCTGCTCTTTCAAATCCTAATTCATTAAAACCTTCTGTCACCCTCGACTCATATAATATTCCAGACTTTCCAGCATTAATAGATTCGGGCTCAACCCATTGTTTTGTAGACTCTACTTTCGTCAATGATTATGGTCTTTCAACCTACTCCATCCCACCTCTCATCCTCCATCTGTTCGATGGTGTGACAACAACATTGATCACTAAAGCCTCAAATCTCTCAGTCTGTTTTCCCTCTGGAGATATCACTGACATGACCTTCTATGTAACTCCATTGGATTCTGAGTGTAAGATTGTTCTCAGACATAAATGGCTCACCTGCTACAATCCATTGATTGATTGGGTACTGAGCAGTATTAAGTTCTGAAACCTTACATCTTGTTTGCCAGTGCCAATGTTGCCCTCTGACTCAGAGCCAACTCCAAGAAACCCCATAGATGCCCCCCCTGGGCTCTCTGGAAATCACCCTTCCCAAGTCGGTTGATAACTCCTCTCCACCCAGCACCTGAGCACCTAACATCTCCCTTGTCAATGCAGCAGCCTTCATCTGTGCTTGCAAGCTAGATGGCTCAACCCAGTTCTCCCTCCAGATCTGACCTCAGGATGGTACCAAACTCTGGGCTGCCACCATACAGGATACCCCGGACTTGTCGTTGGTACCCCTGGACTATCATGACTTTGCTGATGTGTTCAGCAAGGCCAAGGCAGCTACACTTGCACCTCACCGGGAGTTCAACCTCAAGATAGAATTGGAGGAAGGAACTACTCCACCTTTGGGAACCCTCTACTTGCTTTCATCTGTTGAGCTTGCTGCTCTCTGGACCTTCATTGATGAAAATCTCACTACTGGCTTTATTCATCCCACATCATCCCTGTATGCCACACCTGTCCTCTTTGTCAAAAAGAAGGATGGATCACTTTGTCTTTGCATTGACTTTAGGGGCCTCAACAAGATCACCAAGAAGGACCGTTACCCATTACCTCTCATTTCGGACTTACTTGACTCGCCTAGTCAGGCTAAGGTATATACTAAAATTGACCTGTGCCATGCCTACCACTTGGTGTGGATCGCCAAAGGAGATGAATGGAAGATGGCTTTCAGAACCTGTTATGGATCTTATGAGTGGCTCATGATGCCATTTGGACTTACCAATGCCCCTGTAGTGTTCCAATGCTTCATCAACTCCGTCTTCATGGACCTACTGGATGTATGTGTCATTGTCTACCTAGACAACATTCTTATCTATTCTGATAACATTGAAAACCACAAAAAACATGTCCATGAGGTACTCCACAGACTCTGGGAGCATGGCTTGTATGCCAAACCAGAGAAATGTGAATTCCACTCCAAGTCCATGGAATACCTCAGTTTCTTCTTATCCCCCAATGGATTGTCAATGTCCAAGGATAAGGTAAAGGCCATCCGTGACTGGCCTGAACCTCGTAAGGTGAAAGACATTCAGTCCTTCCTCAGCTTTGCAAATTTCTACCATCGTTTTATCTTCAACTACTCAGACATTGTGGTCCCACTGACACATCTCACACAGAAGGGGGCACCTTGGAATTTCTCCAAGGATTGTCACCAATCCTTTAATCATCTCAAAGAAGCTTTTTCCATGGCTCCAATATTGACTCACTTCAAGCCCAGACTTCCCATCACAGTCAAAATGGATGCTTCAGACTATGCTATTGCCAGCATTCTGTCTGTCACTTGCCTGGATGGTGAGGTATGACTGGTAGCATTTTACTCCTGGACTTTGACCACCCCAGAGTTAAACTACAACACACATGACAAGGAGCTGTTGGCTATTCATGAAGCCTTCCAGACCTGGTGCCATTACCTTGAAGGCCCCACACACCCCATTGACATCATTACTGACCACAAAAACCTTGAGTATTTCTCCACCTCAAAAGTGCTCACCAGGCACCAAGCGCATTGGTCTGAGTACCTTTCTCAGTTTAATATGGTCATTTGTTTCCGCCCTGGTAAGCTTGGAGCAAAGCCCGATGCTTTGACTAGACAATGGGACGTCTACCCCAAAGAGGGGGATAGGGGCTATGCCCAAGCCAACCCACAAAACCTCCGACTGGTGTTCACCACTGAACAACTATCCAATTCATTATGGGCGACCTACTTAGAAAGCCTGGTACTACATGCTAGTATAATCATGGACATTGAGAAACTCCATGAAGATATCAAGTCCACCTTAGCATCCGACCCACTTGGTCAAATCCACCTCTCTGACCCACCTAACCCCCATTGGCAGGTGGATGAATCTGGACTTTTATGTCTGGATGATCATATATATGTCCCCAAAGCAAATGACCTCAGGCTTTGCATACTCCATTACAAGCATGACCACCCCTTGGCCAGTCACTTTGGACAAAACAGAACACTCGAACTTGTCTGTCATGAGTATGTCTGGCCAAATGCCTGGACTTTTATCAAAGACTATGTCAAATCTTGCACTGCCTGTGCATGTGCTAAAACCCCAAGACACAAACCATATGGTATGTTGAAGCAACTACCGATACTGGAGAGACCTTGGAACTCCATCTTGATGGATTTCATCGAACAACTACCAAACTCTGGAAACCATACCACTATACTGGTCGTTGTAGACCGTCTCTTGAAACAAGCCATATTTATCCCCACCAAAGATACAATCACCTCCCCACAACTTGCTAAACTGTTCCTACTCCATGTCTTCTCAAAGCATGGAGTTCGTGTCTCACTTCTTCTGGTCACTGGGCAAAGCACTGGATATGAAGCTTCATTTCACTTCCAGATATCACCCTGAAGGTGATGGTCAAACCAAACGAACTAACCAGACATTGGAACAGTACCTACAGGTCTACTGTAATTACCAACAGGACAACTGGTCCGAGTTGCTACCACTTGTGGAGTTTGCATACAACAATGCTCCCAGTGCTACAACCGGAGTTTCACTGTTCTTTGCCAATAAGGGTTATCATCCTAATGTTACCATACACCCAGAAAGAGAGTTAACATCTTCTCAAGCTAGAGACTATGCAGTGGACTTAGACTCCCTGCATATGTTCCTACGAGAAGAGATGAAGGAAGCTCAGCAGAGATACCAAGGTCCAGCAGATGCTAAAAGATCTCCACCCCTGGACTTTCAGATTGGAGATTTGGTATATGTCAAAGCAAAGTACTTCAGGTCCATGTGACTTTCAAAGAAACTCTCGGAAAAGAACCTGGGCCCGTACCCCATTATCGCTTGTGTTGGATCATTATCCTTCACTATCCAACTACCTGATGCTATGAAGTCCATACACCCTGTATTCCACATCTCACAACTAGAACTGGCAACTCTGAACACTATCCCTAACCGTGTCCAACCTCCACCTCCACCCGTTGAAATTGATGGAGAACCAGAGTTCAAGATAGAACAAATCCTAGACTCTAAACTGGACTACCATAGGCGATGTCCGCTGCAGTATCTAGTCAGGTGGGCTGGCTACAAAGGCACAGATGAGGAAATGTCCTGGCTCATAGCTACCAAATTAAGCAATGCCCCTGACTTAGTCATGGATTTCCACAGAGTGTACCCCCACAAGGATGGTCCATTGAGTGCTGTCCCACCTTGGAAATAAATGGACTTTTCAGAGTTTACTCTGTCTACACTATGAAAACTCACACTCACTCGATTCTAAGACAGACACAATGGAAAATATATTTCAAAAAAAAAAAAAGGAAAGAGGAGGGGGGGGGGACAGGAAAATCTGAAGTATGATACAGGCATGGATAAACTAAAATAACAACTAAATATTGTCATTGTTCAATGCCCAGTTGATGAGAGTGGTCATCATGGTCTTGAGAACCTCAAATGACTCCTCCAAGACTCTGGATAGGTCCCAGACCTCTCTCAACATCATCTCGATGGCAGCCGTGTTCTTCTCGATTGCCTTGATGATCTCTCTGAGCTGCCTGTCTAAGACCTCTGCCAAAGGGTCTTGATGTGGAGCTTGCATGTGGGGGGCACAGGGCTTTGTGATGACCTTGACATCCAGCGTATTGTCCAGGTCTTCATTGTCAGCTGGCTCTCCGAAGTGGGCAGACTTCCTCCATTTCCTCTTTTCCCCACCCTGGGGAGATGTCGCCATTGATGCTGGCTTCTCGGACTCTGGCGCCTTCAGGTTCAAGTCACACTTGCCTTTTGTCTTCTGGCACCAGATGCACAACTTGCTATGTCTGGTACCCAGCACACATGGTTCTCTGGCCTTGATACAGGCAGAGCAAGCCTTAGCCTGCTCTGCAGGCCATCCACCAACCGATGCAATGTGCTGAGACTAGTTATGGACTTGTCAGTACAGATTTTAGAATGATAAATATTGTTACACACTGATGACCCCTCCACCTGCTGTGCCTGATGCATCTCCTCCTTGAGTTGTTTCTTCTTCTTCAATTGCTGCCTGCATGGCAGCATGCTGACAATGCTGTCGTTCATCAAACTTTGCCATTTTCATGGTTGGTGGGTCATCTGGACATTCTTGGAGCAGTTCATCATTGAGTACTTCCCAGGTGATTCCTGTGGGGTTGAGGGAAGGCTTGAGTCGGGAAGGGGGAGCCATAGCATTTAGGAGAATGGAAATGGGCATCTGGACTTTGACAAAACCCCATCAAGCTCTTTTTACTGTGAAACTTTTCAGACTCCGACAATGTGGGCTTCGAAACTCTGAAGCGATGCTTGAGCACAACAAGTGCCTTGAGGGCTCAGCCCTAAGAGGGGGATACTGTCACATCCATGATGCGTGCATAAGGTCTGGACCACAGTCCAACCATCTGAGGTGTCATTCTAGCCCTACAGGCTCCCATCATGAAACTCTGTTCTGTCTCTAATTTGACTTATGATCTATTTCTGTTTCTGTTTCCATATTTAGTATGTTTCTCTCATGCTTCTAAGTGGCTCACTACACTACCGTACCCATATGTCTTACTAATCCCTGTACCATCCAGCTGTCTGGCGACTACTGACTTACCTTACTAATGGCTCACTAATATTGTTATTCATCTGTACTGCACTCCGGTAGTCGCTACACCCTGGACATTGCTTTACACCTTCCTCTGTACTATAAAAGCTTTGTACATATGTCATAGCACATCAGTTTGAATATCGAATAAGATACTCATTGATCTCACTCAACTCCAGACAGTCTCTGGATAGTTCCAACCTCTGGGACTCAGCAGGAAACTAGTGTACTAAGTTGTATGCTAACTCTGACTACCCAGACTTTCACTATAGCCTCCCTCTGCTCTCGGACCCCTCTCAGAGACCATTGAGAACTGGTCTTGACAATGGTATTGGTTGCAGCAGAGGGAACAGCCTTGGGCATGGTGGTTGGTTGAAAGTTCAATGTTTGGCATTGTTTGTGGGTGGCTGAACCATTTATCCAGTCACGTGATGCATTATATAAGCAATACCACCATTAAAACAATGCCTATCATATGAATGTCATGCCTCAGGATGTCAGCAACAAAAACATTGCAATGCACATGCTGCAGTAATTGGCTCATAGAATGGGAACCAGTGCACCTCAGGATTCCTAATATGGCTTGATAGAAAGCCCAGACCAAGGGCTATAAAAGTGCCCACCAGAAGATTTGCACAGCCACACTCTGTCAGGTGTTATACAGCCTTCAATCAAAATGTTGCAAACATTGCAACATTTTTGTTGCTCACTGTATAGCACTCTCCACATATCCTTCTTTCCTTCAAGTCTCCAGATGCACTATATGTGGCATCCTCACCACTTTCATTTGTAGACTTTCATGCACCCAAATTTTGGCTGTCATATGCATCCAGTACAGTCTCCATCAGTATGTCTGAGGTAATTGCCATTCCTGTAACCTTCAAGAGAGCCATGACCATGCCAATTTGTGCCTGGTATGAGCTTGGAAAAGAACTTATTATAATTGCAGTAAAGCTTTCATCCATTGGCACTTGATCCATTGATGCTAATTGCTCTCACATGTCTTGCAGGGTATCAAAGTGTTTATGCACATCCTTGTGTGCTTGACAATGTAAGTTCTGCATTTTTTGAGGTATCTCAACTGCTATGACTTGGGATCACTGCTGAAAGAGCTTTGCAAGGTGTCAGAAGATTTTGTGTGCTGTTTTAAGTCTTTTAGTCTGCATGATCAAGGTATTGGGTAGTGTTCCTATGATTTGCTGCTTGATGATAGCCTTGCCCACTTGCCATGTCTTCATTTCACCTTTCCAAACCTCAATCTCCTTCTTTTCAGCTGATGTAGTGGGAACCCAGCTTTCCCCTTGTCCATCAAGTGATTTTGGATCCTTGGGCTCTGTCTCTGAGCTGTCTAAGTGCCCTCTGAGGCTGCATGCATCAACTGACCAAATAAGTCTATCCTTATAGGTGACCCAGTTCATGCCATCTGCCATGAGCTTTGGTGCCTTCAAAAATTCATCTCTGAGTTTCATTTTGAAGGACATTGTCATAGTTCCACTTTTAGTAGTCTTCTGTAGTTCTTCTATAGGCCATTGCTCAGATGCTGGAGAAACTTGAAGCATGGGCAGGTTTTGTATTCAAGGACAATACTTGATATTTAAAGGTACATTATTTCTAGGACTATACATCATATTTAGATTAACATTCAGGATGTGGCCATACATCCATAAGTATTTGAAGTCTTAGCTAACATTTTTTCCTTTGATGACACTTCAAGTATTGCCTTCACATTTTCCATAACCTTTACACCTAGCCTAAACACTGCTAACCATGTTGTGATTTAGCAGGCATTAACCTACTTGATTCATATTTCTCAAATAACCTACTGCACATTCCCCAAGGGTGTCCTGCATCAGAGTCTCTCACTGTCTTCACTACAAATGTCCAATATAATCCAGCCAGACACTGAATTCCCATGATGATCATCAGTCACCACCAGCTTCATTTTTCTTTGCCACATAATGGGATGGTTGAAAAAGTACTAATACAGCTGAGAATGCCATTTCCTACTACAATGTCTACCACCTCTTGCTGTATTTGATTATTATCCTAACTTCAAGTCACAATGCACCACCACTCCATGAAAGTTGTTAGTGTGGCTGGTGATGGCAGCACCATCAGTTATGATGTCTTCATCAGTACTGAACCTGCACCCAAGGGGATTTGTTCATCTTACAATGGTGATGTGCATGTCTGGCTATCAGATACCCCTATGCAACATATGATATCTATCTTCATACAGTCAAGATGGATTGAATGGAGCCCCAGCCATGTGCTGCAGGTCAGTGTTAAGAAATGATTTTCCCCCCAAAGCCAGGTTAAGCCAGGCTTCATAACTCTGGCATGCCCAGAGCTAGGCTACTGTGCTAGAGCTCGTATGAGCTGGGGTTGGGAGGCATGTGGCCTGTGGGGGTCAAAGCCCAGGCTTGACAGGGGTCCACTACCCAATTGGCCTCAGTCCATGTGCTGTGCCCTTGGACAGGTCTGGGTGTGGTTGGATACTGACTACTTGGGTTCTTTGTTGGGGTTCTTGGTTGATTATCTGACTGCTGCTATGGTACAGATCTAACTAGGTATTTATACTACTAGTCTGGAGGAAGAACTACCAGAGTTCTGGTAGTCTTAGTAACAACTAAGAGGCTATGTATGAGTGTTAGTAAGTGAGTGACTAAGAGAATGTCTGGAGACCTGTATACTGGTGGTAGACACAGGTCTGACAAATGTGCAGTACTAACTAAGGTTCTAAGGAATGGGGTGATAGTAGACTAAACAAAGAATAAAGGTTTGGACTGGAAGATCCAAGACTGGACACTGGTCCAGGGTTTGTGCACACTACTACTGGAAAATAGCTATCTACCAGGAGAGTGCTTACTAGTAGTGTAACCTAAAATACATGGATATGACAGTATCCCCCTCTTAGGGCCAAGTGAGGGATATGTCTAGGCTGTGACATGAGGCCAGCTAACCAAGTGGCACACATGTGTACTTGTCTTCAAAAAAGGTGCAACCAACTTTCATAGTCTGCCATCAAACCTTACTTTCTAATGTCTCAACCCTCATCTCACATCCCTACCCCACTGGCCACTGCTGTCTTGGACTGGTTGGTGGTCCCAGACTCTGCTATTCAGTCTGATGGTGATGACAATGAGGCTGTTGCCAAAGCTGAGTACAATGAGAGGCAGCACTGGAAGAAGGTGTGAAAAGAACAGAAGGCAGCAGAGGAAGCTGCAGCCTGGGAAAGGGCAGAAAATGAGCACCAGGAGAGAGAGGCAGCAGAGTTGCATAGGCAGGAGGAGGCTGAGTGCTGGGAGAGAGAAGAAAACAAGTGCTGGGAGAGGGAAGTGGACAAGCACTGGGAGTGGGAGGTACTGGCATGGGCAGCTAGTCAGGTCAAGGGCACAGGGTCACAGTCACATGACTCAGTGGTGAGTTCATCAGCACCAGCTAAGTCTACTCCAGCACTGGCAGAAGGGTCACAAAGTCAGGGGGGCCACCAGCAGATCACATGACCTGTGCCTGGTGTGCTTGGGCCAAGGTCAAATGCACCTATGAGCTGGCAAAAGCAAGTAAGTGCAGGAAAAAATCATGTGACTGGTGCTTGTCCATGAAGGAGCAGTGTGTGCCAGCCAGTACAAAGAAGGTCTGGAAGTGTGTAGTGGCAGAAGAGAGTACATCACCAAGAGCCAGTGAGAAAAAGAAGCATGTGAGGGCAAAAAGTCTGGAAGTGGAAATAGTGGGTGGGAGTTCTCAGACCAAAAAAGGCAAGAGTGTCACACATGACACATTCATTACTGGTGGTCTATATGCTATTGGGGTAACAGAGTGAAGACCAAGAGTGGCTGGGAGATGAAGGCCAGGAGAGGCCAGAGATTGAGTCCCAGCTGGTAGTGCTGGCTTAAGCTGCTGTCACCATTTTACCAATGACATAACAGGTAACCCCTATTACAGCCAGGACCATGAAGAGCACCTGAGCTGTAGGGAGTGGGTCATCCCTGAAGGCCCCAGAGAGTACTTGGGGGGGGTAGGGTCAGGGAGTTCCCAGGGGAGAGGGGACCTGGAAGGATATGAAAACATTGGTGGAAGTGTTGGAAGGGGAGTAGGGTGATGCTCTGGGTGAATCACTACTGGAGGAGGAGTAGTGGGGAGAGAAGTAGCAGAGGGAGACATAGATGCTTCAGGAGGGTGATATCAAGGGCAATGGTTATTCCTTGAGAGAAAATGTCTCTTGCTTACTGAGAACATAAATGAAAAAGATAATTTCTTGAGTAGACCCTTGTTTTCAACTTCCCAAGAAGGGTAATGCCCCTAAAAACAAGCCTTGGTGATCAACACCTCATCAGCAGGTGGGGCTGGTAGTTCTGGAGGCCAGAGAAAACTGAAGTGGTGGGGAAAAAAAGGTGAAGAACAAGTGGGGGTATCATGTGGCTAGGGAGTGCAAAGGTCCAGAGCTGAGTACTAGTGAAGTCTGGCTGGTTTTGTACAAAGGCTGGCAGGCAGGGAAGGGGGTGTGTCATTACTTGAGACAGAGTTGTCTGGCAGATTGGACAGGAAAAACAGATGCTCAAAAAGAGCAGACATTCAGGTTGGAGGTGTTCTGGTGTGGAATGAGAGGCCTAGGGGTTGGCATTCCTGACAAAGCAAGCCAGGAAAGGTATCACTCAGTTCCCAATTGATCAATGGATTGCAGTGGGAGAGCTAGTGGTTGATCTGGATATGTGCTGTGCTGGGGAACCCAACAAGGGTGCAATAAACATTGCTGGAGTAATACTGCTGGGTGAGGTGCCAAAAGAGGCATAGAGTTGGTGATGACACCTAAAACTGCCTAGAGGGCTTTCAAAGATTCCAGAGAAGATACAGAGGGTAGGGTAAATGAGTGTGGGTCAGACTGTGGTCCATAGGGTGGAGGTTTGGAGCAGGCACTTCACTTGGTTCTGGGTGACCTGTCCAAGTTGAAGTCAGATAATACTGTTAAGAAATGATTTCCCCTTCAAAGCCAGGTTAAGCCAGGCTTCATAACTCCAGCATGCCTGGAGCTAGGCTACTGTACCAGAGCTTGTATGGGCTGGGCTTGGGAGGCACATGGCCTGTGGGGGTTGAAGCCCAGGCTTGACAGGGATCCACTACCCAATTGGCCTCAGCCCATGTGCTGTGCCCTTGGACAGGTCTGGGTGTGGTTGGATGCTGACTACTTGGGTTCTTTGTTGGGCTTCTTGGTTGATTATCTGACTGCTGATACAGTACAGATCTAACTAGGTGTTTATACTACCAGTCCAGAGGAAGAACTACCAGAGTTCTGGTAGTCTTAGTAACAACTAAGAGGCTATGTATGAGTGTTAGTAAGTGAGTGACTAAGATAATGTCCAGAGACTGGTCTACTGGTGGTAGACACAGGTCTGACAGATGCACAGTACTAACTAAGGTTCTAAGGAATGGGGTAATAGTAGACTAAACAAAGAATAAAGGTTTGGACTGGAAGATCCAAGACTGGACACTGGTCCAGGGTTTGCACACACTACTACCAGAAAATAGCTATCTACTGGGAGAGTGCTTACTAGTAGTGTAACCTAAAATACATGGATATGACAGTCAGGCTCACTGATACCTTCATCTACCCCACTCCCTGAAAATCCACTGGGATGGAGTATGTACCCTCAGAAATGGAATTTCTGTGGGAGTCCAAGGGTGTCCTGAAGGATGCCATCACCCTGGCTTACCTCATTGCAATTGATGCTGGGGTAAAGGGTACTGGTGGATTGACAGACTACCTACAGAACCAAGCAATTACTTCCAACAAGTGCAGCAGTGACCTGGGAGGATTGAAATCAATTCTGTCTGTTTCTGGAAGCAATACAGTGTTGGACAAGGGAAAGGGAAGCAAGATGGAGTTTGGGATGGCTGGTAATGAGCCACATATTACCACTTTAGGGAGAGTATATTCCCTACTAGGTTATTTCTTTTATTTTACTGGTTTTACTTATGCTTTCAGTCATATACTTTTAATTTATCCTTTACTTAGTATCTTCAAGTTGTGTATGCATGTGTTGTGGCTTAGGCAAGCCTGCATGCACACTTAGAATGTTGTACCTACTTACAACAATAACAGATGCTTTACCAGGCAAGAACAGACTGAAACAGACATAGGAAGCTCATAACATTATTTCTCCACCCCCAGATGTTCTTTAGACACTATCTTGGCTCTCATTTGGACTTTTAGGGCACATTTTTCAGTCTTTCACATTGCTCTTTGACCCTCCTTCCAAGCAGCTCTAGCCTCCTGGTCAAACTGTGACTCTCTCTTCCAACAGGAGACCTAGGATCTCCTCTCACTTTCCTTACACACTTTACACCATGGAAGAGGGCAACATTAGCATGGAACATGATCACAAGAACCTTAGAGCTGAGTCTGTTTATTTATTTGGTGTGACTATGCAGAAGCTGACTTTGACCTTGCAGACTACCACCATTTACTGGCACACCCACAAATCTCTTCAAATTCTGCTGCAAGCATGCTTGACTGGAGTGCTTCATGGCATTACAACTGTCATGCCATGGACTTGCAAGAAAGTAAGTCCCATTGATGAACTGGAAGAAGGTGAACTCAGTCAGTTGTGCTCCCCATCATGCAGGATGCAGTGGCAATGACCTTTATGGCAAGTTCACAGAAGGCATCTGAAGTAAATCACCACTGCCAAATGCTGGTAGAACTCAGGTCACACAGGAAGCCATTAAGGGCATTACATTGCAATATCCAACAAGCCCTAGTGCAAGGTACTGCAGTGCTGGTGCATGGATGGGGCCTCAACAGGCTATGGAGTTCAGCCTG
Source organism: Pisolithus thermaeus (assembly GCA_024663475.1). Lineage (NCBI taxonomy): Eukaryota > Fungi > Basidiomycota > Agaricomycetes > Boletales > Pisolithaceae > Pisolithus > Pisolithus thermaeus. Next base: position 173,202 of record JANFAF010000082.1, read on the forward strand.
GAGGATATCAGAGAATATTGACCCCTGCTTTCCTGGATGATCAAGTGGCAAGATGAAATATATGACACATCCAAAGTTTCAAGATGCTGCCATCAGCATGTTCCATGCTACCTTCAGTTGATCCAAAAAGCTGCTGGAACTGTCTGGGCCTTCCTTCTCTCATTCCAGAAATCCAGCCCTTTCTCAGGTAAGTGACTGCTGCAGTACATAGGGTCACTTTCACTATGCTGAACAACACTTCACAGAGGGATTCTGGACAATCAAATGGCTTTGATAACCACCAGAACAGAGGCATATGTTACTGTAAAGGGGGAAGCTACCAAAGGTGATTGCTTGGGTTTAAATGGTTTGCAGCTGATGCACTTTGACACCTGGTGGTCTTGTGCATGGGATGTCATGACTCACAGGGGCTTCATAACATACCCTCATCACGATGCCACTGGTTTCCTCACCTACAACTATATCTGAACAGGTGCAAAGCTCTGGGCATACTGTACATACATCTGGATGACATCAACAAGTTTGACAGCAATGATGTATGTAGCTGCAAAGTGGAATGCTTACTACAAGCACCCTATGGCTACTGAGATGTACAACAAAAATGTCATCATTGGTACAGTGTTACTCAAGAAGTGTGCCATTCTGTGAGTCCAATTATTTTTTTCTGTCATTAGGGGACTCTTGGTAGGTAAACTGACTTTAATAGGATCCAACCACCTGGCATAAACCACATGGTTTACACCCCAGTGCCTACCATCATGTCAGGAGGTCACTTCCTGACATGTGAGATGATGCATCTGACAGAGATGGCACTGACACTGGACTTTGGGTGGAAAGGAGGACAGCCAGCATGCAACAATTGCCCTGCATCCAGGAACACTTTGGAAAGTGTATTGCATGGTGCTTGCCCTCCCAACATTGGTTCTTGAGTGGTGTAAGTGGATCAAATGGGTCTCTTGCTGTGGTTCTAACTTGTTCATAGCCTTGTTCCATGAACAGTGTATCATTACACTGGCATTGATTGTATTGACAGACCCCCTATTGTTCAGTGTCAATGAGTATGAGGAGGGGGTTTGCCTGAAGGCAAAGGATGCACTTTCTGCAGAGTTGGCTGGAGAATGTGCCTGGGCCCTCCATATCATGGGTGGAGTCATGAGGAAATGGAATGTCACTGACCCCTGGAATGAGATGTGGAAGGGACCCAGGTCCTCTGAAAGATATTTCATTCTTAGGATTGTTATGATGTCTGTAGTGACAGCAATTTTTTATACTTTTTTTCTCATTTCCATGGTGGGTTTGCAGTGGGTTTGAAGACACCCAAATATTTATACTTGGTCTGGTCTAGAGTGCAAACACTCTACCAGCCCCAGATATATTCAAAACTTAATGAAACTATGGGGTGTCATCCCAGAAAAATGTCCCATGGCTACTCCAGTACCCTAGTGTGTCAATTCCAGCCTGGTAGTCATTCCTAACTGTGTTTTTTCATTTCCCTATACATGAACTACCTCTGACCACACTCCTTTTTATTTAGTTCTTCAGTTTTTTTTTTCCAAATGCCAGTACTGGTACCTGAATGGCACACTCCAGTATTTTGAATACTGGAAACTTGTGTGGTGCTTACCCCATGGTCATTTCTTACCCTTGGACTTCCCTGCCTTCCTACTTCAGACTGTGCTTCTCACCCCCTTTCCTTTATGGTACATGACCCTCAACTACTGACATTTGTGTTGAAATAGTATTTTCAGACTTTTAGAGTACCTTGTGTCAGACCAAGGGAAGGGAGCAAATTTACCCTACTGTACATACATTTTTAGCTTATGTAAGCAACTAATCATCGCAACTAAGTAAATACTACTAAGGGGCAGTTTACATTCCAACACTCCCCCACAACTACAAATTTAAATGATAAAAATGTGAAAATGAATGTACCACATCTGTTATTGAGCAGATGTTGTGTGAGCTGGAATTCAATGTGTCATGTTGTGGTGTGATTACCTGATTTGGCTATGTGTGGCTCTGTGGTTGTTTCATAATTGTCTTGTGCTCATACATGCAGCTACCCTGATGCTGCTGCTGCCTCCCCAGTCAGTTTCATGTACTGGCAGCTCCCCCAGAATACTTGCAGGGTCTCCAAGGTAAGGTCTGAGGTGACTTTGACTTGTTTCATAGGTTTGAAGACTTCATTTTTCTTTGGGATGGCTCTTGCCTTCATGCTGAAGGTGGTGGGCTCCACTGGAATTCAACTCCAGACCTCCATAATCCCTGTCATGCCCTCCTGCTCTGCCCTCACCCATACCCTGTTCATTTTCCCACAGCACAACTCTTGTTCCCATGCAGACATCTCCCTGGACCTCCAGCTTGTAATCTCAGGCTTGGTCATTGCCCTTGTACTGGAATGCCTTTTCAGTTTGGGTCCCAAAACCTGACCATGAATGGTCCTCATGGGCTTGGCCATAAGAGGGGGATACTGTCATGATTGTGCAGGTCCATCTCACCCTGGTCCACCCAAGGTCTCATGCACATGTGAAAACTCTGGTGCATATAGGAAAACTCCAGAGTGCACAGGAAAACTCCAGAGTGCATGGGCCTAGTTCCATTTTTATCAGTTTTAGCCACCCAGGTGACAACTTGACATTTATTGAACATCCAGAAAAGGTTTACATACTGAAGGTTCCCAAAAAACTGAAGACAAGATTATCAATAGTTCACTGAAGATTTGCCCAGGTTTTATCAGTTAACCTTTTCTGGGCATTCAATAAACCCTTGGGTGAACCATCTACAATCCTTTGATAAACCTTTAATGAATCCCCAAGGAACCATTAATGGGCCTTTATTGGACCTTTAGTGAACAACCTATGAGTCACTGATGGACCACTAATGGATCTTTGATAAATCAGTGATGAACCTTTGATAAACCCTGAATATTGTATAATCCTGAAGGTAAGGGGTGATGATCACACTGGTTGATGGTGAGCTCCCCTGGGAGAGAGTGCAGTCACAAGATTGGGTGTCCTGGGTGCTGCCACATCTGTGAGAAAAGCTAATGCATAGGAGAGAAACCACAAACTCACAACTTCATGTCAGGTACATATGTTGTGGTTGTTGTGAGAGATGGCAGCTGTGGAAAACATTCAGTGCCACCACTGGGAATCTAAGAAGTCCTTACATAAGGAAATTCATTGTTTGCCCACCAAGGATCAGGACTTAAATGTCATGAAAATCTCCATCCTTCCACAATACATTCTAGAGGTCACTTTTGGAATAGAAAAATGCATAGACTGTCTCTGAAGGCAATCATGTACACCCCTTTGAATGGGAAACACCATCCACCAAAACAAAAGGAATGTACTGTATGCTCCTGCTCATCAGCCTTCCAGGAGAAGAAACATTTTAATGTGTTGTCACCAATCAGCCCCAAGGCAATGAAGTGTGGATGGAAATCAGTGAGATTGGGCTTTGCAGAGGACAAGAAGTTGAGTATGAGGTCAGTGGAGGCCTGAATGACCACACAAGAATGAGATGCTGAAGAAGGGAAGGAGCTCCTGGTATTAATATCAGTTTGGCTATCTGCACCACCCTTGGAGTTGTTGGTCTCCATGCAGGGTTTTTTGACAGCTGCTGGATGGTTTCTTCACATATACTCCTTTCATGTCTTCATTGGTTCCCTTGGCTGGTTAATTAAAGATAATCATCAGTGCTGTGGAAATCACCTACATACCTCACAGTGAGCCCCAGTGCCTTGGAAATTTTGTTTGAATGGGGACCCAGTATTTTCACCTGCATCTGAAAGCTCAGATATACTGTACAGCAGTGAGACATAGATCTTGACTCACATTAGCATACTGGACCCAACTAGGATCAGGACACTTGTTGGGGCTCTCCCCTTTGCATCCAAAATGATGCTTGAGATAGGCCACATTTTGGATCCTGTGTAACAGGTATAGTTCTAAATAGGCCATCACTGGCCATGAGTCTCCATTCTCATTGGAAAAGTCTGGCTAGCACTGGTGGAACTGGTGTGGGTTAGTGTGATGAAGAGCAGGATGTGTGAATGCCTCACCATTGTCATAAATTTCTGAACTTGATCCAGATCCTGCTCTTCTGGTCCAAACCCATAGTTGAGGTGTCTCTTTGCTGCCAATCTGATCAGAGACTGACAGTCCACACCATCAAGGGAAACAATGCAATTATCAGGGAAATGATAAGAGTGGGCATTGGGTTCTCACAGTAATTCCCTGAACCATGCTGGCATCATGTGCATCTCTCCATGCAACATCATTGGATTATGTATTTGATGATGAGGCATGAGTGAAGTGTGTTTCTCATTCATGATTGCTTTGCAAAGGGTGCAGGGCAGAGCATTACCACATAGTTATAAGTGCTGCTTCACTTGTGGTGCTTGCCAGAGACCTGATGCATTCATAGTGGTGGATTTAAGTAATGAGATTTCACTCATTCAAGGTACTGTAGCTGGGAATGAACACTAAAACAGGTCAAAACTCTGGTGCCTGCATCTCCTAGGGTTACCCTTAACAACCAGCCTTGGCACTTGCTTCTGGGATACTTCCTTTTGGGGAAAAGAAGGACAGGGTCAACTTTTTCAAAAGCTAGCTTTCCTATGCATTTCCTCTCTGGAACAAAGACACTCCTAAAGAAATGTTTTACCAGATCATCACCACCTCTTATGTTTCCCTGCCCAATACATAAATTGAGAAGTACAATGTCTTCTACCCACTCTATCCCTTGCCTACCTCCTCCTTCTCCAGCAGTCACTCATCAGAGTTGTCATCCTACCCCAGAACCAGCACCTCCACCATCATTGTTGTGTCCTCCTATCAGGAGCCCCCATCCTTGGGAACTCCCTGAACCAACATTCTTCCAGGAGGTCCTCTTTGTCTTCAAGGTTGACCCCTTCTATGCCTCCAAGGTGTTACTCATGGTCTTGTGTGGAGTGGGATTGGTCTGCTATGTTGTCATCAGGCTAATCATGATGGTGTAGCAATTTAGATGGAATCACTAATGGGGTCCCTTATCCCCCTTACCTGCCCTGTCATCCTGGAGTACATAGCTGTCATGGCCCTGTCATGTGTCCATGACAATCCTCCCTTTTTATTTTGTGGATATACCATTGTCATCAACCCTAATTCCCTATCCACCTTACCAGGCCTCTTGAGGTTGATGTGCTTGCTACCTGCACCCAGCCTTCATACTTAGGCACCTTATCCCACCCATTGCACCTTCTCTGACCAAACTCCAGACCCTCAGACCTTAGAGGGAGGATAGGAAACCACTGTTACCAGTTGTAACTTCATTTTTGATACTGTCCTGACACTTCCCACAGTTACTCTGATACCCTAGTATGTCTCTTCCTAGCCTGGTACTCATTCCTAACTGTGTTTTTTCACTCCCCTACATATGAACTACCTTTGACCACACTCCTTTTATTTAGTTCTTTGGTCTTCCAAACTCTGATACCAGTACCTGAACACCACACTCCAGTATTTTAGTTATTAGAAACTTGTGTGGTGCTTACCTCATTACCATTCCTTACCCTTGGACCTCCCTGCTTTCCTAGTTTGGACTGTGTTTTTCACCCCTTTTCCTTTAAGGTACATGACCCTTGGCTACTGACATTTGTCTTTGGTATTTCTGGACTTCTGGAGTACCTCAAACTTTCACTGTTTGCTTCTTACCTATAATTCAGACAACTCCACAGGGGCCTAACAAAACTAAATAATGGCTACCTATGGTATCCTTTTCCCTAGAACTCTAACAATCTCCCTGTAGTCACCTGAAAACTGCAATGCTGCCTCTGGAATCCCTCAAAACTCCAGTCCCATCCCCAGAGCCCTTCTGAACTCCAGCCCAACCAATGTTCCCATAAGTATGCATTCCACAGAACTCTAGTCCTCAAACCCTGATCACATAACCTTCCCTGGAGTATCTGGACTTTCAAACTCCAGCTTACTCTGCACTCAGGAACTATCTTTAATACATCCTCACCTTGGCTCAGTACCACTCTAGTGCTCTGGAAGTTTCAGCAGAAAACTCTGGACCCCCACTCCTGGGAGCCAGGGTATGGCCTATACTTGTCTTTGTACCCTCTCCCCACTATTTCCTCCCTGGGCAGTTGAAAACTCTGAGGCAACTCTGAGCACCCTTGTCAGTCTCATACCCATTCCTTGGTCTTCTGACTGGCAGTATCACTCTGGCAATTTATTATTGCAACCTCATTGGATTCCAGAATATAGCAAGTATCTGAATAACCACTAGCTCTCCTATTACAATCCATTGACCAGCTTGGGAGTTGAGTAGTACCATTTTTAGCTTGCCTCAAAAGGAATGCCAACCCCCATGGGCCCCCAATTCCAGACCAGAACATCTCTGGCCCCTGTTGTCTGCTCCTTGGAGCATCCATTTTCATCCTATCTGAACTGCTTGGCCAACTCCATCCTATTAAAGGTGCTGGGCTCCACTGGTATTCAACTCCAGACCTCCACAACCCCTGTCATACTCTCTGACTCCACCCTCACCCATCCTCTGTTCATTTTCCAGAAACAAACTATGAATAGTCCTCATGGGCTCAGCCCTAAGAGGGCATTACTGTCATGATCATGCAGGTCCACCTCACCCTTGTCTACTCAAGGTCCAATGCACATGAGAAAACTCTGATGCACATAGGAAAACTCCAAAGTGTACAGGAAAACCCTGGAGTACATGGGAAAACTCAGAGTGCATGGGAAAACTCCAGAATGCATGGGAAAACCCCAGGTTAGGATGGGTCATGAGAACTCTCCCTTGCAGCCTTGTTCTATGTTTTGGCTTAGTGTTAACCTTCATTTACTTGATCACTAATACATGCTTAGTATTTGTCAGACCTGTATCTGTCTTCCAGCAAACTGGTCTCCAGACTTAACTCCTTAGTCACTCCCTTGGTAATACTTGTACATAGCTGTTGGTCAGGATTACCAACACTACCAGAACTCCAGTAGCAGCCCTTCTGGACTTATAGTATATATACCTACCTGGCCTTGTACTGTAGCCCTCAGTCTAGTAATCAACTTAACACCCAAGTACTTGTCTGGCACCTAAGGACTGTCATATGCATGTATTTAGGTCATGCTACCAGTAAGTACACTACCAGTAGTTGTCTATTTTCTGGTAGTAGTGCACACAAACTCCAGACCGGTGTCCACCCCCAGACCCTCTAGTCTGAGTCTTGTTCTCTGTTTAGTCTAGCATTACCATGTTCCTTAGTATGATTAGTTATTACTGCGCATTTGTCAGACCTGTGTCTACTACCAGTAGACAGGTTCCCAGACTTTCCTTAGTCACTCACTTACTAACATTTGTATATAGCCTTTTAGTTATTACCAAGACTACCAGAACACTGGTAGTACCCCCTCCAGACTAGTAGTATAAATACTTAGTTAGATCTGTACTGTAGAGCCAGTTGGATAATCAACCTAGAACCTGGAGTGTTCAGTATCTCGACCACTACCTGGACCTGTCCAAGGGCACAGCACACAAGCTGAGGCCAATTTGGGTGGTGGACCCCTACCAAGCCTGGGCTTTGACCCCCACAGGCCATGTGCCACCCAACCCCAGCTTTTATGAGCTCTGGCACAGTAGCCCAGCTCTGGACCTGCTGGAACTATGAAGCCCAGCTCAACCTGACTTTGGAAGAAATGTTCTTAACAAGGACTCCAGTCCCAATCTCCTGGACTGTCTGTCCAGTACCTTGGTGTCACCCCCTCCAACCTCCTGGCATACCCAGACTTGTCCAAGGGCACAGCACATAAGCTGAGGCCAATTGGGTAGTGCCCCCACTGTCCATCCTCCTGTCCCCCAGATATGTATGGACTGTTCCAGAACTCTGGAGTTTCAAACTCCAACCAAAACCCCTTTCAGAGTTCTCAGACATTCAATCTCTGCTTTTGGATTTCTGGTTAGGAAATATGTTTAACACACTCCTTGACTTCCCATGAGCTGGTCTTGAGGATAAGTCATACTGGGACTTAGACTAGACTGGGATAAGGCTGAGATGAGGAGTCTTCAGCACAACCACAGCAAGTCCCACAGCAGAGCAGCACTCAAGATGAGCAGAGAGAAAGCAAGAGATTTATAGGGAGCAGGCCCAACTTGCTAGGTAGGTAGCTTGGTAGCAAAAGTACAAGGAATCCTTGTTGCATCTCTGAGGTTTATATACCCCAGAGGTGGCAGGATTAGTAATGTACAAATGTCTAAAGGTAGCAAGAGGGACAAACAGAAAAGTACTGTACAAACAGAAAGTCTCCCTATGCACTGTGGGCAACTCTTCTTGCAAGAGTGCTAAGGGAAATAAGAGGGGAAAGCTGTAGGAAAGACCTAGGCTTGTCCCAAGGGGTCTTGAGTCAGAAGGAGACAGAAGAGGGGGATTCTAAGCAGTAAAGTGGGAAATATATGAAGGGGAGACTTGAGAGCTTGTTGGAACTCAGTAGGCAGCAATAGTAAGCTAGGAGGATGGTTTTCAGGATGTTTGGGACTCAATGGTGGCAAAATGGTGGCAAAGGGAATTCTGGGTCTAGGGAGCACTCTGAAGACTTGAAGGTGACTCAGAAAAGCTCTTTTCAACTCGAAGGGAACTCTCAGATACTCACAGTGTGACACCAAAAGGTGGGTAGTATATTTTTCTAAGTATCTTGGCTTTTGTATTGTAAAGACAGTAGTTTCTAAGGTAAAATTCAGCATAATTTGGATCTGTCATATGTCAAAGTAAGAAAAATGTAAAGTCCAACTCTAGGGCAGGCATGCACACAGTGGCAACAGAGGTAGGGCAAATGAGTAAAAGTGGGAAACAGGGGTAAGTAAGGGTGAGGTGGTAAGACTACATGCCTGGGTAGTGGAAGTGCTTGCTGGGTGCTGGTGGTGGTTCTAAGGGCAAGGACAGTCTTGGTGCTTGTAGAGAGACAAAGGCACTGAGGGTGTCATGGTGACATGTGATGGATCGGCAAGACTCATGAAGGTGCCAAAGTAGGCAGCAATGATGTTGGCAGCAATAGGGGTAGCAGGAGGCATGTGACAACAAGGAAACAAGGCAGGCAATGTGTTTACAGGCTGTCTCATGATCATAAGGGATGCATGATCTGGTGATTGGTGAAAGTAAGGATTGCTGCTGAAGGTGCTTTGCAGTCTTAGGGAGTGTAGGCTCCCTACACCTCCCAGGGTCTTTAGACTTTGACTGTCCTCAGTCAAGTGCATGTGATTAGGTATGAGACAGAGACAGAACACCTTTGTGACAAAAGTGGCTGTGCATGGATCAAAGCACAAGTGACAGGGTTCTCAAGCATGTGCTGTGGGAAAATGCTTCTGTGGTGTAAAGTTCACTTAATGCACCAAGTGTAATCACCATGTTCATTCTTTTTCTGCTAAGTCCATCAACCTCCCACCAGCTCACTCATTGCTACCTGGTCTCCCCTAGCCCATCATAAAGTCTTCCTCTCAGAGTGCATCCATTTCCATACCACCTTTCATTGTTATGCCGCGGGTTCCTCGAAGCACCTAATAAAGGTGTAGGAACACTAAGAGCAGTGTAATAAACGAAATCGCCTTAGACTCGAAGCACCGAATAACAGTGTAGCCTAAAAGACGAAGTCGGAGGTACCTCAGTGCATAGTTACTTTGAGCACCCTTGGTCGAGCCCACTCGTATCTCCAAAGAATGGTGATAAATGAGCCGAGTTGCAAGGTAGCAAAAAGTTAAGGAAATACAGCGGTACAGTAGCTCTATATATACCGTAGCTGTAAAGGGGACTCGAGCCCAAACGAGACAACGTCCTTGGCCCAGTATAAACGGGCACGTATCATAGGTTTGTAAAGTGGGACATCGACATGTCCGATTAAGGTAAGTGGAGTCAAGGCATAAGGTACATACGGATCAAGAAGCCAATGGGAGTAAGCGCACAAAGTGGGCTCACAACAGGAGAGGCAACTATGCGCAGTATGTGCGCAGCTATAGTACAAATGGGTCACGGACACAAGAACGAGTCAGAGAAACGAAACAAGTCACAAATGGAAACGGAGACAGGGCCTGGTTGAAGGGCATACGACCACAGACAGATTTGGGGTTGGGGTTGTGCCCAACGGAATACGAGAAGTTCCGATGTTGATCGGAACAAAGATCGGTTACCACACGGCTTACCAAAGGTATAGGCCGGCGGGCCAGTTAGGAAGGATTACGCGTATCCCAATAAGGATAGCGACTAAGGAACAGCCGAGTACGACGAGAATAGCAGGACAGAAGGCGCGTAACCAGAGCTCCAGCCCGGAAATAGAAGGTGCTGGGTCGAGGCGTAACATCACCCCCCCTTCAAGGGCGGCGAGCTCCTGGTCGACGAGAGCGGAGGGTACGCGGCGACTGCGAACGACGGCCGGAGGTGGACGCAATGGGAGATGAGGAATGGGAGGACGAAGGTTGCGAAACGGGAGGACCAAACAGACAGACAGCGGCTGCATGTTCAGGATCGCACCAGCGAGAACCTGCCCCATGACCACACGACCAATGGCCCAGATAGCCACAGTCATAGCAAGTGTAGACGCGAAGAGGGTGGTCAGAGGGGACTTGGATTTGACCACCGAGATAAAAGCGTAACTTATCCTCAAGTTCGAGGGTGATGAACGGAGTGGCGGGGAATGGATTTAATGTGTGGATCACGTTATAAGGTTTCTGGTCAGCGATACCCCAAGCACTTTCGCACGCTTTATCAAGAAACACTTCCCATTCAAAGATGGTGGCGGCAGTGGTCGAATACTTGGCTAAGATGATGGCAGCTTGCTGGAAGACCCTTTGCTTCATTCATTCTTCCGATTCCAGGGGCGGAGGAGGCGTCTCGATCTTAACCGAAGGGACGGATAACCTTGTAGGGTCAACTCCCGAAGTCGTTCGGTTTCCTGTTGGGTCAGCAGAGTCACACGACGGTGTCTGGAAGGACCTCCACTCGTTTGGCAGTGGCGAGACCACCCGATGAAGGTTCGATCCTCCTCTCTCTGCAGCAGCAGCCACCTGGCATAGCACATCCAAACCGGTTCTTCCGGGTCAATCGGCCATAGAGCGACGAAAGGAGTTGGCGACAGCAGGACCTAGATCTTGATGGAGGATCTGCATGATGTCGTACTGAACTTCGCCCATAGCAGAGATGGCAGCGCAAAGGGTGTTCTCCAGGAAGGTGGCGTTACCGGTGGAGTCGGGAGTTTTAACGGTCACGTCAAGGAATTTCGGCACATAAGAGGCAACTACATCTGATCCTTGGAAGATCTGACACAGCAGCCATAAACATTGCTCCTGTTCTCGTGAGACCCTGACAAGTGGGTCCCCTGGGTTGTATTTCGTAAGCAGCCAACAATAGTCGAAGAATTGTGCCGTCGTGGGTTCCACGACGACTGTGGGGGGTAATGGCTGCTGGGTAGAGTCGGAAGGTCCGGCACCTTCTGATAGGTGCTGGCATGGTACGGTTCCGGGGAGGGGTAGAGCGGGTAGCGGTCAGGAGGATTCGGCTTGGGTGCCAAAAGGTTCATCGTCGTAGGGCGCGGCTGAGAGTCGATCAATGAGGGGGATCGAGGGCATCGGTGTCGGGGGTCTTGCTCTAGCTTTGCCCTTCTTGGGCTTTATGCGACGTAGGGTGAGGCTGCCGAGTGGGCGGAAGCCGGTGGCGTCAGAAAAGGGTTCAGGTGAGGCGGCAGTCTCTGCGTCTGTAGATGGCGGCGCTCCGGGGAGTGGATGGCTGAGTAGTTCACGTGGGAGGGGAAATGAACCGGAGGGGGAGTGCGCGGGAGAGGTTGTGGAGACCTCCATGTCGTCATAGGAGAGGTCGGAGGAGGCAAGGGTAGTGTCGTCATAGGAGAAGTAATTGTCGAACCCTGGGTTCTCGGTGTTGACAGAGTGGGGGCTAGACATTTAGCGAAGATGACGGGCGAGTTTGTATTGTTCGAGCACTTCGTCGGCGTGCTCTTTTATATGCTCCTCTGGCTCCCATGTGTTAGAGGAATGAGGGAAACCGACCCACTTAACAAGGTACTCACGCCCCTTTCTGCGCCCCTTGCTCCGATGGTTGAGTATCGTCTCCACTTCCCATTCAACTTCATTGTCTACCAAAACTGGAAGAGGAGGTGGGGGCGTACTGCCATATTCGGCAGTTTCGGTGAACGGATAGATCTGGGACGTATGGAACACTGGGTGTACCTTCCAGGTGGGCGGAAGACCCAGTTTGACAGCCACAGGTGAAATCACCTCAACAATGGGGAACGGGCCCAAATGTCTTGGTTCTATTTTAGACAACTGGCCCTGTGTGCGTAAGTTGCCTGAGTCTAGCCATACCAGGTCGTCCTTCTTGGGCTCGATGTAGTTTCCTTTTGATCTTGATCGCATCACGTCCTGTGCCCGTTTGTGGCTAGGCTGGGCAACATCGCAATTGATCGCAAGGGATTGAAGCCAATCATCGACTGACGGCACGGCTGTGGTACGAGCGACGGGATAAGGGGAAGGATCAAAACTGTACAGCAACGAGAACGGGGTTTGCCCATGTACCGAATGGACACGAGAATTGTGGGCAAATTCTGCATCCGGGAGTTTACGAGCCCACGAGTTGGGCAGTTCAGCGCAGTAGCAGCGCAAGTACGTTTCGAGTTCTTGATTAACGCGTTCGCTTTCACCATTCGTCTGGGGGTGATACGCGGATGATAGCTTGCTCGTAATTCCGAGAGACTTGTACAGCTCCTTTGTAAATGCCGAGGCGAACTGCAGACCACGATCAGATATGACCGCTTCCGGGAGACCATACCGTTGATAGATATATTGTTGGAACAAGCGGGCGAGGCCCACTGAGTCAACGGTCTTATTGGTTGGTACGAACACTGCCGCTTTGGTTAGCCCTTGATCCACAACCGTTAACACGGAGTCATATCCTTCTGACTCAGGTAAGTCGGTGATGAGATCCATGGAGATTTGTTGGAACGGGAGAGGGTTCTTGGGCATATCATTTGGTGTGACGGGCGGCGTGATCGGATGTGTGATTACTTTGTTCGCTTGGCAAATAGGGCATCCCTTGACATACTCGCATATCGACTTCCACATTCCGGGCCACCAGACTTCTTTTACCATTTTCTTGGACATGGCTTTTACACCAGGGTGTCTGGAGGCGGGGTGGTCGTGGTAATCGTGTAGACATTGCTTGCGGGTCTTCGGAGGGATATAGAGCCTTTGTTTATACCTTTTCGTTCCGTCGTCAACCTTCTGCATTTCGGAGTTTTCTTCGGATAGTGTCGTATCCTTTGGCGTTTCACTCATGGCGTGATCGTACACTTCCTTTGAAATGACGTAAACTCCTTTTCGGCGTCGGTCGACCTTTTTCACTTCTGCCTCGGGGCATTGATCCGAGGCCATGTTGGCATTTAAAGTTTGATCGGAACGGAATTGATTGGAATTCACCCCCCCTTCAAGCCACATGGCATCGGGTAGGGCAGCAGCTGTGATGGCGGGTTCTTCACCATAGTCGGGTCGTCGGGAAAGTGCATCAGGCACTCCCATAAGTTTGCCGGGTTTGTGTGAGAACAGGACCGGGTATCCTTGGAGCGTGTCGAGCCATCTTGCTTGGCGCGGCATGAGTTTTTGCGGGTGTCGCCAGTACGTAAGGTTTTTGTGATCTGTAAAGATCACCATCGGCTCCACAGGCGAGATAAGATAATGCCGGAAGGCATCGAGTGCGCGCATGACGGCTAACATTTCCAGATCAAAGACCTGGTAACATTGTTCAGCTCCTTTCAACGACTCGGAGAGAAAGTGACAAGGATGCCACTCATCGTCCGGCCCCTTCTGGGCTAACACTGCCCCAGTACCGACTTTGGAGGCGTCCGTGAACAACGCGAAAGGCTTTCGATGGTCGGGTATTTGTAACACAGGTGCCGAGCATAGAAGCGACTTGATTTTCTCGAAGGCACCGTTTTCTTCTTGACCCCATCGCCATTTAGTATCTTTCTTCGACAGGTTGTGTAACGGTCTCGCAAGTTGCGAGAAAGAGGGGATAAACCTGCGATAGAAATTACAAAAGCCTAGGAACGAACGCATGTCCTTCAAGTTGTGCGGAGTCGGCCAGCTTTCCACAGCATCGGTTTTGACCGACACGGTTTGAACGTTTCCCTTAGAGATTTTCATCCCCAGGAACTCGATTTCTTCGGCTTCGAAGACACACTTGGCGATCTTCAGGCGGAGCTGTTCCTTCTTGCATATTTCTAGAAACTCCCTAACATATCGGCGTAGCTCAGGGATGGTCTTGGCATGGATTACAACATTGTCCATGTACCCACATTGCTGTTGTTTGTGAATTTGATCAGCAAACGTGGTGTCCATAAAGCATTGAAACGTTGGTGGGGAGTTACACTGGCCGAAAAACATTACCGTAGGCTCAAAGAGACCTCTCGGTGTTAGGAAAGCGGCCTTCCATTGGTCCTCCGGTTTTACCCTTATGTTCGTAAAACCCCATCGAATATCGAACTTCGCGAAGTATTTGGACTCGCATAGTTCATCCACCATTTGTGGGATATTAGGCAGGGGGTACGAGTCGTGAATTGTATGGGAGTTTAAGTACCGGTAGTCTTGTACCAAACGTTTCTTGCCATCCTTTTTGGCCACGAAAAATACCGGAGCCGAGACCGGTGAATCCGAAGGTACTATTTTGCCGCACTGCAAATTTTCGTTGATGAACTCGTCGAGGATCTTGAGTTCTTCAGGCGACATTGGGTAGAGCATAGCCTTCTTCATCAGCTTTTTATTATCTTTCCAAAAGTCCTCCTTTGTCTTGATGACATGATCGAGCCCCTCACGGAAGTGGGGCAACGGGATATCGGTTTCAGAAAAGACCTTGGCGAAGTCGGAATATTCCATCGGGAGATCTGGGACCTCATGCAGTCCAGCATTCATCTCGAGCTGTGTTGAGATCGTAGTGCGATTTACAGAGGCGTTCTTGACCTCATGTATATCGGCTTTGTTCTTCTTTGGCGGTTGCTCGTCCGGGGAACCACCCCATCCAACCACCCGATGAGTCCGCCAATTAACGATTGGCATCTCTTTATGCAACCACGGCATCCCGAGGATCAAATGATCCTTTTCCATCTGCCCGACGTAGCAGAGGATTTCGAACTGGTGTATAGGCTTGACGATATTCCAGCATTTCAAGAAGACCTTCTTTGTCACGGTATATTTCATGTTGCCGTCGAAGGCGGTAATATCCCAGGTCTTCTTTACAGGGTAGGTCCGGAGCTTCATTTTCGATACAAGCCGGGATCCGATCAGGTTGACTTCGGCACCACTATTGATCATGGCGGGTATCCTCGCATTTCCGTAATTGAGCAGCTCAAGTGTTCCGTAAATAGATTGAGCACACATTTGTGATTCATCGGCGATACTATTACAGGATACACGAGCACTCAAAACATTTTTAGTCCTGGGCGATCCGCACGAGGAAAATTCAGAACGCCCCTTCAAAAACCCTTCTCTTTGGAAGGTTTCGACTCTTCGACTTCTTCTTCATCTTCCACGTCTATTTTGTTGACTCTCTTCTTCCGAGGCTTCGGGCAATCCTTGCTGAAATGGCCTTCTTCGGCACAATTGAAACAGTGCACCAATCGAACATGGCTCTTGCCGCTTTTAATCTTCTGACGTCTCTTGTCGACGTCCATAGCATACGGATCCCTCGAGGGTCTAGACGGGAATTGATAGCGCGAGACTGGGTGAGAGTCTCCTTTCTTCTTGTTGAGAGTTCTCTTCTGTTCAATTTTGCTGACGGCTTGACCAGCATAGGCGATCCATTCCGAAACGGTACGAGGATCCTTGTGATCGAGGACCCAGTCGCGGATTTCTTTGTTAAGTCCCTGTCCGAAGAATATCACTCCGTTAAAGTTGTCATCATTGTAACCGGTACGATTAAAAATGGATAGGAAGCGGGACACGTAAGTTTCGAATGGATCTTTTCCTTGCGCAAGCGTGACAAGTTCGATCTGGGCTTTGTGTTCCGGGTTACTGGAAACGAAAGTAGCTTTAAGGCAAGCTTCGAATTGATCCCAGTCGTCCTTATAATACAGCCGGCCGCTTTGGTTGTGTTTGTTAATATAGACCTCGGCGAATGCTGCAGCAGCTCCTTCGGTCATGAAGGATAACGTTAAACCGATCCAGAGATGGTCGGTAGTATACACGTGTTGATTGATTTGTAGATACCCTTTGACCTGGGTAATCCACGTGAAGAACAGGTCATGATTGCCGTTATAGATGCGAGGTTTGTTGAGATTAAATTCACGACCTCCGTTAGGTTTGGTGTCGGCGATCATTGACGTAGCGAATTTAACATGGAGTTCCTCCCATTCACAGGCGGTAGGTTCTCGGTTGAACAATGGAGGATCGGAGGAGGGCTTCTCGGCTTGCTGCCCAGATCCGGATCCTAAGTTCAGACCTTCAGTAATAGACGACATGTAGGTCAGGAGGTTAATTTCTTCTTCGTCTGGGATTTTAGTATCTCCAGTGATAGATCCTAATTCCGACTTATCATCAACGTTTACCGGTTCAAGATCCGTCTCTGACTCTGGCTCGTTTTCTCGGTAAGCACCCAAAATTGCTGGGTTGCGAAGGGAGGACGGGGGAGTCGCTGAGTGGGGTTGATCTGGATATCGATATTCAAATTCACTTCTGGTGGGTTTATGCGGAGTGTACTTGCGAGGTAGAGGTGTTGGTGGAATGCGACGTTTGCCTTTGCTTGGGGACCAAGCACTCGACGACTCGGGAGGTGGCAGAGGTGGCGGTCTTGACGACACCTTGGGCAAACGATACGGCGAAGTAGAAAAGGTAGAGGGATAGGTCGACAACTCTCCAGAAGATCTGGGATCGACCTAGAACGAGGTAAGGTTGCCGAATATTAAAACCACAGAGGTGGTAATCCAGCGGATAAGCAGAAGTGTAAGAAGCTACAAGGTCCAATGATTCGGCAAACCTAAAAAAGGTTAGTTCGTTATAAATGGACGATGTAAGACACTAGTCCTGCAGGATAAACAATAGCCAGACTAGCGAAGACGCAGTTCTGAGATGGAGAGGGAATAGCAGTCGTCGTGTCCGAAAAACGGTCACAGCTGCAAGTTGAACTTTTCGCTTTTGTTATGCCGTGGGTTCCTCGAAGCACCTAATAAAGGTGTAGGAACACTAAGAGCGGTGTAATAAACGAAATCGCCTTAGACTCGAAGCACCGAATAACAGTGTAGCCTAAAAGACGAAGTCGGAGGTACCTCGGTGCGTAGTTACTTTGAGCACCCTTGGTCGAGCCCACTCGTATCTCCAAAGAATGGTGATAAATGAGCCGAGTTGCAAGGTAGCGAAAAGTTAAGGAAATACAGCGGTACAGTAGCTCTATATATACTGTAGCTGTAAAGGGGACTCGAGCCCAAACGAGACAACGTCCTTGGCCCAGTATAAACGGGCACGTATCATAGGTTTGTAAAGTGGGACATTGACATGTCCGATTAAGGTAAGCGGAGTCAAGGCATAAGGTACATACGGATCAAGAAGCCAATGGGAGTAAGTGCACAAAGTGGGCTCACGACAGGAGAGGCAACTATGCGCAGTATGTGCGCAGCTATAGTACAAATGGGTCACGGACACAAGAACGAGTCAGAGAAACGAAACAAGTCACAAACGGAAATGGAGACAGGGCCCGGTTGAAGGGCATACGACCACAGACGGATTTGGGGTTGGGGTTGCGCCCAACGGAATATGAGAAGTTCTGATGTTGATCAGAACAAAGATCGGTTACCACACGGCTTACCAAAGGTATAGGCCAGCGGGCCGGTTAGGAAGGATTACGCGTATCCCGATAAGGATAGCGACTAAGGAACAGCCGAGTATGACGAGAATAGCAGGACAGAAGGTGCATAACCAGAGCTCCAGCCCGGAAATAGAAGGTGCCAGGTCGAGGTGTAACATTCATTTCTCCCAATACTGCAAGAGATCTCATTCTGGACATGTGGGCATTGCAAATGAAGAAGTTAGAGGTGCTGATGAAGGAAATACCTGGTGAGTCTGCAGATGAGGAGACAGCACAGGCATGGTTGGGACAGTACGGAGAGTTGTCAGTGAGTAGCCTGCATGACACTGACACTACTATCCTTCTGACACCTGGTTGCAGGGGTGTATTGAGCAACTATGCAAGTTCACCTTGGACATGAGTACTGAGGTCCCCAACTACCCTGATGACAACAAAACTGCCATCAGCAATGCCTTCATGGCATTAACAGTGCTCCAAGCTCAACTCCCACCTCATGCAGCAAAACCTAACCCCAAGCTGATTGTGAGCAGTTCCAGTGCCCCTCAGGCAGGAGGTGAGACAGTCTGTTGGTCACAGAGGCAGCTGGAGAAGTCTGCTGAGAAAGTGCAAAAAGGTGGATCAGTACATACAAGGCCTGTGACTGATGAGTAGTGCACTGACATCTGGAGTTGGTCAGGCTGCCAATGTTGGTTCACCAATGAGAGCTATGGAAGGCATGGTGTTGACTGGCCCAGGTGGTTCAGTGGTGGGTGAAGATGTGATGGAGGTTGACCCTATGCCAGGGAACAATGAGCCTTGCAAGCAGTGTGTAAAATGAGGGATTGTTTGTGTGTGGAAGGAATGGACAGCATGCAAGGCCTGCCATGATGGCAAAAAGAAGTGCAACAAGGCTGGCAAACCATGAGTAAAGCCCCTTCGACAAGCACACTCAGCCAGTGACCACAAGACACAGCACAAGATCCCAGGGGGTCCCCCACCAGAGTCAGTGTTGGTGAGCAAAAAGGCTAAAGCACACCCCACTCCCTCTTCCCCATCAGTGCTGACCCCTATGACAGAATGACCATGGCCTTGTCTTGTTAGCTGCTCAACAGCTTCTCAGCCCACTGCCTCCACCTCTGCCACAGCTGTGACTGAACCCCAGGACCCTCCACTGCCACATCCCCTCCCATTCTTCCTTCCCAGTGGCCCATCCACTCCCACTCCCACATCTGGGTTCCCAGAACCCCTCAGTTCATGTACCAGTGGGAAGCCCACTGATGACCCAGCCAGGTCCTCCAGGGGTTCCAGTGAGTTCCTAAGTGTACAGGTCAAGTCAAACCAGGATGAGGAGGCCTCCAAGATCACAAGCAGCAAGGATGAAACTCCTGAGAAGGTCAAGATTGACTTGACCAAAACTGATGAGGCCACAACACCTAGGGGGGAAACTCAACCACCTGCCAAAGGTAAGCACAGGACACAGAGTGGCCACATGCACCTGATCAAAGAACTGGACAAGGGGATCACTGAGGTAGAGGAGTCAGTCAAGTGGGGCAAGGATGCCTTGCTTGACCTGTATGTGCTGTGGGCTACTCTTCTTGTGAGAGTGCTAAGAGGGGGATAAGATGGGAAAGCTGTAGGTAATACCTAGGCTTGTCCCAAGGGGTCTAGAGTCAGAAGGAGACAGAAGAGGGGGATTCTAAGTGATAAGGCAGGAATGACTCAGAGGGGAAACTTGAGAGCTCTTCAGGGCTCGAGAGGCAGCAAAGATAGTTAGGAATGTGATGTTCTAAATGCTTGGGACATGAGGGCAGCAAAAGGGTGGGGAAATATATTCTGGGACTTGGTGTGCACTGAAAACCTGAAGGTGACTCTGGGAAAATGGTCTTGGAACTTGGATGGGACTCTCAGATACACACACTGTGACACCAAAAGGTGGGTGGTATATAAGTATCTTGGCTTTTGTACCATAAAGACAGTGGTATCTAAGGTAAAATTCAGCATAATTTGGATCTGTCATATGTCAAAGTAAGAAAAATGTAAAGTCTGACTCTAGGGTAGGCATGCATGTGGTGGCAACAGAGGTAGGGAAATGAGTAAAAGCAGGAAACAGGGGTAAGTAAGGGTGAGGTGGTAAGACTACATGCCTGGGTAGTGGAAGTGCTTGCTGGGTGCTGGCAGCAGTTCTAAGGGCAAGGACAGCCTCAGTGCTTGTAGAGAGACAGAGGCACTGAGGGTGTCACAGTGACATGTGATGGATCAGTGAGACTCATGAAGGTGCCAAAGTAGGCAGCAATGATGTTGGTGGCAATAGGGGTAGCAGTAGGCACATGACAATGAGGAAACAAGGTGGGCAATGTGTTTACAGGCTGTCTTGTGATCATAAGCAATGCATGATCTCATGATTGGTGAAAGTAAGGATTGCTGGTGAAGGTGCTTTGCAGTCTCAGGGAGCCTAGACTCCCTACAGTGCAGATGGCTCAGGTCAGTGGTGCCACAGGCCAGATCACTGATGCCCTTCAACAGACTAAGTGCCAACTGAGGGCCTTAAAGGTGTGGCACCAGGAAAACTTCATGCCAGGGCCTTCTGGCCTTCCTGAGCATGGTAGTCAGTAATGGTAGCCTCGTTGTGCAACCCTTTTTTTTTCCTTTGGAGTCATGCTGTAGTGCCAGCAGTAATATCATCCATGTCTGCATTGCCTATGAACACACCTTGGTGGTAAGATTGAAAGGTCAGAATAATATAAGAAGCTTAAGTGAAAAGAAGGAAGAATGAGCAGTATAGTATTGTCATCCTGACTGAGTAGGTAGTGGCAATTGTTGTTTTAGTTTTGGCAGAATTCTATAGATGGTAAACAGTGAGTAAAGCTATGAGTTAAGGAAAAAGAGGGGACAGAGAAATTTGGCTTTTGGTTTTTATATCATTTTATGATTTTGTGTTTGGCTTTTTGTGTTGGTAATTTGTATAGGTAAGGTGTCTGTGAAAGATAGACAAAGGGTGGAAAAAGAAAAGAAAAGAACAGGATATAGGATGTAGGTTACTCATCTGACTTGTCCCCAAGGACACCAGCAAGTTCTGGGTCAGGAAGGGAGTTGTCTTCAAGCTGATCTATAGCAGACCTGTCAAGGCTGACCAGGTGGGTGACCTTGATACTGGACTTGTTTCTGGGGAAATAGGGGTATAAGCAAAACCTCAAAACAGTGCCATCAAGCTCTGTGAGGAGATAAGAGCTGCCTTTGGTATGGCACACCACTACCATAGGACCTAGGTAACAAGGTTTGGTCTTTCAGTCCAGCTCTTTCTTGATGCAGGAATTTCTGACAAGGACTAGGGTACCCAGTTTGAAGTCAAAGTCATGGATAGTCCTCTCAAAATGAGCCATGAAGTCTTTTGCCAAGGTGAAGTGGGAATTGAGGACTTGATCATGTATTAGTGCTAGGTCTTCCAGGTGCTTCTGCAATTGCCATGCATGATTGGCAATGAGGGTGGTAGTAGAGTATGACTGTGCTTCAAAAGGGGTGAGAAAGGTTGCTTTGGTGAGGTCAAAAGGGAGTCTGGGATGGACACTGTGAGCCATATAGTAAGGGGAGAATCCCATAGCTTTGTGAACAGTGACCCTCTCTGCCCAGAGCACCAATGGGGCCACCTCTGACCATCTTGAGGCTTTGCCCTCACAACTCTTTACCATTGCTTCCCTGACATCAAAATGCTGCCACTCCACAATACCATTTGCCTGTGAGTTATAAGGTGAGATACATATATGCCAAATGCCATATGTCTTCAACAGCCAGTCAAGTGCTAGAACATAAGGACCACCATTGTCAGTGATGACCTCTGCCACAGCTCCCCATCTGCACAATATCTGCTTGAATAAAAATCTGCTGATCAACCTTCCAGTTTCAGATTGAAGCATAGCCCACTCTGGGTAGCTGGTGAGGGAGCATCAAGCTTGAGTAACATAGTGGTATCCATTGGACTTCAGCATTACAAAGGTGTCAACATAGGCTTTGTAGAATAGGGGCTCAGGTATTGCCATGACAGGGGGAATGTGGATTTGATCAAGGTGGCAAATTTGGCATTCATGACATGTCTTGATGTACCAGCAAACATCCTGCTCAAGCATGGGCCACCAAAACTGTGTCAGCAAGCACATATGGGTGGAGAAGATACCCTTGTGGCCTAACTCATCATGGGCCTGATGAATAATTTTGAGCTGCTTGTGGCAGCAGACTACAAGTTGGTGGTGACCTTGGGGCTCTTTCCTCCAAAGCTCTCCACCCATTACAAAGTACTGGGTCACCAATTGTACCAGGCTCTCCAGCCCCTTCTCTCCCAACTCATCCAGTGGCTTCTTTGTCTCTAGAAACCTCCTCACAACTTCTAATCTCTCATCTCTCTGCTCCACCTTCTCAGATCATGGGATTTCAGTCTCAGTGTTTTCTGGCAGTGAATCAGTTGCCACAAATATTCTGACATCCTGAGGTAAAATTTTAGATGAGTAGTATATGGATGGCAGAATTTCTGGAGGATGTAGCATCCAAGTCACTGGCTCTTGGTGATTCACAAGTTCCACAGTGAAGGCTCCACACTTGTCTGCCCAGTCCTCATACTCTTCTTTGTCTACCTCAGGGTCTTCTTCAGCTCTTGGTCTCCTCAACAGCACATCAGGAGCAGCATGCTTAGTAGTGGGTACATGGACCAGTTTGAAATTGAAGAGTAGAATACCAGCAATCCACCAGTTGATGGTGGCATTAGGCTGTAAGTCAGGATCATTAATCATACCCTTAATATACCTGGTGTTGACCTCAACAACTAAATTCCACATGCCAAAAACATAAAGCCACATGTAATGCAGCACTCAAAACAGGCCAAAGAGCTCTATCTTTGCTTGGCTATAGCACCTCTCTCAGTCATTAAGAGTGATGGATCCAAAGTGGGTGGGATACTGCTTCAAATTCTCTCCCTCTTGCATGAGGATATAACTGATGGCAATGTTGGAGGTGTCAATGGCAAGGATGACTGGAAAGGAGGAGCCATAGTCAATAGGATGTAGCACTGGGGAGGTGACTATAGCCACTTTGAGATAGTCCATTGCCACTCAGTGTTCATCACAAAACTTGAAGGAGATGTCTTTCTTTGTGAGCTCAACAAGAGGGCATGCATGCTTGGCAAAGTCTTTAATGAAGATGTGGCAATATGAGCATAGCCCTAGAAAGCCCCTAACTTCAGTGACATTAGTGCAGTAAGGTCAGTCTCTAATCTTTTGGACTTTAGTCTCATCAGAGATTCTCCCATCATACAAAACCTTATGCCCAACCACTACAATGGATGGGGTGGCAATGGCACATTTCTTGGCAGAGACTGTAGCCCCCACATGGCAAAGTTGGTGTAGTATGCAATTGGTATTTTGGAGGTGCTCCCAGATGAAGTGCCAAATCCCTGGGTTCTGTGGTATAGTTTCATAGGATCCATTGGCATTTAGGTAGCAAGACTTAGGGCCTTTGATTGGACAGTCATCAATGAATGGGATGGAAACCTCAGGGATTTCATCCTTTAAGATCCAGCAGATGTCACCATGGAATATTTGAATGGCATTAGTGTACCCCATAGGTAATTTCATCAGCCTAAGGGTGCTGATGGGGGTCTGGAAGGTAGTCAGGTCACAGTAATTGTCATGGATGGTTCAGTGGTCATAGCTGACCATAAGGTCTAAGATCCCATACACTGAGTGACAGGCAAAAGCTTCAGCAGTTGAATTTACAAAGGGAGGGACAGCTGAGTCTTGGATAGAAATGGCTATTCAGGGGCTGTAGGTCATGAATGAGGCACAGAGATTTTCCATCCTTTTTGACAATGCAGAACCACTTGGACTGATAGGATGAAGTCAAGGGCTCATAAACACTGGCAGTGATTTTCTCCTTGATTATTTGGATGACATCTTGAAAGATGGCAGGCAGGATAGGGATGTTACATTTGACCCAGGGCTTGTGAGGCAAGGTTTGGATTTTCAGAGGAAACATGTCTTCCCAAAAGGTTCCCCTTTCTGAGGTCTCCCAAGCAAAGGCAGCTTTGTGTGTTTGAACAAGCCAGCAAACAAGATCCAACTCCACTGGCCAAAGGAACTTGGTAGGATCAAGATCAAGCTCTTCTGCCCTCTGTGCAGTAAACCTAGACCATGGAATGAACAAAGGGGGGTGGTATGGTAATACAGGTAAGTCTGCAAGAGGATCACCAACCTCCTGACACTCTACCCTGAATTCAACAGGCATTGCAGTCAGGATAGGCTTTACCTTCTTCACTACAGGCTTGTACTTTAACATATGAAAAACCAGGTCATAGTGGAAAGTAGACTGTAGGGCTGAAAGCATCAGTGGAGAAATCATAGTACCAGTGGTAAATAGGAAGGGGTCTCTCAGCAAAATGAAACTGCAATTGAATGGATCAGAAAGGGCATTATCCAGGGTATAACTGAATAACAGTGCTGTCACAGCATTTTCTCTCAAGTCTGTAAGAAAAGAAGAAGCAGGATTCTTTGAAGTAGATGGGGAATCTGAAACATAAAGGGAACACATGGATACTTCATTATCTTGGTCTCCTCATAACTCTGTCGAGTCATTGACCACTGTTAAAAACCCTGTTCACTCTCTTTGAGTTGGTGGCAGTGATTCTGTTGGGCAAAGAATTCTGCCTCATCTTCTGGGTTCACAAATCAGGGATATGGGTATAGATGATGACAGGGGCAAGTGCAGATAAGCAGTTGGCAGCCTGAGTTGGGGTTGCAGATTTCTAATGATTGTTCACCATTGGGGAAGTCTCAAAGGATGCTGCTAAGGAGACAGCAGAACAGGCAGCCTAATAAGAGGTCAAAAGGAGCTTTGTCAACAACTTGAATCTGTGGGTGAGCTTTGACCAGCCCAATTCACAGAGAGGCATTTTTGATGACACCTAGAGTGCTCTCTTTGGACTGGTTAGCAGCTTCTAGCATCATACACATGTCTGATCAAAGAGGGGCTCCTAAAGCTTCCCACAACTCATGCCTGAGGGCAACCACCTGACAGCCACTGTCAAGGATGCACTCAACCCAAAGCTTGTCCATAAGGACACCATCTGCTGCATGGAGAGGGGTGGTGGTGAGACCAACACACCTGCTGTCAGTATTCTTAATGAGGTATTGTTTGTATGAGGCCCAGGTAGATGAGGAGGATGATTTCAATGTGGTCTCAAGGCTACCAATTGCTACCTTCTTTGTCATAGCCATCTCTTTTATCTGTTTGTGGATTTCCAGGCTGACCACTAGAAGATCTTGGGTCGAAATTTCAATCTTGGCCTCTAAGACTCGGGATACCAGCCATTTAGTGGCAGCAGCTTCATCAAAACTGCTCTGGTAGCGAAATTGAGGAGTAGGGTTGGATGAAGGTTTGGAGGTTGAAGGCTCAGCAGCATTAGCTCTAGCCTGCTGATTGGTACATGGTGGCTGAGTGTTTGAAGTTGTGGTAGGTGCAGGGTTGTTGGAAGGGGGAGGGTTGGCAGGAGCAGCATTTTGAGGGTGATGAGCAGGGATTTCTACACCATCAAAGTGGGCTGGTTTCTTCCTTTTGATAGCATTCTTAAGCTCCTTGAGCATAGGCTCTGGTGAGGGCATGCTTATCTTCTTTGTCAGCATTATCTTCTATTTCTTGGTCGATGAGGTAAGATGAGGGGTGGACCTCAACCTGAAACTTGGCAGTGTCTTCTGAGCCAAAGAACATGGTATTGACAAGGTGGGGTGGGGTATCACATCCTCTAGATGAAGAGGTGGTACCTGGAGACTGAATAGAGATGAGATTAGCTGATGCCATAATAGACTCTCTCAGAGCCAGGAAGTTATCAATTTTCTCTTTGAAATTCCACCCTGCTGCAGACCTAGGAATGTCAGAGCTGTCTTTCGTAAAGACTTTACTGCCTATAAGCACACATTTCCCTTGGCAAACATATTCTTTACAGAGCTCACACTCAGCTGTCCTATGGCCATCATTTCCTCCACAGAAGAAGCAACAGGGGTTGAAAGAGCAGTGAAACTGCTGATCTGAGGGTTGAGTCTGGCAGCTGCCTGAGGCAGGGTCAGCAGCTTGGACATACTCCCTTTTAAGAATAGTGGGCAGCAACATTGGTTGTGAGTAGGATTCTGGGAATAAGGCCAAACTATTGATTTGGATGGCATTTCAGTGGGCCCCACTAAGGAGGTAGGTCACATGCTTGTAGACTTCATCAAATGGCCATGGGTCATCGATGTCATGGTCTAGATTTTTGAGTTGGAGGCAAGTGGTGAGGCTGCTATGGAATTTTGGGGGGAATCCTTTGAGGAACTTCTCATTAATGTAGTCACCAGTGAGTCTCTTCTTCTTGTTAATTAGGGCTGTGACTTGGCAGAATTCCTGCACATATTTGCCAAGGTCTTCAAGGGATGACATGGGTTTCTGGACTTGGTGGTGGAGAAGGGTCTCAAGGTCAGCTTTGGTATACTGCCACCCTTTGACATCAGCACCAGGGTAGAAACTGGTGACTTCTCTAGTAAAGTCATCCCAGTCATCACCTGTAGCAGAGTTGAGGGAGGACCATAGCTCTGACTTGTTTCTGTTGGCATAGTGAATAGCCCACTTAATCTTGACCCTGTTGTTGGTGATTCCTGCTTCAGAGCAGATCTGATCAATGTCTTCAAAGTAGGCACATATGTCTTCTGTTTTTCCCAAAAACTTGGGGGCTTTGTTAGAACCTCTAAGAGGCATTTCACAATGGTTGGTAGTAGCAGACATGACTGCAGGCAATGGTGATGCAAGTGGAAGGGGGTACTGAGGTATCAGCAGGGAAGTATGGGCTAGCAGTAGAATGGGATTCTGTGAGGCAGTGAAAGTCATCAATGGGAGAAGTTGTTCTGTGGCAAAGGTCAAAGCTGATGAAGAAACTGGAGGAGATAGGTTGGAAAGCAGTGATAACTCTTGATGATTGGGGGGTGGTGCAAGGACTTGTTGAGCTCAAAGGCACTGGGTATATCAACTGTTGAAAGGGAGGGAGATTCTGGATGATGAGGGGAACCAGCAGTGAAAAGCTCTATGTCTGAAGAACTAGGCTCTGGGATATCACAGGGGTATGTAGCAGGCACAAAAATATCAGAAGAAGATACAGAAAGGTGATGGAAGGGCTCTAAGAGCTCTTCAAGTTCTGTTCTGTGGCAGGTAGGTCATAGGGATCTCCTTTCCAGATCTACAGACCCCTTGCAGTGGGCTCCAAAATGGTGTGGGCGACTCTTCTTGTGAGAGTGCTAAGGGAAATAAGAGGGGAAAGCTGTAGGAAAGACCTAGGCTCGTCCCAAGGGGCCTTGAGTCAGAAGGAGACAGAAGAGGGGGATTCTAAGTGGTAAAGTGGGAAATATACAAAGGGGAGACTTGAGAGCTTGTTGGAACTCAGTAGGCAGCAGTAGTAAGCTAGGAGGACAGTTTTTGGGATGTTTGGGACTTGATGGCAGTGAAATGGCAGCAAAGGGAATTCTGGGTCTAGGGAGCACTCTGAAGACTCAAAGGTGACTCAGAAAAGCTCTTTTCAACTTGAAGGGAACTCTCAGATACTCGCAGTGTGACGCCAAAAGGTGGGTAGTATATTTTTCTAAGTATCTTGGCTTTTGTATTGTAAAGACAGTGGTATCTAAGGTAAAATTCAGCATAATTTGGATCTGTCATATGTCAAAGTAAGAAAAATGTAAAGTCCAACTCTAGGGTAGGCATGCATGCAGTGGCAACAGAGGTAGGGCAAATGAGTAAAAGCAGGAAACAGGGGTAAGTAAGGGTGAGGCAGTAAGACTACATGCCTGGGTAGTGGAAGCACTCACTGGGTGCTGGCAGCAGTTCTAAGGGCAAGGACAGCCTCAGTACTTGTAGAGAGACAAAGGTGCCAAGGGTGTCATGGTGACACATGATGGATCAGCAAGACTTGTGAAGGTGCCAAAGTAGGTGGCAATGATGTTGGCAGTGATAGGGGTAGCAGTAGGCATGTGACAATGAGGAAACAAGGCAGGCAATGTGTTTACAGGCTATCTTGTGATCATAAGGGATGCATGATCTGGTGATTGGTGAAAGTAAGGATTGCTGCTGAAGGTGCTTTGCAGTCTTAGGGAGTGTAGGCTCCCTACAGTACACATCAAGTCAGGATGACTTGACATACCTGCAGCATGGGACTATCTCTGCAAAAGGCCATGTCATAAATGTAAAGTCCATATGCTTGCCCCTAAGGCAGGCAGAGGCATATAACAAAGTGCTACCAGAACATGGGGATGGGGATGACAGGCAGAACATGAGGCAGATGACAGACAGATGTGTGACTTGCATGACAAGAATAGAAAAGTAGAGGACAGCATACAACAGGATACTGGAAACACAATACACACTAGTACCCAGATCCTAAACTCTACCACCATCTACCAAATATAGGTTATACTGCATTTGTCCCTGTGGACCTGTGGTGGACTGCACCACTGTGACACTGTGGCTGTTGCACCATAGTGCTGTGTGTCACTGTAGTGCTGTGGGGCTATAGCACTCTGCCATTGTGGGCCACTGTGGATCACTGTCAGCCTGTTCTTGTGGCTGTGGACACTAAGTCCTGGGTGGCTGTCACACTGTCACACTGTGGCTGCACTGTGACATACTGTAGTGTGCTGTGACTACTGTCCCAAAAAGGTGGTTTTGTAGATATTTCAGCTCTGCTGGATGTACAGTGAGTGAAAAAACCCTTGCAATGTTTCACTATTTTGCACTAAGTGCAGTGTAGCACTGGAGGGCGTGGGAATCTCGCTTGGCAGTAGTGGGATGGATTGTAGTACTGACTCTTGGCTACCAAGGGGTCACTTTATCATGTGATTCTGTCCAGTGGTTGTTGAGATATGCTGGTTTTAAAACAGGTACACCATTGCAAGGGTTTATTCACTTTTGGCTGGGGTGGTGGAATCTCACTCAATTGAAGGGATAATTGTGGTTGTTTGGTCCTACAAACAAAGATACACATATCAACAATGTGTCTGAGTTCCAAAAAGTTCCCATGCTTCTTTGTTTCCAACCTCTACCACCATGAGATCCATCTCTGCCACCCAAAGGAATACTATCCTGACTATGCTTGATGCTGGTCACTCTGCTTCCTCTATTGCCTCTAGTACTGGCCTCTATCTCTCTACCATCTCTAGGCTTTGTTCCAAGGAGCGTTCCACCCTGCAAAAGTCCACTGGAGGTTGTCCATCCAAGCTTTCCCCTGCCAATGTCTGCCATGCCATCCACCTCATCTCCACTCACAAGGCAGAAAATGCTGTCCAGGTGACCAAAACTCTTACCAATATCATCAACCAGCCCCTCCACCCAAACACTGTCTGGCAGCACCTAAAGAAGACTGGTATGAAGGCTGTGGTCAAGCATAAATGTCCTATCCTCTCTGCCAAGCATCGCTGTGGGTGACTCCTCTTGCAAGAGTGCTAAGAGAAATAAGAGGGGAAAGCTGTAGGTAAAACCTAGGCTCATCCCAAGGGGTCTTGAGTCGGAAGGAGACAGAAGAGGGGGATGTTAGGTGGTAAAGCAGGAAATATACGAAGGGGAAACTTGAGAGCTTGTTGGAACTTGGTAGGTGGCAATAGTTAGCTTGTAGGACGGTTTGCAGGATGTATGGGACTTGATGGCAGCAAAATGGCAGTAAAGGGCACTCTGGGACTCAGGATTCTCTTGAAAACTCAAAGATGGCTTGGGAGGGCTCTCTAGACTCGAAGGGGACTCTCAGACTCTCGCTGTGTGACACCAAAAGGTGGGTGGTATATTTTTCTAAGTAGCCCAGGCTTTTGTATCGTAAAGACAGTGGTATCTAAGGTAAAATTCAGCATATTTTGGATCTGTCATATGTCAAAAGTAAGGAAAATGTAAAGTCCAACTCTAGGGTAGGCATGCACACAGCAGTGACAGCGGCAAAGGAAAAGAAAACAAGAGGGGAGAAGAAAAACACGAACTAAAATGGGGTGGCATTACCATACATCTGAGCAATGGGACTGGGCGAAGGGAGTGGCATAGCCAGTGGGGGGGGCTGCGGTGAAGCATAGTGACACATGACAGGTGACGAGGTTGCTGGCGGTAATAGGCATGTGACAGAAGGGAAGCGTACCCCATTAGGATAAGCGGCAACATAATCCCGTGACTGAGAGGGGCATGTGATCTGGCAGGTAGCACGAGTAGGAACTGCCACTGAGGGCGCCTTGCAGCCTCAGGGGGCCTAGACTCCCTACACCTCCCAGGGTCTTTAGACTTTGACCGTCCTCGGTCAAGTGCACGTGATTAGGTACAAGACGGAGATGGAATGCCATTGTGATCAGAGTGGCTGTGCACAGATCAAAGCACAAGCGACAGGGTTCTCGAGCACATGCTGTGGGAAAATGCTTCCGTGGTGTAAAGTTCACTTAATGCACCAAGTGTAATCGCCATGTTCGTTCTTTTCCTGCTAAGTCTGTCAACCTCACTCCTACCCACTCGTCGATACCAAGTCTCCCCCATCCCATACACAATGTCTTCCTCCCAGAGCACCTCCATGACCACACCTCCCTTCGTTACGCCTAGTGCCACACGAGATCTCATCCTGGGAATGTGGGTGTCACATATGAAGAAGCTGGAATCGTTGATGAAGGAGATTCCGGGTGAGTCTGCAGACAAGGAGACAGCACGAGCGTGGTTGGGTCAGTACGAGGAACTATCGGTGAGTTGCCCATGTGGTACTGGCACCTCCGTCCTTCTAACTCTCGAGTGCAGGGGCATATTGAACAACTTCGCAAGTTTGCTTCAGACGTGAGCTCGGGGGTCCCCAACTACCCCAACGAAACCAAGATTGCCATAAGCAACGCCTTCATGGCGTTAACGGTGCTGCAAGCTTGATTCCCGCCACACGCAGCAAAACCCAAGACGAAACCAACTGCCCCCAGCCCCAGCGCTCCTCAACCAGGGAGTGAGATAGTCTGTCGGTCACAACGGCAGTTAGAGAAATCAGCCGACAAAGGGAAGGAGGGAGCAATGGTACGTACATGACCTTTGGCTGATGAGTAGTATGCTAACGTCTGGAGTTGGTCAGACTATGGAAGGTGGGTTGTCAGCAAGGGTCGCTGAAGGCACAATGTCAACCAGTCTGGGTGGCCCTATGACAGATGAAGACGTGATGGAGGTCGACCCCATGCCAGGGAGTAATGGACCTTGTGAGCGGTGTGTCAAGTGAGGAATAATCTGTGTGTGGAAGGAATGGACAGCATGTGAGGCTTGCCATGACAGCAAAAAGAAATGTGACAAGGCTGGGAAACTGGGTAGGAAGGTGAGTAGGGGACCTTGACTGGCACGTTCAGCTGGTGACCACCAGATTAGCACAAGATCCCAGAGGGTCCGGTGCCCAAGTCAGCATCCACCAGCAAAAAGGCCAAGCCACACCCCGCTCCCCCTCCTTCGTCAGCACCAACTCCTATGACAGGGCGACCGCAACCTCATCTGGTTAGTCGCTCAGTGGCCTCCCAACCCATACCCTCTACTTCTGTCGCAGCAGAGACAGAACCCCAGGACCCACCACTGCTGCCTCAACCTCTCCCTCTTTTCCTCCCCAGTGGCCCATCCACCCCCACTCCCACTCCTAGACCTCCGGTTCCCCTTACTCCCCACGTCACCAGTAAACCCACCAACCAACCGACAGAGTCCTCAAGAGACTCTAGCGAATTCCTTAGCGCACAAGTTGAGTCGGGCCAGGGCAAACAGGCTCCTGAGGTCACGGGCAGTGAGGACACCGGCACTTCGAAGGTCGAAATCGATCTGACCGAGTCTGAGGAGGATGCCATGCCTACAGGGCCAACTCATCTGCCTGTGAAAGGTAAGCACCGCACACATGGTAGTCATATGCACCCTATCGAAGAGTTGGACAAACGGATTGCCGACGTGGAGTTGTCAATCGAATGGGGTGAGGATGCCCTGATGGACCTGTTCTCACAGATGGCACAGGTTAGTATGACTGCTACCCAAGTATGTGAGGCCCTGCGTCAGTCTCGGTGCCAGCTTCATTCCCTGAAGGCCTGGCGGGAGGAGCATTTTATCCCCAGTCCCTCTGCTTCATCTTAGTGTAGGAACGGTAGTTTCCCCACTCCCTTTTTACTTTGTGTCTGCTGTCGTACCATAGATCAGCGGTAATATTATCTTGTGTGTGGGCTGCCTCAGAACACACCTCGTCGGTAAGACTGGAAGGTTAGAACAACATAAGAGACATAAGTGAAAGGAAGGAAGAACGAGCAGTATACTACAGTCATCCTGACTGGGTAGGTAGCAGCAATTGTCATTTTAGTTTTGGGCTGAACTCTATAGATGGTAAACAGTGGGTAAAACTATGGGTCAAGGAAAAGAGGAGACAAGGAAATTTGGCTTTTTGATTTTTTATATCATTTTATGGTTTTGTGTTCGGCTTTTTGTGTTGGTAATTTGTATAGGTAAAGCGTCTGTTAAAAGATAGACAAAGGACGAAAAGAAAAGAAAGGGAAAGAAAAGAAAAAGGAATGTAGGACGTAGGTTACTCATCTAACTCGTCCCCAAGGACACCAGCCAGTTCTGGGTTGGGAAGGGAGTCGTCTTCGAGCTGATCTATTGCAGGCCTGTCGAGGCCGACCAGATGGGTGACCTCAATACAGGACCTGTTTCTTGGGAAATAGGGGTATAAGCGAAAGGCAGCAAAGCGAAACTTCGAAACAGCACCATCGAGCTCTGCGAGGAGATAGGAGCCTCCTTTGGTGCAGTGTACGACTACCATAGGACCTAGGTAACGAGGTTTGGTCTTTCAGTTCAGCTCTTTCTCGATGCGGGAATTTCTGACAAGGACTAGGGTACCCGGTTCGAAGTCAAAGTTGTGGATAGTCCTCTCGAATCGAGCCATAAAGTCCTTTGCTGAAGCGAAGTGGGAATTGAGGACTCGATTGTGTATTAGTGCTAGGTCTTCTGGGTGCTTCTGCAATTGCCGAGTGCGATTGGCAATGAGAGCGGTAGTAGAGTACAACTGCGCTTCGAAAGGGGCGAGAAAGGTTGCTTTGGCAAGGTCAAAAGGGAGCCTGGGATGGACACCGTGAGCCATATAGTAAGGGGAAAATCCCGTAGCTTTGTGAACCGTAACCCTCTCTGCCCAAAATACAGATGGGGCCACCTCTGACCATCTTGAGGCTTCTCCCTCACAACTCTTAACCATCGCTTCTCTGACATCGAAATGCTGCTGCTCCACAATACTGTTTGCCTGCAAGTTATAAGGTGAGATATGGATATGCCAAATGCCATACATCCTCGATAGCCAGTCAAGTGCTAGAACATAAGGACCACCATTGTCAGTGACGACCTCTGCCACAGCTCCCCATCTGCACAATATCTGCTCGAACAAGAATTTGCCGATCGACTTTCCAGTTTCGGATCGAAGCATAGCCCACTCCGGGTAGCTGGTGAGGGAGCATCGGGCTTGAGTAATGTAGCGATACCCATTGGACTTCGGCATTACGAAAGTGTCGACATAGGCTTTGTAGAACAGGGGCTCAGGTATTGCCACGACAGGGGGAATGTGAATTTGATCGAGGCGGCAAATCTGGCATTCGTGACACGTCTTGATGTACCAGCGAACATCCTGCTCGAGCATGGGCCACCAAAAACATGTCAGCAAGTGCATACGGGTAGAGAAGATACCCTTGTGGCCTAACTCGTCATGGGCCTGACAAATAATTTCAAGCCGCTTGTGGTGGCGAACCACGAGCTGGTGGCGACCTTGGGGCTCTTTCCTCCAAAGCTCTCCACCCTTCACGAAGTACTGTGATGCTAGCTGCACAAGACTCTCCAGCTCCTTTTCTCTCAACTCGTCCAGCAGCTTCTTCGTTTCCAAGAACCTCCTCACCACCTCCAACCTCTCATCCCTCTGTTTTGCCTTCTCGGATTGTGGGATTTCGGTCTCGGTGCTTTCTGGTGGTGAACCAGTTGCCATAAATATTCTGACGTCCTGAGGCAAGATTTTAGATGAGTAGTATACAGACAGCGGAATTTCTGGAGGACATAGCATCCAAGTTCTTGGCTCTTGGCGATTCACGAGTTCCACGGCAAAGGCTCCACACTCGTCTACCCAGTCTTTGTACTCTTCTTCATCTACCTCGGGGTCTTCTTTGGCTCTCGGTCTTCTTGACAACCCATCAGGGGCGGCATGCTTAGCAGCGGGTACGTGGACCAGTTTGAAGTCGAAGAGTAGAATACCAGCAATCCACCGGTTGATGGTGGCATTAGGCTGTAAGTCTGGATTGTTAATCATGCCTTTGATATATCTCGCGTCGACCTCTACAACTAGATTCCGCACCCCAAAAACATAAAGCCGCACATCATGCAGCGCTTGAAACAGACTGAATAGTTCGAGTTTGGCTTGACTATACCACCTCTCTCAGTCGTTAAGAGTGATGGAGCCAAAGCGGGCGGGGTATCTCTTGGAATCTTCTCCCTCCTGCATGAGGATATAACCGATGGCAATGTTGGAGGTGTTGACAGCAAGGATGACTGGAAAGGAGGAGCTGTAGTCAATAGGACGCAGCGCCAGGGAGGTGACTATAGCAGCTTTGAGGTGGTCCATTGCTGCACGGTGTTCGTCATGAAACTTGAATAAAATGTCTTTCTTTGTGAG
Source organism: Pisolithus thermaeus (assembly GCA_024663475.1). Taxonomy (NCBI): domain Eukaryota; kingdom Fungi; phylum Basidiomycota; class Agaricomycetes; order Boletales; family Pisolithaceae; genus Pisolithus; species Pisolithus thermaeus. The sequence goes on from JANFAF010000082.1 coordinate 207,719, forward strand.
CTTGACGAGAGGACATGCATGCTTGGTGAAGTCTTTAATGAAGATGTGGCAATACAAACATAGACCTAGAAAGCCCCTAACTTCAGTGACGTTAGTGCAGTAAGGCCAGTCTCTAATTTTTGGACTTTAGTTTTGTCAGGGATTCTCCCGTCGTATGAAACCTTATGCCCCACCACTACAATAGACGGGGCAGCAATGACACATTTCTTGGTGGAGACAGTAGCTCCTGCATGGTGAAGCCAGTGAAGTACACGATTGGTATTTTCGAGGTGTTCCCAGATGAAGCACTGAATGCTGGGGTTCTGCGGTATTGTTTCATAAGACCTGTCAGCATTTAGGTAGCAAGACTTAGGGCCTTTGATTGGGCAGTCGTTGATGAATGGGATGGAGACCTCAGGGATTTTGTCCTTTAGGATCCAACAGACGTCACCATGGAATATTTGAATGGCATTAGTGTACCCCATAGGTAATTTCGTCAGCCTAAGGGTACCGATAGGGGTTTGGAAGGTAGTCAGGTCGCAGTAATCGTTGTGGATGGCTCGGTGGTCATAGCCGACCATTAGGTCCAAGATCCCATACACCAAGTGACAGGTGAAAGCTTCGGCAATTGAGTTGATGAAAGGAGGGACGGCTGAATCTTGGATAGAGATGGCATTTAAGGGCTGTAGGTCGTGAACAAGGTGCAGAGATTTCCCATCTTTCTTGACAATGCAGAACCACTTGGACCGATATGACGAAGTCGAGGGCTCGTAAACACCAGCAGCAATCTTCTCTTTAATTATTTGGACGACATCTTGAAAGATGGCAGGCAGGATAGGGATGTTACATTCGACCCAGGGTTTGTGAGGTAAAGTTGGGATTTTTAGGGGGGGAAACATGTCTTTGCGAAAGGTTCCCCTTTCTGAGGTCTCCCAAGCGAAGGTGGCTTCGTGTGTTCAAATGAGCCAATGAACAAGATCCAACTCTGCTGGCCAGAGGAACTTGGTAGGGTCGAGGTCGAGCTCTTCTGCCCTTTGAGCGGTAAATCTGGAACCTGGGACAAATAAGGGAGGGTGGTACGGTAATACAGGCAAATCTGCGAGAGGATTGCTGACCTCCCGACGCTCCACCCTGAATTCAACAGGCATTGCAGTTGGGATAGGCTTCACCTTCTTCGCTACAGGCTTGTATTTTAACATGTGGAAAACCGGGTCGTAGTGAAAGGTAGACTGTAGGGCAGAAAGTGTCAGTGGAGAAACCATAGTACTAGTGGTAAACAGGAATGGGTCTTTAGGCAAAATGAAACTGGAATTGAATGGATCAGGAGGCGCAATATCTGGGGTATAACTGAGCAACAGCGCTGCTGCAGCATTTTCTTTAAAGTCTGTAGAAAGAGGAGAAGTGGAATTTCTCGAGGCAGAAAGCGAATCTGAAACATAAAGGGAACACACAGATACTATTTTGTCTTGGTCTCCTCATAACCCTATCGAGTCACCGACCATTGTTAAAAACCCTGTTCGTTCTCTTGGAGTTGGCAGTGGTGATTCTGGTGGGCGAAGTATTCTGCCTCATCATCTGGGTTCACGAATTGGGGATACGGGTATAGACGATGTCGAGGGCAAGTGGGGATAAGTAACTGGTGGCCTGAATTGGGGTCACAGATTTCTAGAGATTGTTCACCATTGGGGAAGTCTCAAAGGATGCTACTGAGAAGGCAGAAGAATGGGCGGCCTAATAAGAGGTTGAAGGTGGCTTTATCGACGACTTGAATCTGTAGGTGAGCTTCAACTGGTCCAATTTGAAGAGAGGCATTTTCGATGACTCCTAGAGTGCTCTCTTTAGACTGGTTAGCAGCTTCTAATGTCATACACATGTCTGAACAGAGAGGGGCCCCTAAAGCCTCCCACAATTTGTGCCTGAGGGCAACTACCTGACAGCCACTGTCGAGGATACACTTGACCCGAAGCTTGTCCATAAGGACACCATCCACTGCACGGAGAGGGGTGGTGGTGAGACCAACACACTTGCTGTCAGTATCCTTAACAAGGTATTGTTCATATGAGGCCCAGGTAGACAACGAGGACGATTCCAACGTGGTCTCAAGGCTACCGATCACTACTTTCTTCATCATAGCCATCTCTTTTATCTGTTTGTGGATTTCCGGGCTGACTGCCAAAAGGTCTTGGGTTGAGATTTCGATCTTGGCCTCTAAAACTTGGGACACGAGTCGTTTAGTGGCAGCAGCTTCGTCGAAGCCACTCTGGTAACAAAACTGAGGGGAAGGGTTGGACGAAGGTCTAGAGGTCGAAGGCTCGGCAGCATTAGATTTAGCTTGCACCTCGTTACGTGCTGGCTGGGTGTTTGAAGTCGTGGTAGGTACAGGGCTGTTGGAAGGGGGAGGGTTGGCCATAGCAGCATTTCGAGGGTGATGAGTGGGGATTTCCATGCCATCAAAGCGGGCTGGTTTCTTCCTTTTGATAGCATTCTTGAGCTCCTCTACCTGAGCATAGGCTCTGGCGAGGGCACGCTTATCTTCTTCATCAGCATTATCTTCTATTTCTTGGTCAACAAGGTATGACGATGGGTGGACCTTGACCTGAAACTCGGCAGTGTCTTCCGAGCCAAAGAACATGGTATTGACGAGGTGGGGCAGGGTATCACACCCTCTAGATGAAGAGGCAGTACCTGGAGACTGAATAGAGATGAGATTAGCTGAAGCCATAATAGACTCTCTAAGAGCCAGGAAGTTATCAATTTTCTCTTTGAAGTTCCGCCCTGCTGCTGACCTGGGAATGTCAGAACCATCTTTCATAAAGACTTTACCGCCTATAAGCATGCATTTCCCTTGGCGAACATACTCTTTGCAAAGATCGCACTTGGCTGTTCTATGGCCATCTGTTCCTCCACAGAAGAAGCAGCGGGGGTCGAAAGAGTGGCGAAACTGCTGATCTGCGGGTTGAGTCTGGCGGCTGCCTGAGGCAGGGTCAGCGGCTTGGACATATTCCCTTTTAAGAATGGTGGGCGGCGAAGTCAGTTGGGAGTAGGATTCAGGGAATAAGGCCGAACTATCGATTTGAACAGCATTTCGGCAGGCCCCACTAAGGAGGTAGGTCATGTGCTTGTAGACTTCACCGAACAGCCATGGGTCATCGACATCATGGTCTAGATCTTTGAGTTGGAGGTGAGTGGCAAGGCCGCTACAGAATTTTGGGGGAAATCCTTTGAGGAACTTCTCATTAACATAGTCATCAGTAAGTCTCTTCTTCTTGTTAATTAGGGCTACGACTCGGCAGAATTCCCGCATGTATTTGCCAAGGTCCTCAAGGGATGACATGGGTTTCTGGACTTGGTGGTGGAGGAGAGTCTCGAGGTCAGCTTTAGTATACTGCTGCCCTTTGACATCAGCACCAGGGTAGAAACTAGTGACTTCTCTAGTAAAGTCTTCCCAATCATCACCTGTAGCGGAGTCGAGGGAGGACCATAGCTCGGACTCATTTCTGTCGGCATAGCGAATAGCCCACTTAATCTTAACTCTGTCGTCGGTAATTCCTGCATCAGTGCAGATCTGGTCGACGTCTTCAAAGTAGGCACAAATGTCTTCTGTTTTCCCCAAAAACTTGGGGGCTTTGTTAGAACCTCTAAGAGGCATCTTGCAATGATTGGTAGTAGCAGACATGGCTGTGGGAAACAACGATGAGAGTGGAAGGGGGTACTGAAGTATCAATGGGGAAGTATGGGCTAGTGGTAAAATGAGATTCTGTGAGGCGGTGAAGGACGTCGATGGGAGGAGAAGTTGTTTGGCAGCAAAGGTCGAAGCTGATGGAGAAACTGGAGGGGATAGGTCAGTAAATGGTGATAATTCTTGACGATCAGGTGGTGGTGCAAAGGACTCATCAAGCTTGAAGGCACCAGGTATATTGACTATCAAAAAAGAGGGAGATTCTGGATGATAAGGGGATCCAACGGTGGAAAGCTCTACATCTGGAGAACTAGGCTCTGGGATATCACAAGGGTTAGTAGCGGGTATGAAAATATCAGAGGAAGATATAGAAAGATGGTGGAAGGGCTCTAAGAGCTCTTTGAGTTCTGTTCTGTGGCAGGTAGGTCATAGGGATCTCCTTTCCAGATCTACAGACCCCTTGTGGTGGGCTCCAAAATGATGTGGGCAACTCCTCTTGTGAGAGTGCTAAGAGAAATAAGAGGGGAAAGCTGTAGGTAAAACCTAGGCTCGTCCCAAGGGGTCTTGAGTCGGAAGGAGACAGAAGAGGGGGATGTTAGGCGGTAAAGTGGGAAATATATGAAGGGGAAACTTGAGAGCTCGTTGGAACTCAGTAGGCGGCAATAGTTAGCTTGTAGGACGGTTTGCGGGATGTATGGGACTTGATGGTGGCGAAATGGCGGTAAAGGGCACTCTGGGACTTGGGATTCTCTTGAAAACTTGAAGATGGCTCGGGAGGGCTCTCTAGACTCGAAGGGGACTCTCAGACTCTTGCTGTGTGACACCAAAAGGTGGGTGGTATATTTTTCTAAGTAGCCCAGGCTTTTGTATCGTAAAGACAGTGGTATCTAAGGTAAAATTCAGCATATTTTGGATCTGTCATATGTCAAAAGTAAGGAAAATGTAAAGTCCAACTCTAGGGTAGGCATGCACGCAGCAGTGACAGCGGCGAAGGAAAAGAAAACAAGAGGGGAGAAGAAAAACACGAACTAAAATGGGGCGGCATTACCATACGTCTGAGCAATGGGACTGGGCAAAGGGAGCGGCATAGCCAGTGGGGGGGGCTGCGGTGAAGCATAGTGACATGTGACGGGTGATGAGGTTGCTGGCGGTAATAGGCATGTGACAGAAGGGAAGCATACCCCATTAGGATAAGCAGCGACATAATCCCGTGACTGAGAGGGGCATGTGATCTGGCAGGTAGCATGAGTAGGAACTGCTGCCGAGGGCGCCTTGCAGCCTCAGGGGGCCTAGACTCCCTACATCGCAAGGCAAGACTTGATTTTGCCTATGCTCACAAGGATTGGACTCTGGAGGACTGGAGGAGGGTGGTATGGTCTGATGAGACTAAAATCAACTGCCTGGGCTCAGATGGTTGCAAATGGGTTTGGAAAAAGCCAGGGGAGAAGCTGAATGATAGGCTAGTGGAGGGGACTCTGAAGTTTGGAGGAGGTTCTCTCATGATGTGGGGCTGTATGACTTGGGAGGGTGTTGGATATGCCACCAAGATTGATGGGAGGATGGATGGAGACCTTTACCTCCAAATTTTGAAGGATGAACTACAAGATTCCCTTGAGTATTATGGTCTTCATCCTCCTGACATCATCTTCCAGCAGGACAATGACCCCAAGCACACCTGCAAGCAGGTCAAGGAGTGGCTGGAGGAGCAGGATTTTAGGACTATGGTATGGCCTGCACAGTCCCCTGACCTCAACCCCATAGAACATGCCCAGGGTTACCTCAAGAGGAGGCTTGCAGAGTATGAGCATCCACCCAAGGGAATACTGGAGTTGTGGGAGAGGACTCAGGTGGAGTGGAATAATATACCAGCTGAAGAGTGTCAGAAGTTGATTGAAAGCATGCCTAGGAGGGTTGAGGCAGTGCTTAAAGCAAAAGGAGGCTATACCAAGTACTGATATCCCCCATATACCCTTCCATTACCAAAAGTGAATAAACCCTTGCAATGGTGTACCTGTTTTAAAACCAGCATATCTTGATGAATACTGGATGGAATCATGTGATACAGTGACCCCTTGGTAGCCAAGAGTCAGTACTACAATCCATCCCACTACTGCCAAGCAAGATTCCCACGCCCTCCGGTGCTACACTGCACTTAGTGCAAAATAGCAAAACATTGCAAGGGTTTTTTCACTCACTGTACCAAATAGATACATATCACACAGGGGTGATTCAATCTCCAACATTCCTGTTGTTTATCTCTGACTCACACCCACCCACCTTCATTTACCCTCTTAGCTTATTTATTAGCTCCAATACTTGTTGTAAATATCATGTATCTGCCCTTCAGACACCTGTACAGTGTGTTTGTTTCTGACTTACCTCTGTCTTTGAATTACTTCTTTCTTGGACCTATTAGACTACAATTCTCATGATTACCCTCTTCCATCCCATGTCTTTTGACTCTTTGTGTTTATGCTGGTACATCTGGAATTTCGCCTCAGTCACACCCAAATTGAGACCTATTAGGTCTATCCATTTCTACAGATGTACAGTCACTCAAAGAACCCTCTCAATGTTTTTCTGTCCTGTATTGATGGTGATACCAAGAGTCAGGGAAGTTCCCTAAAATTCTGCAATTATTCATATGAATAATCCTATGTCATGGCTTCAAAAAGATGTCTCATTCCAGTTGTTTGGCTTTGTTTTGGGAGAGATTTTGCATGTTTGATCAGCACAACTTATTGAAACTTATTGAACAGTGAAAGGGATTTCTTTGCTGTTGAAATGACAGCATATTCACAGCAATTGGACAGCATATTTTTTTGGTATGGAACATGTATTTTGCAAGGGAATGCTTGTTAGTTATTATGTAACATATCACATGATCAATCCAATGGTTTGTCTGTGGGTAGACAAAGTCAACCACTGGTTTTGAGTCATCCATCCTCTGGAGTCTGTCCTGTACTACACCTCACTCTCTCAGGGAAACATAGGAAAATTAGGGTGTTCATAGCATTACCATGAGCAGGATGTATGCCCAGCCCCATAGTTCCCTTAAGAAGTTTCTGAAATTCATCCCTGCACCATTTCCCCAACCAATGTCTGAGTGTGTTAAGTCTGGGCCTACTCTGATGGTCTCCAATGCTCACAGGAGCCAGGGAAGGTAGACTGACATTGACTGATGCTTGGCTGACAAGGGCCAACAGATACTGATACTGTAGTGGCCAAAGGTTGACCAATGGTCACAGCAGAGATCTGGGAGAGTGCATTGGGTTCACATGTGCACTGCCCCCCTGTATGGGCCTAGCCCCTGGAATTCAGAGAGGAGAGAGTGTTGGCAGAAGTCTGACAAAGTGACAGGAGGTCAGTTGAAGACCACAGAGGAGGGGACCAAGTTGATATTCATACTGAAGAACCACCACTGAGTGCAGTGAGCTTTCATATGGTACATGCACCATTGAGATGGTACAGTATTGGGAAATCAGAAGTAACATATGGAATACAGTAAATTTTCAATTGGTTGGGAGGGGATCAGTCTTATCTTTGTGTCCTGAAGTATTATATTGACCTCAACATTTCAGCCTTCTTGGTACTGATTAGTGACAAGACTTTTCAGGCATGGGCAGAGTAAACAGTGTTGGAGATTGAATCACTCCTGTGTGATATCTAATTCGGTATACTTTTATTGATTACATAAGCACTTAAAGCATACACTTTAGAGTACAATTTGGTACTGTTCCCTCAGTACTTGAGTCACTGCTGAGGGTAAGCCTACATATCTTTACCAGTACTCTACTTACTGATATCCTGTAGCTGCCTACAGGTACATCTAATAGACAAGTAGTTGAGTCACTACTGGGGCTGCCTACAGCCCTTTTCTACAAACAGAATTTGCTTTGACTTTGTTGGAGATTGAATCACCATCAGCAAACTAACCCTATTCCTCACAAATTGTCTTTACACAGCACACAACTATAACTACAACTATCATCATGAGAATTGGCCTGGAAGCTGTCACCTACATGTCAATCACTCCATAAAAATTTTAGCTTACATTTAGATGCAAATTATTGAGATCTTGCCCCCTATTTGTCTGTACAGGTCTGTAATACCAAGTACCTTTCTGTAGTGTCTGTGCAGGTCTGTGTATCTCTGTGAGGGCAAGGGTTGTTTTGCTGATGACCCACATGTATGATATCTATTTGATATGCTTTTTACATATTGATTACAAAAGCACCTACTGTCAAGTCCAGACCTACTCTGACAATCCCTGATACTCACAGAGGCTGTGGGGAGTGTGTGAAGGTATGCTGATGTGGGCCAACACTTGGCTGACAAGGGCCAACAGAGAGTGATGCTGGTTGAAGGGTGGCTGACAGTTGCAACAGAGGTTTGGGAGAGGGCATCAGGTTCAGCTCATGTGCTGCCCCCTTGTATGAGCCCAGCCCTTGCATTTCAGATAGAGAGAGAAGACAGGAGGATCCCAATAGTAGACTGAGAGGCCAGTTGAGGACCACAGAGGGGGTGAGCTAAGTTGATATTCATACTGAAGAGTCATTGCTGAGTGCAGTGGGCTTATATAAAGTAGGCATGCCATCAAGGTGGTACAAGTATCAGAGTGTCAGAACTAACATATGGGGTACAGTAAATTTTCAAGGTGTAGAGATGTCAGAAAACTTCAGTTGGAGTATGAGTACAGTCAATGGAGGTGAAGGATGGGACAAAGAACAAATATCTAAAAGGAATAGTATGGATGGAATACCTTCAGAGTGCTCACTGATAGCCAACCAGATGATAGGCCAAAAGCCTAAACAGGTAGTGACCCTGTGCCAAACCATGCAGTGCAGTAGCTGCACCATGCCCAGACCAGACCATTGACCCAAAAGGAAGGTGACCCCTAGATGATGGGAGGGTTTCACCTGACTGAGAGGCACCTGTCATGTGGTGGTTCCAACAGAGACTGACAGGGTCCAACAGTGGGTTGGGCAGGAACATGCCATACAGGTACTAGAGTGAGTGGATGGGTGCAGAGCAGTGTGGTGAGGGGCCATTGGTGTAGGGAGTGGGAGCTGCCTGGTAAGGGATTAGATGGAAATGAGAGGTTTGAGGTGTTGAGGAATTTATTTACTTTTCTAAGGGGCTTGATCCCCATTTTGTAATTGGGATGGGGACTTAGTGGTGAGGCGAGAGGGTGATTAGTAAGTATGTGTAGTCTTGACTTCAAAATTGTACTAGCTATGAGAACAAGCAACCACTATAGAGGCTGGGGATCACAGACTGGTGAGACCAGTCTGTGGCAGCTCTCTTACTGCTACAGCCCTTGAGAGTGAGGTCTGAGCAGCCTTAGGGCAGTCCTAAGGTGGTGGTGCAGCAGAGTTTTCAGTTCAGTTGTTCAGGCTAAGTGTTTAGTTCTTTTTCTATTCTTTTCCTCTACTGGTTCTTCTCTTCAGCAGGATTCCCTATAGGGTCAAACTAGCCTTTAGAGCACATCCCTGGGTCATCTCTTTTATTTCTCTTCAATTGGTATGGGGAGAGGTCCAGGGTATTACAGAACAGAGGTATGGGCATGATGCCTACAGTGTACACTTTAGAGTACAATTTGGTACTGCTCCCTCAGTAGTTGAGTTACTACTGAGGTTGCCTGCAGCCTTTTCTACAGGTTATGAGCCCCACATAATGCAGAGAAAGTTTTCATATAGGCAACTCATACTTGACTCAAACAAGAACACTACTCAACAAGCCAACTACTACTGTCTCTACTCTCTCAAAGGCTGTTGGAACACAGATGGATGACCTACCTGAGCTTGCAAACAATGGGCATAACTGGCCAACTTATGGAAGTTGGGTCTTACATGCTATTGCAGTCTAAGGCTTGATGGGGCTCCTAGTACTTGAGGTCTGACACATGACCTGTACAGTGAGTGAAAAAACCCTTGCAATGTTTTGCTATTTTGCACTAAGTGCAGTGTAGCACCGGAGGGCGTGGGAATCTTGCTTGGCAGTAGTGGGATGGATTGTAGTACTGACTCTTGGCTACCAAGGGGTCACTGTATCACATGATTCCATCCAGTATTCATCAAGATATGCTGGTTTTAAAACAGGTACACCATTGCAAGGGTTTATTCACTTTTGGTAATGGAAGGGTATATGGGGGATATCAGTACTTGGTATAGCCTCCTTTTGCTTTAAGCACTGCCTCAACCCTCCTAGGCATGCTTTCAATCAACTTCTGACACTCTTCAGCTGGTATATTATTCCACTCCACCTGAGTCCTCTCCCACAACTCCAGTATTCCCTTGGGTGGATGCTCATACTCTGCAAGCCTCCTCTTGAGGTAACCCTGGGCATGTTCTATGGGGTTGAGGTCAGGGGACTGTGCAGGCCATACCATAGTCCTAAAATCCTGCTCCTCCAGCCACTCCTTGACCTGCTTGCAGGTGTGCTTGGGGTCATTGTCCTGCTGGAAGATGATGTCAGGAGGATGAAGACCATAATACTCAAGGGAATCTTGTAGTTCATCCTTCAAAATTTGGAGGTAAAGGTCTCCATCCATCCTCCCATCAATCTTGGTGGCATATCCAACACCCTCCCAAGTCATACAGCCCCACATCATGAGAGAACCTCCTCCAAACTTCAGAGTCCCCTCCACTAGCCTATCATTCAGCTTCTCCCCTGGCTTTTTCCAAACCCATTTGCAACCATCTGAGCCCAGGCAGTTGATTTTAGTCTCATCAGACCATACCACCCTCCTCCAGTCCTCCAGAGTCCAATCCTTGTGAGCATAGGCAAAATCAAGTCTTGCCTTGCAATGCTTGGCAGAGAGGATAGGACATTTATGCTTGACCACAGCCTTCATACCAGTCTTCTTTAGGTGCTGCCAGACAGTGTTTGGGTGGAGGGGCTGGTTGATGATATTGGTAAGAGTTTTGGTCACCTGGACAGCATTTTCTGCCTTGTGAGTGGAGATGAGGTGGATGGCATGGCAGACATTGGCAGGGGAAAGCTTGGATGGACAACCTCCAGTGGACTTTTGCAGGGTGGAACGCTCCTTGGAACAAAGCCTAGAGATGGTAGAGAGATAGAGGCCAGTACTAGAGGCAATAGAGGAAGCAGAGTGACCAGCATCAAGCATAGTCAGGATAGTATTCCTTTGGGTGGCAGAGATGGATCTCATGGTGGTAGAGGTTGGAAACAAAGAAGCATGGGAACTTTTTGGAACTCAGACACATTGTTGATATGTGTATCTTTGTTTGTAGGACCAAACAACCACAATTATCCCTTCAATTGAGTGAGATTCCACCACCCCAGCCAAAAGTGAATAAACCCTTGCAATGGTGTACCTGTTTTAAAACCAGCATATCTCAACAACCACTGGACAGAATCACATGATAAAGTGACCCCTTGGTAGCCAAGAGTCAGTACTACAATCCATCCCACTACTGCCAAGCGAGATTCCCATGCCCTCCAGTGCTACACTGCACTTAGTGCAAAATAGTGAAACATTGCAAGGGTTTTTTCACTCACTGTATGCTTTTTATTGATTACATAAGCACTTAGAGTGCACACCTTAGAGTACAGTTTGATACTGTTCCCTCAGTAGTTGAGTCACTACTGAGGTTAAGTCTAGGTATCTTTACCAGTTTACTACTTACTGATATCCTGTAGCTGCCTACAGGTACATCTAATATAATAGTAGTTGACTCACCACTCAGGCCACCTATAGCCCTCTTCTACAAGGAAAAGTGTACTGCAGAAGGTAAGTACCAGTCAAGAGTGGAAATATAACACTACCAGGATGTCAACAAAGTCTACAAAAGGGGGAGTGGCTTGTATCCACAATTCAGTCTTAGCCTACTAATCAGTTACATGATTTTGGAAACTTAAAATTTTCAACACACATACATGCATGCACACTCAACCTGTTGGAGATAACAATCACTGTGCAGTAGCATAGCCATTGTGTTACATACATAAGTGCATAGTATGCACTTTCAGTTTTCATAGTACTGTAGTTTCTACATAGTGACTACTAAGTATCCTACAGGTACAGGTAGCCTTGCTACTAATATATGTAAGTGACTGCTAAGTATTCCACAGATTCTACACAACCACTATTCCCCAACCCCAGTCCTTCCCCCTTGCTGTCCCTCTGCCAGTCTTCTGCTTCATTCCAACAGCTGCAAGCCATTCAAGTCCTGCTCACCCTTGACTACTCTGACACTCCCTTACCTAGAGCCAGCAACACTCCAACCAGACCACCAACATCTCTCTTCCTACCAGGTAAGCCCCCTCCCTCTCCAGCCCTCCTTATCTCACTCCCTCCTCCCAGCCCCTCCCCAACACACCTTTCACCACCCTAGGTCCTTCCTAAGGCTGTTCAGTGTCACTCTCACCTCCAGCCTTACAGTAGGATAACATGTACAGCACCTCAAAAAGGACTTGCACACCCTGAAAAGTTGGATACCCCAGCAGCAGCAGAATATTTCCCAAAGGTATTGATGTATGAAATGTAGCTATATGAATCCTCTACAAAATATGTTAGTTACTACAATAAATTGATTGAGTGGGCTCATCAAATGGTCAAAATATGATAGGGGTGTTATTTTAGCACCTGAAAATAATTACTTTTGACCTTGGTCAATTCAGTAGAAATGTAGTCCTGACTAATCTAAACAAGGGACAAAAAAGAATCAGGAGCATTGCTTGTCTTGTTGTTGAGGTATGAGGCCTACAATCAGCATGCTTAACATGTGGTGCTCTGATTCTTTTTGTCCCTTATTTAGATCAGTCAGTACTGCATACATTCCTACTGAATTAACCAAGGTTCAAAGTGATTATTTTCAAGGGCTAAAGTAACACCCCTATCATATTTTGGCCATATAATGAGCACACTTGGTCATTTCATTTCATTAACTAATACATCTTGTAGGGAACTCATATAGCTACATTTCATACACTGACACCTTTGGGAAATATTCTAGTGCTATTGAGTTATATAGCTTTTTCAGGGTGTGCAATTCTGTTTTGAGACACTGTATGTACAAAACCTGTGCTCCAAGCCCAACTACTGCTTTGTCATCATCATGTTGCCTTACACTTAAGTCCCATCCCAAGTTTAATCCCCTTCTAGGGATTCTCCCTAAACCACCAGCAACTGCAACATATGTATAATATCTGAGTTTGATGTCAATGCCTAGGCAAATGTGAGAGCACATGCCCAAATCTTCCTAGGCATACCCTAATCAATTCAAAAGTGAAAAACAGTGCAATAGTTTTGTCCCTTCCTACAAATCCACAATAAAGCAATCTCTCTCTTCCTTCAATCTTTTTCAACAGAAGAAAGTGTGACATATTTGCAGCTGGAACCATTCATAACAAAGAATGTACAATCATTTTTGTATGGGTATGGCTACCTAGAGAGGGTTTGGACAACTTTCTTTGGAATTGACATGGATTCAGCAAAAAGGTGTGTGAAAACAACACTACCTGATGCCTGTGCTTTAATGCTGCATAAATCTTTGAAAGCAACAGAAAATGCAAAACTTAATGATCTTTTTGCAGCAAAGGAAGCTTTAATGAGATGAACATCTCCATCAGAGAAAGCCTGAAACATTCTAAAATTGGGTTTCTGGGAGAATCTGCAAGCCAGTTCAGTGTAAGCATCACTGGATGAGCCTGGCTTTGATATCTCTTTTTTGGCAGCAGTAACCCTCAAGTAATCCTCCCATACTCCCTGCACATGCATTTCAATATCTTCCATGTTACTGGAAAATATTGTGAGATTCTTGGCCTTAGCTTGATCAGCCCTATTCCTAGCAGCTTTCCAGCAACCAGCCAAATCTTCATCAGCCTCTTCATCCTCCTGGCTATTCCAATGTTGTTGATAGTCTTTGAGGTGCTTTTGCTTCAGAGCCTGCCCATATTCCACCAAAGCATCCAAAATGAAGGGTGTTTTCCTCCTGACCATATGTGATTTCTTTTTTTCTCCCAAGGCTTGAACATAAAATGGTTGCTCCAAACCCCATGTTTTCTGATCTCTCAAAAACACATTTTCCTTCACCCTCAGACCTGTTTTGTTGGAATCCAAGCAAGTGGTAAACCTGATTTCTGCATTAGTTTCATTCCATAAATTTTATTCTGCCCATACATGTATGCCAGTTTTATTGCTTCCTGACTGTCATACCCCTTTTTATAAACTGCCAGGTCATGGTATGTTGAGTATAGGCCAACTCTTGTTTCTGCTAGGCCCAAGATAAGAACCTTCTGCAAGGCTTGTTGTGCTTCTTTGAGAGATAGGTTGGAAATCCTCTTGTCAAAATCCCTGACATGCTCCACCTCTCTTTCAAAAGCCTCTCTTATGCCCTTGGGTTCTTCACAGCGAGAAAAGTTCTTGAAGTTATCTACAAGCTCTCTGCACCAAGTGAGCATGACTGTGTCTGAGAGTACTAGCTTAGTATGCAGTTTTAATATACCCTGCATGTTATGACTCACCTCCATCATAATCTAGACAGGTTAATTGAGCATATGGCAATCTCCAACAACACCATAAACTCACCTCCTCCCCCAAGATAGCTTGCAAGAGTGAACTTCCCTTTGGTGGGGAACATGATAACATTGAAATAGTTAGCCAGTCTGGGATGGCTGATTGCAGTGACCTGAGTGGATGTATTAGCTCATAAGATGCTGCAGATTTGAGTAATGTGTGCATAACAACATACCCTTTGAATGTCAGATGGCAGCCTGGTTGGATTTCTTGAAACCTGTGAAATTGTTTAGTAATGCCATAAGTTTAACATTTCCAACATACCAAAACAGGTCCTAGTATAATGTCTTGTTGAGCTCCAGTGATGGGATCAATGAATGGTTCTGAGGAACGAAAGTGAATTTCATCCTCATTCAAGACACCATATGGGTCTGCAACATGCCCATAAGCCAAGAGCCCACAAAAAAAGTATAAAGTATCCATACCTGGGACAACATATGCTTCAACAGATTCTGTTACTGGTATGTGGAATTTCTGCACATAGCTGTCCAGCAACATGGTGAGAACTTTTTCAAGCTTGCTAAATAAGAGCTTCAGCTTTAATGGGTGGAAGCCAGCTTGGAGCAATTCTAATGCTGTCTGATGCAAACCAAAGGGCTTGCCTGAAAAAGGACATCTACTTGAAAACTTCTGCAGTGGAATCTTCCCCAAATTATAAGCTTTCCCCTCAACCCTGACTTCAACCTCATCCACCTCCATATTTTCTATTCCCATCTTCTCCACCCCAGTTTCACTCTCATACTCATCATGCTGCTCCTGTTTACCATATTCCCTTAGCTTCCCTATACCAAGTGCACGTGCTTCCCCTGCAGCTCTTCTTTGAATATGACTTATAACCACACTCCCCACTTTTTCCACTGCCCTCCAAACCCTGAGCATAGATTGAGGCCCACTCCAGTCAACTAACTCTTTCACTTCTTCTTGGATGCCATGAGCCATAAGCCCCTTAATTATTCCATCAGGAACACCATTGTGAGTGAGGTTGATCAAGGTCTGGGCTGATAATCGACATGGCCCTGTAACCCTCGAAGGAGCCAACAACTCAAAAATTCGCTGTGATTTTGGAACTGGTTTGGGAAGGGATATTTTATTTTGAGAGCTCCGGATCCAAATTTTACACCCTCCATCAGCGACCTGCTCTGCAGGGTCAGGATGAAGCACCCACATGCCTTTTGCCCCCCCAATTCTACCTTGCACGGCAGTTGGTCGACTGCTATATCCCATTCTCCTCATAATTTGGGTCAGGGCAGCTCCATTGATCCACCCACATCCATCAGTGTAAGTTTTCTCAGCTGGGGCTTTGCCACTACCCCAGTCAGCAGGAGTTACATCTTAAGAAGACCCCAGCCTTATGAATTGACATTCAATAGCATTATAGACAACGACTTACATTCATCTTCAATGTACTGTATGTGCATATCCTCGAAACTAATGGTGGGGACTGAAGTAGATAACCCCAAGGCCCAACGAGCCGACCATTTACTGATTGGCTAGGAAATATTGAACTTGAGAACATTTTATGTGTAGAAAGCAGTTTACCTTACCTGGTGGCTATTTAGCTTGAATGGGTTATGCCAATTTATGAAGTCCATGAAGGACAGCCTGTAGTGGTCACCTTCGTGGGGATTACACTGGCGCCCAAAGCCATTATTGGTCTCCACCATATAGACCCCGCCCTCCTTAGCATGGAAGGGAAGGAAAACACGGCCACAAAGAATAAATTTGTGACACTCAAAAAATCTGCGTACTTCATGCCCTCGTTGGTGAAGGAGCGTTTCTGGGACCCTGATCTGAAGGATTCGCCGCGAACCCAAATAACGCCCAAACCGGTGGGAACGCCGGACTTCGGGTTGTTCTAATTGAATGGAGAATGACCCATTGCCCGCTGCTTTCTTTAACCTCCCCACCTGCTGTATTTTTCCCCCGTACCAATTGTCTTTCCCATGCCACAGACCCATCCCCCCCAGCCCTCGCCCCTTGTGCTCCATGATGGCGGCTTGCTCACGATCATACTCTGCCCTGAGAATGCATAGGTGAGATAGTTTCGCAAACCAGGACAACCGCACCCCGCATACCATACTTCCGAAGCTTCAACAGCCATGTTAGCCCACTTTCCAGTAATGATTTTAGACACACGAGGTGCAGTTTCAGCGTTCGTGCCACATAGCTGATCTACATATTCTCCAGTTATGTCTGACCAAAGCCACGAACCATTTGTGACACCGCGAGCCAGTTCAAAAATAGTCCCCCACGGAACTCGCTTCCTGTCTAGCAGAGACTGTACTCGTTGGTCGTGGGCAATGATATAGGGGTCCAGAGTGTCAGCGTCTAAGGTCTGACTGCCTGAAGACGGGTCTGCATACGTCTCCTCGGATCCCGTTCTCCGAATTTTGGTGGGAGTGAGTGAAGAGGACTCGGGAGGCACAATCGGACGCTTCACCCCTACGCCGCTCACAGACGGCCGGGTGGGACGCTGGGGACTCTCAAGACGGAGATTGTTTGCCATAACGTCGATTGACGAAAGGATACTAGATGATCTTGATGATGCGGGTGCTGATTGGGAGCTCTGATCTGTCGTAGGCAGAGAATAGTCAACTGGAAATGAAAACCGAGGTGTCGTGGACCATACCAGAGAGCCGATTTTCCAAATAGATTTGAAAAACGTCCTCTTCGGGATATGTGTCGTCGTCGTCGTCCTGCCTTCGAGTTTCAGGTTTTTTTTTTTTTGGAAAAAGATTGTTAGGCTTTACACGCACGAAATTGATGGGCATGCCTCTTATAAGCAACGTTGTACCAGGCGAGACTTCGGTCGATGTGGTTATCGGTGGTGATGTTTCAACGTTGAGGAGGCCTCAAGTCTCAACGCCTCGAGGCAGGTGCCGGAAGTGACCGACACGCTCGAAGATACAGTAGAAGCCGCGAGAGCACGTGCACTTCCTTTGGGCAGTCTCGCAATCCTCACTATGCCAAAGGAAATCACACGTCTATGCTTTGCAGAAAATGCTCAAAATATCGTCGCACAGCTCCCAGGTATTCGTAACATATTTCAGTGTGGAAAAAAAAACATCAGCACATCATTACGAAGGATCTTACACTCCTCGTATACAATAATAAGGCAACCAGCAGTGTATGTCCTACTTGCGTGCGAAGGTAATCTGCGATCCTCTGTTAGGTGTTCCTCGAGAGGCAGACACGCGTCGCATACCTTAATTTTGTTCTCTCCGTCCAGCTTGTAGTTGTGTAGTGCATCTTTCGCAACACCGGCACTTGCTTCGTCCAGATACTCCACGAAAGCGATATCTTTCTTCGTCGGAACGAGACGAACTTCGTGCAAGTTGGGATACCTTGGCAAGCCACTAGTCAGAGCGAAAGCCGAGCAAGTAACAACTCGGACGCACTGAGAGAATAACGCCATGAGTTGATCCTTTGTGACGTTTTCGGGGAGGTTTTGCAGGAAAAGGATCTTGTTCGGTGGTAGGTATTCGTCTGGCATCTGAACAGCAGGGCGCTTGGGCGCCGGTATTGCCGAAACGCCGGCCACTTTGGACGAAAGTTTATAGTTTAAATTTGGAAACTAAGAAACGACGTACGTCCAGCTGCTGCCAATCTCTTGGCGCGCAGTTTTTGCTTAAGAGGATTGGTATAGCGGGTAAGTCCTGGAGCGTCGGAAGAGCTTTGAGTTGAGAAAGAGCAGATGATCAAACTGTATACATACTTTTATGCTCCTCTCTGCGACCTTTGTGCACTTCGAAACTCTGAGGGTCTACCTTTCTGACGACGGCATCTGAGCGTGTTCTTGCAAACGAGATTTGCTGAGGCAAGTCAACAACGTATCGATACACAAAGCAAGAACACATACCATTGGTTTCGAATATAGAGGGAAGCCACGGACTTCTTTCAAGGCTTTTGCTGCTATCTCGGGCGAGGCAAACGAGACGAAGGCTTGACCGCGCATCCGGAGGTTACTGTGAGCAACGACATCAAGGACTTCACCATACGACTTAAACAGGCCCCGTAACGATGCCTTCAGTACTATTTGTCACAAGCTAGGTGGTCAGATCCAGCACGAGAACCCGACGATGATCGCAGCACAGACGTACCATCGATCCGAACCTTTTCGTTCAAGTTTTGAATGTACAAAGTTTCGCAGGCAACCTCCGGCTGAGCTGGAGTGGGTGCAGCACCCTGGGCTGATACTGCAGGAGGGACGTTTGGCACGGGTGTCCCTGTTATTGATGCGGTCTGTGCGTCAGCCATGGCGGTCAGAATCTGTCCTTGTTTACACTTGTTTGATTCCCGCCGTTTCGTTATATTGATGCATTTCCATTTCCGTCAAGCGTTACCGTATTAGTTCTCCAGTCCTTATAAGCGTAACGTCCCAGTGACCGGCTGGACTGCACTGGACTTTGATCATGGGGCGCTGGACGCAATACGACGAGGTTTGTCTCCAGATAAAATTATCTTGTTGTCATTGACGGAAGCACACAGGACAACTACAGACTACCTGAGGGAGTAGAGCGGATAGGATATGACAGCGACACTGGGCGGTACTATTTTCGTGATAGAGATGGCCTTCTCTACAAAGGTCCTGAGGGGTCAGAATTCGGTGAACTTGTCCAAGGTAAGTCTTACCAGCTCTTTACTATCCAACAAAGGCCAACCTATTGGAAAGTCTCCGAGCTGCCTGTCGCCATAGTACCCGCACCCCAAGAAGATGGCCACGATGATCTTGAAGCAGCACCTACCCAACGGAATGGTTATCAACAACTTGCAGTGGATGAGGTTTGTCTCTGCTGTCGTCCTTGGAGCTTGACGAGATGGTGACACTGCTTTTAGCACGGTTCGCGGCATACCCTCCGCGGTGGCTCTTATCGCACATTATTTCCCTTCTTCCTTGTTGTTTCTGTCGTGCTGCTTCTTGTGTGGCGTCTTGTTCTACTCCCCACTCGCGTTGCGCCGGCTCCTTGCCCAAGTACAACGACTCCATATACCGTCCAATCCGGTGACACTTGTTACGACATCGCCCGCAGTCACAATACGACTTTAGACAAGCTCCTCATTGTCAATCCGCATATTGTTTGCAACAAGTTGATGCCAGGAGACAGGATCTGTGTGCCCGACGAAGGTTCATCGATTAGCAGGCGTTTCGGTAGACGTGTTTGAGTTTGGTTTACATGATATCATGGACTCGAGCATTGTACGATACTATCTGCATTTTCATTTCTACTTGCGGGTCCTTTGTCACTTGGCTTTCCATATGATTGTTGTCCGCAGGACTGCGCAGCCCTTTGAAGTGATGACGTCAGACCGCCTCTGCACAGCCACAATGGCATGTTCAACTTGGTAATTTATGTCGAGTCGAACTCCTTACCTTTTCACTCTACTCTGCACGACCTCACGACTCACGATAATCCGACATGGCTTTCCGCGATCATTTGCAAAGAGGATTCCCATGTAATTACTTCTCCTACTTTGCCGTTTATCCAGAGGCTAATAACAATATCATAGTTGTACTTGGGTTGATCATCCTCTTTAGTATTATCGAAGTGGGTCCCCTTGCTTGTCCGTGTCTGCAAATGTCTTCATGAGCGATCTCCAGCTTGCCATCTCTGCGTGGCTTACATCTCGATTCAATGCACGTCATGACTACTTCAGTATTACTGAGCGGGACCGCACTCGCTTCATTCTCTTCGCATCGATTTGGACAACTGTTTTATCTTCATGTTACCTTTTGTTCTTCTTCGCAATGCCAGACAACGCGTTGAGCAGTGTACTGTCACTCATGATCTTGTAAGTTCATACGTGCGGTTTCCTGTGCGAACTACTAACTAGGGTGTTCATTCAGCTTGATCCTCACCTGGATATTTTGGACTGCTGGAGCAGCCAGTATCACGTCCACACTTGGCGGGGGGCTCAATTGTAGGCGAGTTACTAAAGGGGTCACGTCTTTGTGACAATAGCTAACTCTTGCACAGTCAAACTATATTCGTATATTGTGGCCAGCTAAATGCGATGGAAGCGTTCGCCTGGATTCTATGGTATGTAGGCGTGGCATACTACTACTAAGAAATACTAATTTTTGCAGGATTCTTACTACATTACTCCTCATCGTCGTGGCCATGCGTGGGGTCGCTGCTGCGCGACGCGGCGACGGTGTCCGAGGATCACTTTTCGCATAATGCGCTTGACCGCTAGTGCCTCATCTTTGCTACCACTTCACTTCCCTTTTTTCTTCATTTACCATTATTAATGCGATTCCTCTACTTCTATAGACGAAGCTGCGACGCCCCTCTTTGTATCCATTTATATTCGTTGTGTCGTACACGCCCTTGCTTGCAAAGTTGCCATCGCACGACGCTTCCTTGTACTCGAGCGTACATGTTCTTATCCTTGTCGTGTACGTTCTCGATTCGTTACCAGCTCTACAGAACCACAACAAATGAACCCTTGTAGAGGACTCGGCGTAAATTGTCAATAGTTCCCTATTACATTACTAGCAATACGTAGGTCAGAGGTGCTCATGACTATGGTAAATGTTTGTCCTCCTTGACGCTGGGTTCATTTTCTTGGGTATTGTGTCGAAACGGTAACCATGGCAAGAAACCTCACTACCACGATGTAGAGCTATAAGTCAGGACGGGGACTTGAGTCGAAGATTACCAGAACGCCTAAGTATTTTAGCAAAATCGTAGTCTTTCGGCTACATAACCGAGTGGTTCGTGATTTACACACTCTTGGGCTCGACATATAATGAACGAACTCGCAAGGGAGGAAGACTCTGGCGATCTATTTCGAAGGTGAAGGCGTTGGGAATCTATGTCACTCTGTAGGGAAGTGTTGCTTGAATTCCACCTGCTCCAAGTTGGGTACTTGGCTGCCGAAAATTCTGAAGCAGCTGGACTCGAAGAACGCCAGATTCAGAGTAGTGCAACCGACCTCCCAGTTACTAATGGCAGGCGAGGTTGACCGCAGCATATGGCCCAAAAGTTATTGTGGGTAGCCATGTTTGTATGCTATCATTTGTGAATGTAAATGTGCGAAGCCGTTCAGCAGGAGCTTTGCCTGAACTCGTCTTCTGTAAGATGGTGGCACTTCGCGAGGATGCGATGAATTTATCGGGCGTCAATGAAAGGACATCAGAGCAATCCCTGAAGTAGCCCAGGTCGGGTCGTCTGCAAAGAAACAATTAGACGACCAGGCATCCTTTGCTTGATCCCAAGCGAAGTCACTCTGGTCATTGTACGTGCGAATGATTTCCAGTTGCAAAGGGCTAAAGGCATTCTTCCCCCTCTCCATATAACGCTGGCCCAGTGGTGAATATATTCTGACCTCCTCCCCTGTCGTAGTCTGATCAGTAACCCGGGAAATCGCTGGGCGGCGGAGGGGGCCCGGAAGTCGGGCATTTTTCCAAAATGCAGGCCGGCATTCAATTGAGCTTACTGCGAGATGTTCTTTGTTGCCTACGCGTCCCCAATCGGAATATACAAAAATGGACAACTTTGTGTGCGATAACTTCTTGGACCATCTAGCCTCGAGTGAACCACTTGGCAGAAGAGTGAATAGCACCCGTCCCGTCCCAGTATAACCAAGAGTGCCGGCTAGATTCATGGCGGTAAGCGTGATATTAGTTCGTATTTGCGTACCATTGATACATAAAGTGGGTCCGAGAAGCATGAAGGCGACGCAGATCCGATGGCAAGAGAGCAAACAACCCTCTTGCGATGATGGTAACGAAAAGGACAAATATTGAGGCAGTGGTCTTACTTTATCGTGCAGGGGCACGTGTTCGATGGTCAACGGCCATAGGCGCTTGAGGCTGCAGATAAACGATCTTTTCTTGTCATCCGCTATCCATTTAAGTCGAGAACGCTGGGATAGATTAGCAGGGTCAAAACAACAGCCGACGGTGCGCTGTACGCTACAGTACACAATGGAGGAGCGAGTGCAATACGAAGGAATTGCGGACATACGGGTGAAAGAGTGACCAGTAGCCCATTCTTCTCTATCAAGTCAACCCTTCCAAAAAAAACTCTAAAACAATCCATATCACGCGACCTTCCTCTTGATCAACTAGATAGCATGCGAAATGGTCAACAACCTCCAAAACGACGCCACATAAAAGATATGAATGAACCCACCCTGCGCTGCCTCCTCTCCATCCACCTCTTCTGCATGTGATGCGACATCCGCTTGAAATCCGGCCACAAAAACAATGGGATGATGACGCTCATGAGGGGTATTGCAATCTCCCAGAAGAATAAATCCGTATGGAAGTGAACAGACCACATCCCTTCAAAGTTCATACCCTACCACGAGGCATCCTGTGTTAGCGTATGTGGGCGGTGCTGAGGAGAGGAAACGTACGAAGTATCCGGTGAGGAGAGTCAGAGGAAGAAAGATGATTGTGGCCATTGTCAGACGACGCCTGTGGGATCCGAAGGTTAGGAGTCCGCGTCATCTGTGTATACGAGCGATAACCTACATTGTTTCATTCATCTCGTACGATTTAAGCTGCGCGGGAAAAGGTAAGCGCTGATACCGCAAGTCAAATGAGAACTAACATTAAAAGTATAGTTGATTAAATTCTCAGCTACGCCCGCAAAAGCGTCCATAGTTGATAAGATATACTCCATATGGTCGTGTACGTCGGCCTACCCATATCCAATATACACATACATATACGCACGTCTCGTCAGCCTCGAACTAATCGCCAGAGAAGGGGAGGAGACCAAACTACGCACGAGGTAGATCTTCGCCTTGTGACTCATGAATCCCCAGACTTTAACCTTGCGATCCCCAGGTTCCACGAGCGCGGTACATCGATCTTCGTCATACCGTCTCAGCCCGTATATCACCATTTTGAGGGGCTCCATCGTCCGCTTGTGGAGTGCAAGGTCACCTGAAAGGATATGCACTGGGACGAGTCAGTGTATGGACGTAACATAAGTACGGGAACATACGTCGCGAGATGGCCTTGATACTAGGTTTCAGCAGGATGTCATGTTCGAGCTCGAGAACTTTTTCATGGAATGCGTCGACAACATCGAATGCAGAGTCCACCACTTACACCCTTGTCATCAAACCAAGAGCCTCACAAAAACAAAACGAGAGAAGGACAAACCAAGGTCAAGGAGACTCTGTACTAGGAGGGACGCGTCTGCAGACGTCCGTACACCCGTGTCTGGCTCTTGCAACCGCGCCATGATGGGCTCCGCAAAACTGACGTAGTCTCGCGGGAAGATGGAAATGACGGTGCCTAGGTTCCGTGTCAGGTTAGCGTCATCTACGCGCAATATAGCTACGGGAACCATACCATTTCTGAGGAGAAAGATGGAGACGGGCTCCACCTTGACATGTACTCTGCCATCTTTCTTGAGTTCGTCGAGTGTAAGCTGTGCCTTTTCACGTCTCCTCCGGGCCTAACTTGGCGATTCGGTTCAGAACGAGTTCGTTCCACAAGCAAGGCTGTACCTACAGCAGATTCCTTGCGCAAAATGACGGCCGTGGGCCAGAACGTACGCCCCTTTGGCGGTCTAGGCTTGTCTTCCACATCACCTTGCGCCAGCCGTCTCTTCAAGATACTACTTTTTCTCCTGGAGGTGCCTGTGGTGGCAGCACGTGACCAGGTCGTTGTCGGGCTGTCACCGTCGCCAGGGAAGAAAGCAGGTTCGGGAGATGATTCTCTGCGAATTTGTTCGCCCAGCATCTCTGGGTTTTCCCCCGAATCCTCCGCATCTGGCACATCTAACGCGAGGTCTTCGAGTGCTTCGTTTCTTTCGGGCGCATCGGGGTCATACAGGGTATGGCTCAGGACCTGAATAAAGAGGTGTTTAGGGTAGTAGTCTGCTTTTGAACGGAGGTGACTGCGTCGATGCAGGACGTCTTCGACGGCGAGGGGGTGCAGGTCTGGTGTGCGAGTTTATGAAATCAGTCCATGAAAGTGCACAGCGAACGCACGCACCGTAATGCAATGCCAGTGTACTTATCACGTCCCAGCTGACACCACAAATGTTGATCCATCTTACCTTGACCCACCCCTCCCTCTCACCGGCCTCTGGGTCGGCAAGTAGCGATACAAATTCCCTGTTGGTCATTCTACCGACGGAGGCCCGTATGGACGAATAGTCGACGAGGGTGATGATACAGTTCTGTCTGATGTGTCCGTAATGTAGATAGGCCGAGTGACGACGGGGGTCGACGCCCGGCTCTGCGCCTGCGGTACCATAGCGATTGAAGAGGGTGGACGTGCGTTGGAGGTGGATAACTTTTTTGACGCAGGCTCTGAAGCGGTCTATGGGTGTGATGATGGTGGTGAGGGTGCCAGAACGAAGTCGTCCTCGTTGTTCGGGTATTGGTTCGTCCTCAGCCTTGACGAGGTCTGGTGTGAGCGAACGACCTGGCGAATCTGTGAAGCTGTTTTCGCGGGGCATAATGATCGGATGCACTAGGGAGAGTGGAGCTCTTCTGGAGAAACACTGTTGAAGCGAACGACCATCGCATTAGACACGAGGTACTATATACATGACAGCTCCGATGGCAGCAGACAGGCATTGGTATCCTGCCCTGGTCGAGGCACTGGATAGAGTGAAGCAGAAGGGTAGTATAAAGGGAGGTTAGTCGATGTCAGTTCATCCTCGTATTTGCCATGTCTCCAACTCGCTCGGTCTGTAGTCTTCCAGCTGGCCACATACGACCGTCCGTCCAGCACGCCCCGCGTCCGCTCGCACATCCTCCGCTCCTTCGTGACGCCTTCTTCACACCCTTCTCTTCCTCTTCTCATCAGCACCACCGACATACGCGCTCCCAAAGTCACACAAGTCTCTCCGAATGCGAATAACGTCGAAGCCGTGTTCTGGACAGAGCCGACCCTAGAACAGTTCCGTATTTCGGGTCGCATCTTTTTCGTCCCCTCGCCGTCGTATGCGGGGTCCTGTCCCCGTATACCGCCACCGGGTTGCAGTGTCCTATTTGACTCTCTGAGGCAGGAGAACTTCGACTGGGACCAAACCCGTCTTTCCACGTTCAATCATCTCAATGGACATATGCGCGCTTCGTGGTGTAGACCTGTACCCGGGACACCTTTGAAGGGCGGATACGACGACGCACTGGAGTGGCCCGAAGCGGTGCCTGCACTAGGAGAAGCCAAGAACGAGGAAGAGAAGAAGAACGTGGAAGAGGCGTTGAAGAATTTCGCCTTGGTCGTCATCGAACCGTTCGAAGTGGACTTTGTGGAGCTGGGGACCCGACCAGAGAAGAGGACAATATACAGGAGGAAGCCTCATAAAGCCGAATTCACGGGGACGATTGTTGTTCCTTGAAGGGAGGTATGTCCGTGCTTTCGAGTGTAATTCTCAGCGCGTATCGCTATCCGCAGGAATCGTGGAAAAGAGTCTATTCGTGACAAGCTTTTTTTCTTGTATAGATAGATATGTGAACCACATGCATACAATAGGACTACTTATCGATAACTCAGTAAGAGGAAGGGGAAAGAAAGAAACAAGCAAAACAACGTGAATAGAAAGTTCGATAAACAACTGCGTCGACCTAGCTAGATGGTACGTCTGGCCTATACCTTGGCCTTCTTGGGTGCGCTTTCTTCGTCCTCTTCATCCTCATCGTCGTCAAACTCGGCACTGCGCTTGGTGCCTGCGTTGACTGGTTTCAAGTCGTTGTCAAGCAAGAACTCTATAGGGTTCTCTGCCGTGCCGACAGCTTCCCCATAGTACTCTTCCTCTTCATCCTCCTCGTCGTCATCGTCGTCATCGTCTTCTTGGTGGGGGACACCCTGTTGGGGAAATGAGTGGAGGTAACAGCGAGACAAACAAGTGTACATACGTTTCCGAGAAGGAGAGCGGTCAACTAAGAAACGCGTATCGAAATGAGTACCAGCGGAGAAGCATGTCATGAGGAGCTACGCACGCTCGGGTGTTGTTGGCCCACTTCGACCACTTCCTCATCGTCATATTCCTCCTCTTCGTTCTCTCCTTCATTCGGCTCATAGGAATCTTCTTCCTGCATGACGTCAGTCAGTCTGCAACTAATAGGCGCAGTAGCGCACACAAAAAAAAACGGTGTCGAATTGGGGGTTACACTCACATCCACCTCGTATTCGTCGCTCTCCTCGCCTTCATCGAATTCCTCTTGGCCTTCCTCGGGGAGGGGCCGGGTAGGTTCGGTGTTAGGCTCAGCAGCCATAGCTATAATTCAGAAGTGACGAAGGGAAGGTGAGGGGGAAGGGGAAGGGGGGAATGTGTCGGTGATAAATAGTACGTTTTTTGCGAGCCGAGAAGAAATTTATTTTCTCTGCTCCAGACGCTGACTGGGAGGGAGCGCGGCGACACGAATGCCGTTGGTTGGTGGGACTCGACGCGTTGCACAAGGTCTGTCGGATTAGAGAGGTCGTTTTGAGTGCAGTCAAGCAGAGAGAAGAAATTAGAAAGTCAACATGGGCGCTTGCTTATAGTGGTGATGGAGCTGACTTACGAAGTGTTGTAGCGAGCGAATGACGGGGGCGAACGTTTCACTTCGGCTTAATGGCTTATGATTGGGACTACCCGGTGTTCGCTCATCAAAGAGGGGTCATCTCTCTTTTGGACAAATAGGGGGGTCGGAGAGGGGTCGAGTGGGGGTCAGCGGGGATTGCCGATGCACAGCGACGAACAGCTCGATGTTGGGGCTGTTTCGGCATCGGTCTAGTTATTATCAGTGAAAGGACGGGTTAAGTAGCTCGCATTTAGAATCGTCTAAAACGTGGAGGACGTCGAAAAACTTTCGTTTGACACGCAACACGTTGTAGACCAACTGTCTATCTGTCTGCTTGTCTCAAGTCGACGAGGTAGCAGCGAGCCCGGAGCAATTAGGAATTGGCAAGTCTTTCCCGGTCTCCTTAGATGACATCTGCCGCGCGCATCAAAAAAAAAGATTCCATGTGTGGATGATATCGCCCTATCTCCATCCTGATAACGACAAACATTACACAGCTGGTACCCCCCAAACTCATCGTCGTCGGCCTATCCCGATAAAAAGTTCGACCCCCAAACAACCTTGTAGGTTCGCGGCTGCTCCTGGGCTAGTTCAGCCAAAAGAAAAAAAAGCGAGCCGGGTATGGGAGGCCGTTCGCCCCAGTTCGACCAATTCGGGTGACATCCAACACACGAGTCAGTTCGGCCTACGTAGGGCTCCAGTGGCTCAGCGACCCTCGGGAGGTTTTGGTGGTCGATGTGGCGGAGACCAATCCCGTTCGATGTGGGTGTACACGAGGCAAGGATCAGCGCGAAGGCTAGCATGATAGGGTAACGACGCGCAGCCACGGTACCGCGGACGGTCCCACCTTGGAAGTGACTCAGACCGCTTTGGACAGGCACTAATCATCGTTGTTTTTGAGTGGGACCTGTGGTTCGTAGGAGCAAACTCTGTGTGGTACTGCGGTGTCGCGTGCCGGATCGAGTGAGAGGGCGAGCCAGTTTATGACGGTCGCTTGAATTTGCTATGCATGCCTGACTGAAACACCACAGGAGGTGGAAGGCTGCTCCTAGAAGACAGAGGAGGTTACGAGTTTGGGACTCCAAGGGCGGTGTAGTTGCTGGCAAGGACCAAGTGGACCAGCGAGTCCCTGACGACGTTTCCTTGTGTGGGCCCGCTCAGCAGGTCCGTCAGATAAGGCCTCCTAGTTGAATTGACAATGCGTAGGATTGAATAAAGACGTAGCCGCTGTAGTAGCTGTGCAACGGTCGACGGAGGAGGACGGTCTGTCGAGGCCGTTGACACTTAAATACGGATACACTCACCTCGAGGCAACCAGATTGACACATTTTATATTCTTTCTTGAGTTCTCCTCGTGGCCAGTGCCAGACTCCTCGCCGCAGACACGCCTTCGTCGAATCTTGTTTGTTTGTTTTTTTCTTTTTAATTATTCTTGTTTTCTTTTTTTTTTTAATATTTCTCATCGATCTTTGTGTGTTCCTTTTACGCTGTCGTTGGCATCTTCCCCTCTCTCTCGCTCGTCGCATGCCCGACGTCGTCCAACCTCAACACGTCCCGAAGAGCTCCAACCTCAAATCAGTCCTTGGCTTTGGTGCTCTCTCCCTCAAAGACGCCGCCTCCATCCGTGGTCGGTCCTCAGTAGACACTGCTCGACAACCTACCGCCACTGCTACAAGAGCCAGCATCGACGGCACTACGTCAACCCCCTTCTATCCACGACACACATCCTCCAGAATCGAACGTGCTAGCGTTACAAACCTCGCCGCCTTCTTCAGGGAGTCACGCTCGACCTCTCATCAACACGCACCTAGGCTCTCTGCTACTACAACCACCACCTCCTCCGTCCGCAGTATGAATCCTCTAGACGCCGCTCCCCCTCGGGCCACCAGAAGACAACCCCTTCGCATCGATGCGCAGGACGGGCCCTGGACCATTAGCGTCGCAGAGACGCCGCATGATGCCCGCTCATACTCTATTTACATAAAGAGTGCGTCGTCGTTCATTTCCATCCACGCCCTTTTCCTCTCGCTTTCTTCTTGTCGACATCAACTACAACGCTACCCCCATGCACTGCCGTCATTTCAAAGCACAGGGCTATCCCTTTGCCAGCAACCCTTCTCAAATACCCGTGTGTCTTCTTTGATCGCGGAGGTTGCGGTATACCTAAACCTATATTGGTCTCCTTTTAACGCTCCGTCTACTCCTCACCCTTCCGTAAATGCATCCTCTGACTTGCATCATCGCTAACCACTCCCGTTCTTTTCCAGCGCCCACCCATAATCTCACCCTAACCCGCACAGCCACTGAAATAGTCGAACTACACGCCAAGCTCGCGGACTCGGATGGATCCGCCAAAGTACCCAGACTCCCTATCGACGTGTCGACGCTGCCTTCCCCTCCAAAACGCAAGTCCACCTTCCTCAACACCCTCTCTCGCCTTGCCTCGCCCTCGTCCAACAAGGTCGGACGACAGGCATCGCTGAGGGTCCCCAGCAACCCCAATTTCGGATCCTCCCCTGGAGGGTCGCAAACACCGCTCGTATCACCATCACAGGAGGTCGGAGATCCGTTCACGCCCCTCGGTGACTCCGTGAACACCGACTCTCCATCGAACGGTAATAACCCACCCTCTGTTGCCGCGAGCACGCCCGCGGATAAAAACACCATGATGACCAGTCTCGCAGCATTCCTGACCACGATCGCCAACGAACCGACCCTCCGTCAGACGCGCGCTTGGAAACGATTTGTCCGAGTGAGGACGGACGACCTCGAGAGCGTCAGAGCGGAGAGGGCAATTAAGCGGGTGAGATCAGATTTGGCAGCGCATGTTGGCAGCGGGAAAGATCAAATCCCTGAAGTGTCATTGGTGACATCTGTCGATGCGAGCTCAAGGACGGTAAGCTCGAGTAACGTGAGCGAAATCGTGGACGGCATCGAGAGCGTGGATGGTACCGTGGAGGGCGAGTCGAAAATGAATGACGGAAGCAAGAGCATCTTACAAGAAGGTATCAAAGAAGAGGAGGAAGAAGAAGACGCTGATGCTCCCGTTGAATCACCCCTTGACGTCGGTATGGAAGAAGCGGCGATAGAGGGTACTGCATCTACACAACCCACCCATGCTGAGATACCTGACGAGGAACCCGGCCTATCACCTGTAGACAAACCGGTGCCTACCGTCGATACAGACGCCGTCTCCAGGGCCGATGATGATGAAGTTACCACACTACCTACGCCCATCGCCGACGGTCCCCTATCACGGGTGACACGTTCTCACTCTGCCGACCCAAGTAGTGGTCCCCGCAGACATACCACCTCCGCGACGCACATGGATGGCACATCCTCAGCGACCACCGGTGACGAGTCATCTATATCCACCACAGCTGGCCGGCGGGAGCGCAAGAAGCGGTCCCAATCCACCGACCCAAATCGCAAGAAGAAATCCCAGCGAAAGGCTGTGATCAGTGATTTCGAAATGATGCGTGTCCTAGGCAAGGGCTGCGCTGGCAAGGTCCTTCTGGTGCGCCACAAGGATAGTTCAGACCTTTACGCCCTCAAAGCAATCACGAAGCGGCATGTTCTCGCCCACCAAGAATTGCAGCATACACTCACGGAGCAAGCCGTGCTGAAGCGGATGGCAAAGGAAGGCAAGGATCCCTTCGTTGTCAAGCTGCGGTGGAGCTTCCATGACAAGGAAAACCTCTTCTTAGTCATGGTACGCACGTTTACTCATTCATATATATGTATTCCATTCTTATGTTGCTCTTATTCACCGAAACATGAAACTCATTTTTGCAGGACTTTCATCCAGGCGGTGACCTCGCGACGCAGCTTGCACGTTGGGGTAGGCTAGGCCGTGATCGTGCTCGTTTCTATGCTGCGGAGATTGTTGAAGGCGTGGAGGGTCTGCACGCTGCCGGCGTCATTTACCGTGATCTGAAACCTGAGAACATTCTCATTGGTGCGGATGGCCATATCGTTTTGACCGATTTCGGTCTTTCTAAGGAGTTCCCGCGGAGAGCATCACCGATCACAGCACCCCCAACACCTTCCGGGACGAGAGGTGAATTTTACGAGGCTGCCACTCCGTCCTGGATGAAGGGAGATAGAGATCTTGCGATGGGTTGGCCAGGACAGAGTATTGGACCTACAGATACCACGACGACGTTTTGCGGAACTGCCGAATACCTAGCACCGGAAGTCATCCAAGGCTTGCCTTACAGTTACGAGGTCGACTGGTGGAGTTTTGGAACCATGCTCTATGAGATGTTAACGGGCATTGTGAGCGTTTCTTGCTGGTTGTGTTTGTGGCTTGCGCTTATGGTTGGTTGCTCGGTAGACCCCGTACTGGGCAAACAACCACTCTGACATGTACGTGAGAGTGCTACAAGATGAATTGCAATTCCCCGAGGATAGAGCAATGGATCAGGACACGAAGAGTCTGATTCGAGGGGTAAGTTTACTGTTAATGGTCCATGGATGGTGTAGTTCACGCACTATGCAGTTACTTCAACGGAATCCTGTGCTTAGAATATGCGAGCCGCGGATTAAACGACATCCGTATTTCTCTATGATGTAAGTCCGAGGGCCAGGTTGGGTCGTTCGGGTGCTGATAGGGTTATCTTTGACTGACAGTGACTGGGGACACGTGTACTACAAACGCTACATACGTGAGTCCGGTCTTAATCGGAGTATTTCGTGGGTGTTTTTATCCGACTCACCGTTCTCTCTGTCGCAGCCCCTTACATTCCGCCGATCGACCCGTCAAATGCAAGCGATACCCAGAACTTCGATGACACGTTCCTGGATATGGAACCAGTACTAGATGACCCTAACGAGGCTACTCAGACGGATACTGATCAAGACCGCGACCAAACAGATACCGAACGTACGGATGGTGAAGATGCATACCCGACCCCGTCACACTCCCGCAGTCCTTCTGTGCACCCGAACGGCCATGATGATACTGTGGACGTGTTCGATGGATACTCGTATAAAGGCCGTCATTCGATGCTTATTGACGAGGAAGATGACGCAGATGAAGATGTTTCGGATGAAAGCGGTGAGGTGGAGACGGACGAAGATCTGCCACCGGTCGCAACAGATGTGGTGGATGTTTCAGTTTCAGGAGAACAGGCAGGAGAGATTTCGGAGTCGCCGGTGGACATTGAGGAGCAGCCGCTTGAGTCCGAACCAAAGACGCCTGAAGCGCGGCCACAGCCCTTGCAGCCCGAGTCGCAGCCTATCCCTGTCCCGCCTGAAGAAAGGCCCGCGTCCCTCGCACCCGTTCCTTCGTCAGAGGGTCTGGCTACTCCCCGGACCAGCAAAGAAACTCCCATCATTGCTATACCAGCGTCACCGAAAGAACCGGCTCCACCTTTGCCGGCCAAGGACGGAAAGACGAAGACAGCAAGGATCGCAGCACCTGCGGCAAAAGCCAACACCCGCACCGCGCGCGGACGTCGCGAGAAATCAGGCGTACCTGCCTTGGACTGTTTCCTATCCGATGGCCCAGACGCAGACGGGGAATCAACCGAAAAGGACGACGACGACGATGACTGGGACTTCATTGAGGCAGGCGACGGCGAAGACCGCAACGGCACCAAAGGCACGAGCTTGTTTGCACGAGGCGTCGTTGACCGGTATAAGCTTGCTGTGTTCCGCAAGGCATCGACGCCATCCCAGAGGCCTAGCGGTCGTTCGTTCTCCGGTCTTTCAAAGGAATCTGACCTACATGCGGCCGATCCCGGAGATTCCCCTAGTCCCGCAGACAAACACCGCCGAGGGCGTACGCCAGGTCTCAAGTTCCGCCGAACGCCAAAGCAGTTCCTTACTGGGAAATCGCCGTCATCCTCCTACCCATCGAAGAATGGGAGTTCCTCGAAAACTCCTACGCACTCCACCGCGAACACTGCCACCCTGTCGTCAATGTCAAGCAATGGCCTATTGACTCCGTCCGCAAGCAGCATGCCCATACCTCCTTCACTGAAGTCTAAGGAGTCTGCAGTGTCTGTTGGCGAGCAGAGTGCGTCGTCGGACCAATCCAACGGGGAGACTCCGTCAGACCTTTTAGGGTCCCCAGAAGTCGTCAAAGTGCCGTCACCCCAATCTCCTGGGCACTCTGAGGAACCCGAAAGGCACAAGAGCAAAAAGCTGAAAAAGTATAAGGAAAATGCAGAAAAAATGCTCTCGCTTTTCGCTTCCCCTCGTTGATCATTGTCCCCTTCTTTTTTGTTGGTTTCCTGTCCGCGCAACTGGGGGCCGGATCCTTGGCGTCGTCGACTCTTATTCCAAACAAACAATCACGTCTCTATCTTGTGTAAGCTTCATATTTTTCCTCGCTGCAGTCTCATTATCACCATGCATTGTCTCGACACTACTTAACCGTCTCACTTTCCTTCTTTTCCTTTTGCTTATTCCGCGCCTTTTTAAGACTGACCAATCCCCCTTGTTGACTACTACTATCATCATGGTCTCTTTTTTTCTTAAGAAAAGGAAAAAATTGAAAAATATGACTTCCGTCGACAAACTGACAGCATACTCTTGGTCATAATTACCTGATGTTCACTTTCCTTCCTGTCATTACTTGCATTGCTGCTGTGTTCAGTGTTTTTAGCCTTTGCACCCTAAATGATAACGATCCTTTTAGACCGTCGCTACCCCACCGCTCGTCCTAATTTTTGGCTCCGGTTGCTTGCCATTACACTTCTTTGCAGGTTTGGTTTTATTGCCTTTTTTTTTCCTTTGCATATCGGATTGTGGATAATAGTAGCAGAAGTGTTTCAGTGTTCCAGTGTAGCCGACTCA
Source organism: Pisolithus thermaeus (assembly GCA_024663475.1). NCBI lineage: Eukaryota > Fungi > Basidiomycota > Agaricomycetes > Boletales > Pisolithaceae > Pisolithus > Pisolithus thermaeus. The sequence goes on from JANFAF010000082.1 coordinate 241,207, forward strand.
ACGTTTGAATTCTGATAGAGCCGGAGTTCATAAGCTGTACAATATCTCATTGGTAAGTTAGGTTAGGGATGCTTCACCCCCAACGGCTGGTCAGGTGATCCATTATATTGTGGAAATACTTCCTCCGCAAAGTAAATACCAAATAAACGAGAGCGTTTGCCGACCGATGCAAGGAAAAGAGCCCAGTGAGCCTGATCAGTCCAAAGCATCCAAGCTGCCCCTGATAACTCTGACCCGTTCCTCCACAGCATCCAGTGCCTGTCGAAGGTCTGCAATCTCGGCCTTCCAATCCGTCGGATGGCCTAACTGCAACGCTGGCACGAAGCTCCCCGATGGTCGTGTCGACATCTCCTCCCAAATGCTATGCACGACCTCCTGTACCCATCTCTCCCTTTCCTCTGCCTTCTTTGCCTCCTTTCGTCTCCCTGCTTCTTCCCGCTTCCCAACGAGCGAGAGGGTCCATAGGTTACTAAATACCAAGGCCACAATCACGAACCACAAGATCGTGGTTGACGACGACTGCTCCCACGCTTCCTTCACGAGGTCAATTGCATCCATGGTCGATCGCTTGGCGACATTGTACGCCCCGTCAATCGTGTCATACGCCCATTGGAGACCTCGCCTATTCCTATCACGCTCCCGAGCCTTCCACACCTCCTCACCGGACACTCCATCTAGTCCCGATTCTGCTCCTTCTGTAACAGGCGTGATCGGCTCGACGGGTGCGACCGCACATGGGTCAACACCCTCAGGGATAAACTCGGATTGGTGCTCATGGATGTACATCCGCATCGCTTTGTCGAGGTCGGCATGGTACTGTTTCTGGCCTTCAATAGCACTGTTCTCGATGAGACCTGTAACGCAAACCACCACATTAGATTCCTGCTCCTCGAGGCTGCGCATTTCAGAGATTAACCCACTTTTGATGAAGCTTCTACCCGTCCATTCAACATTGGTCGTGACGATCACTCTCGTAGAGATCGCACTCGCCCACATAATGCACGTACGCGTCTTCACGGCAAATGCGCCCCCGCTAGGTACATCTGGCGTCTTGGTTGTCGTCATCATCACGACATGATCATCAAAGTCGCAGTACACGGTCTCGTCATGAAGTTCGCACTTGGTTTGCTTTGGTCCGACACTGTTATTCAGTGGCTTGATATATGACATGTTCCGAGAGAGTAGTTTGGACCCCGACGCAACAGGTATCCAGTCGGAAATCTGGATGTCTGTCAAGCACAAAATCAAATTACACGAAAAGAAATAAGCCGAGCTCAAGGTACCCATCAATTTCTGGTCCACCCTCATGAAGTGCTTGATAAACCCGCTCGCAAACATCAAGTTGTAAATCTTCTCGGGGGTACCTGGCAATACTGTCTCGAGTGCAACCTCACTTAAATGACCGCCATTCTTGGAACATGAGCAGTGCGTCATCTTATTCGCACCAGCCGCGGGTCCTGTACCCTTGACCGCCGCAGTGTCCGAACCACTCGATGCGGATACAACGTCACGCGAAGAGTTTGTTCGACTTCCAGCACCATCGACAACACCATACTCGGGACGCGCAAGGCGCCAGATGTTGGCGATGACATCGTAGGTCGTATCACGTGAGAGGAATGAGGCGAATGTGTACTTGGCTTGTCGGGTGGTGATTTGAATCGCATTCGGAATGACGAACGCGGTCATCTTCTTCTCCAGCCCCGTGATTTCGTATATAGGAATGGAGAGCTACCATCGCAACGTGTCAATGTGGGTAGCATTTTGAACATAACGACGGGCGGACATACGTCGGTGATCCAACCAAATATGTTTGCATGGAAACATATATGGTTTTCCGATATATAGATCCTGCCTTGTATTAGGATCTCCCTCTGCAATGCACAGCCGTAGTCTGTAGTCATCGTTATTCTAGGGCTTTTGGATGTCTCTGAGAATACAACACTCACCTTCGATGAGGTAGTCTCCTTCAGGGATGTTAGGGAAGAGCTCGTGGAAATCTGCATTACGTTTATTGCTCGCGACGGCGAAACCAGTAACGGGGATATTCTCTTCGTTCAAGTCCAATTCATCGTCCGACTCCGAACCACCAGTCGATTCAGATGAATCTGTCTGATATTGTTTGTCCGAGAAATCACTTTTGCTCAGGGATATTTGTCTTGGGCTATTGCCATCACTGATCGTTCCTGGCATAGAGTACGCGGAAGCAGAAGCCGCGTTTTTGCTTGACATGGTCTGTTCTCTGGAATTTGATCCATTGTGGGCGTTACCGTTCCTGGACACATGAGGAAGAGGGGAGTTTGGCAGAGGAGGTACTTGCGATGTCGCATTCGCCATTGCCAGACCAGAGGAGGCGATAGCACTCGCGATGCCAGTATTTTTATGTGTAGGAGTGCCCACGGATGGCCGTCGCCAGCCCGAGCCCGGTCGCTTTTTTTTCTTTGAACTCGAGCTCGCCGCTGACCGGAGTGAAGTTGCGTCCACGTCGCTACGCAGACCGAGAAGCTCACGAGACTCGGCTTTCTGCAAAGTAGCTGCAGTAGGCGACTCGACTAGGCCACGAGCACCACCCGAAAGTGTGGCGTCATTGTTACCGTCCTCATGGTGGCCGTTCTGACGGCTCCTCGCGTCAGCTGGTGGATCACACCTGTTAATGTGATCAAGTTTCAGCGGGACAGGGGGCTGCGTACGACTACGGATAGATTGTTTAGAAGGCTTCTTCTCGACGTTTGAAACACTAGGATTCGTGGCGCTGCGAGACGTATGTTTATCGATCAATCCTCTGAGATTTCCTGTTGAGGATGCAGGACTCAGTTGACGCAGGTCCTGTGCTGGAGATGCTTCCAGTGTTGCGTGCCCCCTGTCTTCGGTACGGTTTGGGTGAGGTGTGGACAAAGCTTCCTCAGAGATTGCCCATTCTGGATTCACGTTCATCGTGTGTGCGGCAAGCGAAATCGCGTGCCTGTCGGGTACATGCCGGTCCTGTGATCGTGTGCGCTTGTGAGTAGAAAAAGAGGCATCGTGGACGTGTCCAGACTCTGTCGAAGGGAGGTCTGTGAAACCGGACATAGGGCTGCCGGCAAGGTGTGGTGAAGGAGGAATGACGCCTATCTTGAAGCTACTTTTGGAACCGCGCGAATGCGTGTCGGATGTCTCCTCGCCAGTCGGTCCCGGCTTAAGATTGGGGGACGACAGCTGCGTCGGATATGAGTACGGTCCACCAGCGACAGAGGAGCGACGAGAGCTGGAGCCGACGACCCTCTGTTCGTCACTAGGTGAGGTACCTCCACCTGAAACTGCGGAATTTTGAGCGGCCGACGGTCTGACCAGCTTCGTGAGGAAATTCGGCGCCATTTGCGTGTTACCAACTGCCAAGTGTTGCCCCCAAGGTCAACCTGGAGGTCGTTCGATATCTCAACGACCTTGTAACCAAATGGTGAACTTACATACCTCCGTCGACAGTTAATAAATGGGTGTCGCCGCGGACCACGCCTGAGGCGATGGCAATATCCAGGTCCTGGAAGCGTTGACAGGCAGCTCACGCCAACTGGTCGACGTACACAGCCAACTCACTCTTGCAGGTTGGCTCTTGTCGAGTTCAGATTAGCGTCAATGTCGCCTTCCGCAAATGGCAGTTGCTCCAGTCTCGGACCACTTTGACTTCCGAGTCCGTGAGTTTTATTATTTTTCTGTGTCACCGAGAGCCAGTAGTTCTCAGCGAGTCACTGGTCTCAGCTGGCTTGCAGATAGCGGACGAGGCTCGTATTGACGAGCCACCGACCGATGAGAACGGAGATCGACGTTTCCGAACCTTGGCTATGCTCTGTATTTTCGATCACACCGCCAATTTGATTCACGACATAGACTCAGTACTGCTGTCCTTTAGACTCATGACATTGCTACCATCCTCGGACCCGAATCCGTTTTCTTAGTTTAGCGTTACTTACTGCTTGACGGAGTTCTCAGCTCGAGCTCGCTTCCTTTACCCCAGGCTCGTCTGCAAAACATGCCAGGGGGATATGTACGCTACTAGTATATGTACTTGGACGGATACGGACCAACCCAGCTAAGGAGTGACGTCGTATACTATCATCGCTGCGGAAACACCGTCACTGAATACAGAATGCAATATGTCATACTGACATTCAGACTTGCACTGACGCAAGCTTCGTCAACGACGTGGTGGTGCATTGTTGCGCCGTAGATAAGCGTGGCTCTTTCCCTCCCCAAAACTGAGCGCAAGAGGTCTTCCGGGCCTACCCCAACGCACCAAGACCTCTTTCTAGTGACTATCCGATAATGTGCTCTGGGGCGATAAAAGGCGCATCTTGTCACGCATCTTCGAGTTGCTCGTTCTGTTAATCTTTTTCCGCTATCCTCCTTCTGCACCGAGAAACCCCTCGATGGCTGCAAACTTTATCAAAAATGCCCAGGATTTCGCGAGGATCGTAAGCTTGGCTAACTGGTACTGCACTGAAAAAAGATTCGACATCTTCACTCTAGATTAATAGCGGTCGAGTTGTGGTCATAGACTTCCATGCCGACGGGAGCGGTATGCCGCAGTTCCCAGCCCAGCACTTCTCGACCCTAGAAGAGACCTGGTCGCGCATTGGTGTGGACTTTTACAGAGTTAACGTCGACGAACTCGACGAGGTAGTCATGGAAATAGATATTAGAGTGGTGAGCATTGCCGATGCAACGTGTGTTTAATTCGTTGTCATCTCACAGTAACATGGCATCGACAGGTTCCCACCTGTGTTGTATTCAAGGACGGAAAGAAAGTGGGATATGCAGGGGGCGTGGACGCGGGGAATATTCATGTCTGTGGTTCCTTAGCCACTGGATGATCCGGTAACTCTGACACTGACCACATCACAGAAACTCATGGGATCGCACGTTGGTGGCTGGAACAACTCGGGTTTGAGCTCTGTTGCCAGGACCGACTCGATTATCGAATCTGCATAGACCAAACGTATAGAATGGACGAGACAATGCCGTCAATGGACCTCTGTAGATATTTAGAATGACGTACTCACACCTGCCAGATACCAACGAGGACTTATCGAACACGAGGCTACTAATTAGGTTTTTACGTTGTGCGCACTTACGGTATAACCTCCAAACTTTTGATTCAAACAATCTACGTATTATGACAACGACGGCCAAAGCACATCAATGACGTGCCATGTGCGTAGTATGGAATCCGACCGACCACAATTTGCAAGAACGTCCGACGAACGAGGGAGAGGAAGACGCGCGCAGTAAAACGTGTCGAGGTCATCCTGGGAAGCGATCTGCCATACTCTGACGGTACCCTGACCACTCAACTTTAACCGGGCTATGTCGCTGATTCGGACACCCGTGCACGAGGCGGGTAATACATAACTAATGTAGAATGGAATAACCAGAGGCCTCGTCAGCAAATTCTGATGGCAGTCGACTGCGTGAAAGAATCCCAACTAGTTACATGGTCCGAGTTCAGCGTAGACCAGATAAGTACGTTAGCGATATCGTATTACCATATTTGGAGATATCGGATGAAAAAAAATACTTTATAATTTTTATGAACGAGGATTTGGCGAGGTCATCGTCCCGAACACCTCCAACAACTCTCCTTCCCTTACTCTTACCTGGACCACGCTGACGGTCAACATTCCTGGACTTGGGCTCTGCGTTTCATGCCATTGCTGGGTGGATTATTCAAACGTGACAAGCACGGCACCAGCTCGAGGAACAGCCCGTCCTTGGCTACCCCTGTAGCAACCGGGTCGGTGGCTTCTGTTGCGAGCACAGGAGGAGAGTCCATCGAAGCTGAATACGTCTTTCCTGACAAGTGCTTGCACCGTGCGACTCCTGTATACTCAGGCCCTATAGGTGCTTCTTCCAGCAAACTTCGAATCCCTTTCCGTCGCAATAAGCATGCACATCGGCCAGGCATACCAGATGCCTCTCAGCTAGCACCCGTATCGCTGAACGACGCACCACCTCGACCCTCCGTTGTCTCAGATCCAGGCCATGGTCTTCCTCCTCCTCCTTCGAAGTCTTCTATCTTTGGTGTCTACAACGACCGTAACTCCCGTTCTACACATTCGAACCTTTGTACTGATACCCTCAGCACTGCATCATTAACCGACGTCCCCAGTGAAGCCCACTCATCCGCCCCTTCGAATCTACCCAAGAAACCAGGTCTGTTCTCGTGGGCGAGGCAGCGCACGAAATCCAAACCCCCACAACCACCTTCGACAATTTCATCTCCTTCCGCCGCTAAATCGCCGCCTGAGGACCCGTCTTTCAATCTGAAGGCTTTTCGTCACGTACCCGCAGGTGCCGACGCGTCTCCTCAGAAGACAGACAATCCAGATAATTTCCTGCCGCGTCCCCGACCACGAGTGCGGGATGAAAGTTTTGGATCTGATTCGTCACAGCGGATATCTGTCGCAGCATTCCGTGAAGCGCAAGCTCGGAGAAGCCGTGCAGAGTCCCCTGCGCCTTCCTTCCGCCCCCCGTCGGCTGCTGACACACTTCGTCGTGGCGCTGGAGCCAGGAAGCGCGCATCTACGGTTTCGGCTCTTTCAGAGTCAGAAATGTCCCAATCAAATCGTGCTTCCGCAGCCCCGTGGTCATCTTCTAGGCCTAACAGTTCTGCCACACAAGCTTCTTCTGATTCGGAAGGTTCGACTTCCGAGGATGACGAAGACGTGGATAGTGGTGACGAGCTAACCCAGAAGCATGGCCAAGACTGTGACATTGCACCTCGGCGTCTTACTCAGTCCGAGGTCGGACATGGCGCTTCACCTCAGCCACCTCCATCGAGACCTGACTTTTTGAGATGCTCTGGACCGACGGGGTCATCATTTGCAGCTCGGACAAGGGCGTCAGCATCGACAAGTTCGTTGGCTCCTGACGCCACAGCATGCCGTGCGCTCACCTTGGCAGGCACAAACTCTTCTCAAGGATTACCCGGTAAGGTCTCCAGCTGTTTTCGGAGCACCTTGCTCATAATCCTGGTAACTCCCCATACTTCGCTGTGATGCACATTATATCAGCGTCGAAACCGGTTCCTCAGCGACGGAAGACTGACGACTCGGATACGTCATCTGATTCTTCGGGCAGTAACTCAGATGATAAACCCTTATCGACTTTGGTTCCGCCCCGGAGACCCGAAAGCTCTGCTTCGGTTTCCACGAATAAGTCTTCACGTGCCCCTCCGAAACCTTTAATCGATATCAAGTCCCTCGTCGGAACCCCACCTGTTCTGACACCCGTATTGAGACACGAGAACTCGATCAAGAAGCCCAGGGGCAAGGATGAGCCCTTTTCCCCGCCGCCGGCGATCAACATGTCGAGCAGTTTCATATCGAACTCTTCAAGTCCCCCCAAGATGAGAGGGCAGAGCCCTGTTGTAGGAACCAAGCAGCAGCCGACGAGGGCGCATCATCGAAGAATAAGTAGTGACGCGACCACTACTGCTACTGTCAAGAATCCTTCAGATTCCGAGGAGGAACTTGCTGATGCCATCCGACTCGTTAACTCTTTTGACTCGGAACGAGATAAGGAGAAACCCCAAACCAATTCTAGCGCTTTCCCCCGGGTTCAGGAACCGGAGCAGATTTCAAACGAACGCATCATCCCGACCCCTATTCGCGAGCGGCAACCTTTGTCTTCGTTTGCAGTGGTATCCAGGCCGCCCAATCGCACTAGTATGTCTGGGATCTCACAAGTGTCGCCGTCCTCAACATCCTCACCTATTGCCGCCTCGCCTCCAGTGGCTTCCTCGCCGCCCATAAGGACAACGAGATCAGCTGCTGGTGTGGGGACCCGTCCGCGCTCGACTACTTTGATGAATCCCCCTTCCTCTTCGTCAACGGACAAGTCAGACTCTAGATCTACCGCCTCATCATCGTCACGCGCGTCTCGGATTCCCCCGGTCCCTCTCATACGTTCTATCCCCGACTCTCCATCTGTTAAAGCGGACTACAGGCAGTCTTCCCAAGGTAATACGAAGCTACGCGCAACATCCGCTGGCCCCCCTGAAACGCGTTCGCGTCCGCAGTCACATACGTTAGCATCTCTCATGTCCTCACCGGCTTCTTCGCCCTCGTCCAGTCGCAACAGCAGCTTCTTACCCTACGGGTCGCAGCTGGTGCCTCAACGCCCGTTCGTAGCCAACAGTTCTGTGCGTGGCGACAGTCCTGCGCCCAGTTCGACTGGGGAGTCTAGCAGTGGTGGTCCTCCTTTTACGCCGCGCGACGGAAGCGAAATTGGTGTTAGGTCGCGTGAGAATGGGAGCGATGTCGGGTCTACATTAAAAGCACGTACCCACATGGGGAAGTCGAGCGTCACCTTCGAAGATACACCTGAGAAAGGTAGGGAGCGTGGAAGGGAGAGGGCGAAGAGCGAAGCTGCAGAAGAGGAGAGGAGGAGGGAGAGGAGGAGGAGCGAAGCGAAGGCTGCCATCGAGGTACGTCGACTGTCTTCCCCTGCAGTAGGATGGACATCTAATTCCCTCTTGCTAGTTTGGCAAACTTGTTAACAGTCGTGGTCCTCTGGTACACGATGGTTGGGATGATGAGGTGCCACTTCGTTCCGGGAACGTACGAATGAGCGTGAACCCAATGATGGGGATGGGGATGGAGGGCAATATGCCGGGGGTGATGACTGCAAATGGATGGGTGACCTGGCAACAACCAATGGCTACGGGTATGAGCGGCGTGGTTCCTCAGCTTCAGTTCAACAACGACCCTGCTTTTCTCGCCGCCCATCAGCGCGCCATGATGATGGCAAAGCAAGCGTACCAGATGGCGGTCGCGCAACATGCTATCGCTGTCGCTGGCGAAGAATGGGAGAGGAGTTCTAACGCTGGGTTCGGTAGCGGCGGATCTGTATACGGAGGTGGAAGCACAGCAAGCATGTATGGTGGAACCGGGGTTACTGCCGGAGCGGGTATGGCGGGTATATCGAATCCGGGTATGCTTATGCCGCCGGGTCAGTGGCATGGCGCTCCCGTAATGTTCCCGAGCACGACCTTGATGTATGGTGGAGGGATCAGCAGTACGCAAAGCGAGTTTGGGGGAGGGAGCGGGTGGGCGTCGAAGAGTGCGTATGGGGAATCTTTCGGTCCGTCGACGAGGTCGAGCTATTTGCAAACGGGTCATGGCGCTCCTACTGGTGCTGCAAGTGCTTACGGTGGGCCTGCACCGAGACCTCGCGCGCAGACAGGTGCAGCCCCACCATCCTCACCTAGGAGTCCGGGACGGAGTCGAGTTCCTCCGCCATCAAGTTGGAGGATCGCAAAGTGACCGACTAAAACCGGCCTCACCTCACAAACAACTGTTTTCATGGGTCAGGGGGTATGCAGTAGCGTTTACTGTCGGACGGTGACTACTTCGCTTATCATTTCGTGGGGCAGCTGGTTCCTTCCTTTTTATCTCTATGATTTCAACCGTTCGCTCTTTTGGGCCCACGTCCGTCGATCAGACACTCGTTAGCATTTTTCTCTTTTTGGTAATATTGTATTTTCTGAGGCTGTCTGATATACTGACAGTGCTTAGGGATTCTTCCACTTCCATCCACTCCTTCTATCGCTTTGTTTGAGCCACGTTTTGCATGTCTGCGTTGAGTATTATTGCGGAAAGACGCTCTAGTTAGTTTACTATATTACCCACGCGGTAAATCAATCAATTCCCCGTACTAGTCGGCTGTTATCATGAGTCTCTCTTGCGACATGTACATGCAAGAAGATGAGATTGGGTACATAGTGTCCGGGGCGCAACAAAGCTACCATATATCTAGCCTAAGCTGCGACGAATCTCACGCAAAAATGATGATCAATCGACCCCCATACATCTAGTGTCGTCAGCCCATCAACTGTCTTGGCCGTTCTGCGAGGAGAGGATACCAAAAGTTTCTCCTGCCGCTCACAAATGGGTACATGTGAGTGCGCCCGGAGTACCGGATCGAGTCTCCAAGGGACGGCCAGTTTTGTCAGTTGGTTGGAGATGTGAGTAAGCCTGTCACGTGTCGTTGATTGCGCCATGGATTGTATGAAGGTATAAATTCATTCGAATTGCTGTTATGTGGCGCTTGGCAGTCTTTCCCTTCCATTCAATCGTTGATATAGCTATGGTTGAGACAATCAATTCATTCGACCAGTTCCGAGAGCTCGTGAGTCAAAACGCCACCTATCGTGGAATGTCTAGCTAATCTACGGCATGCACGTGCCGCAGATCAACGGCGAGGAACCTATCGTCATCGATTTCTACGCGGATTGGTGTGGCCCATGCAAAGCGATATCCCCTATATTTCAAACACTGTCCGAGAGATTTGGGAACATAAAATTCCGCAAGGTCAACACTGACGAACAGGAGGAGATCAGCCAGGAGGTTGGAATCCGGGCGGTCAGTCTTGTTGAACAATGTTTGGTAAGATACTAAGACGGTTATATGTTTAGCTTCCGACTTTCATCGTCTTCCAAAGAGGAAACAAAGTCCGAGAACTTGTTGGAGCTAACCCCAATGAGTTGGAGGTTCGTATTTGCAGGTTCTTGGGGTGATGGGCATTGCTAACCAATAGGGTAGGTTGTAGTGCAGGGCGCCTCCTCTTTAGTTGCATAAGTTGCACCTCCCGTCTGCCAAAGCTCTTCACTACTCGTCGCTTGTTAGGTAGTTGTCAGCTTGTGTGTGTAAGATAAACATCGTTTGTAGAATACCTCGTGGAGAAATTAGTATGCAGAGCGGCACTTCTCATTCCGAACAGACATGAGTGTAGAAATTGAACGTGGAAGCAGAAGGTCTGCCGGGAGTAGCATCAGGCGTTCTCTCAACCGGTGCCCTCAGCTATGTATTCCTCTGCATTATGAATCAGTGCCCAACAAATAAGTAGGCAATGGTTCGCAAAGTAGGCTGTACAACAACACGGCCATGCATCGCGGGTACATCATAATGCCATGGAACATCAAAGGACTGCAAATAAACCTAGAACAGCGATGAGTAACTTGCACTGGAGACACTATATGCACCAACCAGACTGACTTCAGAGTCCAAACCTTCCTGGTCCATAGCTTGATTATCTGAGAGGACTCAGATTGAAAGATGTCCACTTCCATTCCGTCCCACCGGCATTTCCGCTACAAGATAGGTCGGCCACCTAGCACAGTGAAGGAGGACAATCGATAGTCACATGCATTCCACCACTTTGTTCTGGTAGATGGTGCACGATACTCGTCTTGAGGAGAACTAGAGCAATAGAGGTCTACGATATGCAGCATCGAATAGGTTCCATGGCGCGGTATCCCCACTCCGGCCTAAGCTATGACAAGACCTATGCGAGAATGATGATTGATCCACTCCTATAATTCCGGTCGTGCGGTGAACCCCATCGGTTGTCCTAGCCGTTCCGTGAAAAGAGAAGAAGATATGGTGCTACGAGTACGGGGTTGATCAGTGAGCAAGCCCATCACGTGACACCTATTGCGCCACGGATTGATGAGAGCATAAATTCAATCGAATTGTTATCGGATGGTGCTCGACAATCTTTCCCTTCTAAACTATCCATTCGATCATTGATATAGCTATGGTTGAGGCAATCAATTCATACGAGCAGTTCCAAGAGCTTGTGGGTCAAAATGCGGCCCATCGTGGAATATCTACCTAACCTACAGCATGCACTGCCGCAGATCAACGGCGAGGAACCCGTCATCATCGATTTCTACGCGGATTGGTGTGGCCCATGCAGAATGATCTCTCCCACGTTTGAAAGATTCTCGAGGCAATTCACGGCAGTGAAATTCCGCAAGGTCAATATAGATGATCAAGAACGGGTCAGCGCTGAGGTTGGAATCCGATCGGTGAGTCTATTGAACACTCTGTAGCAAGATCTTAACACGGCTGTGTATTTTCAGATTCCAGCTTTTATGGTCTTCCAAAGGGGAAACAAAGTCGAAGAACTCGTTGGAGCTAACCCCACTCGGTTGGAGGTTCGTACCTGCAGGTTCTTTGGGTAGGCATTACTAACCAGTTGGGTAGGCTGTAGTGCAGACTGCCTCCTCTTTAGTTGCATAAGTTACACCTCCCGTCCGCCAAAGCTCTTCACTGCTTGTCACTTGTTAAATAGTTGTCAACTCGTGCGTGTGAGATAAACATTGTTTGTAAAAGTATGCAGGGCGGCACTTTCCATTCCAAACAGTCACGAGTGTAGAAATCAAACATTGAAGCTGAGGGTCTATCGGGAGTAGTGTCAGGTATTCTCTCAACTGGTGCCTTCAGCTATTCCTCTACATCGTAAACCAGTTCCCAACAAATAAGCGGGCAACCGCTTGCGAAATAAGCTGTGCAAGCAACACGGCCGTGCATCACGGGTAGAGAGACGTAACATCGTCAAGTATCAAAGGACCGCAATCAAACATAGAACAGCGGTCTAGAGGCACCAACCAGACCGAGTTCAAGAATCCAAACCCTACCTGGTTGTAATCGATGGTCACAGGCATTTCACCATTTGGTCCTGGTGGGTGGTGCACCATACCCGTCTTGAGGAGAACTAGAGCAATAAACGATATGCAGCATCGAGAAGGTTGCATGGAGCGGTATCCACTCTCTGGCCTGAGCTGCGACGAGTCCTATGCGAGAATGATGATTAATCGACTCCTATAATTCTAGTCGTGCCGTCAGCCCATCAGTTGTCTTGGCCGTTCCGCGAAGAAAGAAGAGGTCACTAGAAGTTCCTCCTACTGCCACAAGTCCATGACGCCTACGGGTATGAGAGTGCTCCGAGTACCCGGTCAGTCTCCAGGGGACGCCGAGTTTTGTCAGATAGCGCCATGAATTGTGAGAGTATAAATCCACTCGAATCGTTGTCAGTTAGCGCTCGGCAATCTTTCCGTTCAATCATTGATATAGCTATGGTTGAAGCAATCACATCATACGAGGAGTTCCGACAGTTTGTGAGTCAAAATGCCGCTACATCGTGAAATGTTTGGCTAACCTATAGCATACACATGCCGCTGGCAGATCAACAGCGAGGAACTCGCCATCGTCGATTTCTACGCGGATTGGTGTGGTGCATGCCAAAGGATATCCCCCGTATTTGAAACGCTCTCCAAGAAATTTGGGACCATAAAATTCCGCAAGGTCAATGCTGAGGAACAGAAACAGCTCAGCCAGGAGCTTGGAATCCGAGTGGTCGGTCTTGTTCAACAATCTGTGATAAGATATTGAGGTGGCTGTGCCATTCAGTTTCCGACTTTTGTTGTCTTCCAGAAGGGTGAAATTATCCGTTTAAAGGCTGGACCTAATCCCATCGAATTGCAGGTTCGTACTCGCAGATCCTTAGAGTAGGGGACATTGCTAACCAGTTGGGTAGACTTTAGTGCAGAATGCCTCCTCTTTAGTTGCATAAGTCATATCTGCAGTCCAAAGCTCCTCACCGCTCGTCACTTATTCGCTAGTTGTCAGCTTGAGTATGTAAGATACAATACTTGTAGGAAATCCCTGCAGAGAAACCGACGCGCAGGGCAGTGCTTCTCATTCCGAATAGTCGCGAGTGCAAAGGTTGAACGTTGAAGCTGAAGGTCTATCATGGAGTAGTGTCATGCGTTCTCTCAACTGGTGCCCTAAGCCATTCCTCTGCATTATGAACCAGCTCCCAATAAATAAGTAGGCAACGGTTTGTGAAATAGGCAAGTGTGCGAACAACATGACCGTGCATCGCGGGTACATCGTAACGTCATGAAATTTCAAAGGACTGCAATCAAACCTAAAGCAGCGATGAGTAGCTTGCACAGGAGATACTACAAGCACCAACCAAGCTGAGTTCAAGAGTCCAAACCCTCCTGGCCCATAGCTTAATTATCTGAGAGGGCTCCTCAGACTGAGAGATGTCGACTTCCATTCCGTCCCACCAGCATTTTCGCTGCAAGGGATCAGCCACCTAGCACAGTGAAGGAGGCCGGTAACCTACAGCAGGTTTTCTCCAGAACAGCAGCAGTTTCTGGGCGGTCGCCATCTGGTTGTAATCAATAGTCACAGGCCTCTCACCGTTTGGTCCTGGTGGATGGTGCACGATACCCGTCTTGAGGAGAACCAGAGCAATAGACGATATGCAGCATCGAGAAGGTTCCATGGCGCGGTATCCCCATTCGTCGTCCCGATCAAATCCACTTGTACGAATATTCAAAATTCTGGCACTTTACAAAGGCGAAAGCTGGTCACCTCATACACAACATGTCAATTAGATGCTGCTCAGCCACATTATTTTCCTTGTGAACGTTGCGCTGCAGGGCAGTAAATATGTTGCGCTTCTCGATTATGTGCTGCCCACATCGGCGCTTCATTTCTAACAGCACCTGGTTGGCAATACCATTATCGTCTGTCAGTGCCTTGCCACCCGTGGGGGGAATGGCGAAATATTCGAGTTCCTCGCGAAGAACTATGATAGCTTGCTTGGTCAGAAGTGGATTTTGAGATGCTGCAGGGCCAAAGTCTGATGGTGAACCATCGAGCAAATGCTGCTGGGCAGCAAACAAGCCAGGGTTTGTGGCGGTTCCATAAAACGCCTCCGAGGCACCCTTGAAGAATTCCAGCACATACGAGAAACAATCTGGATCGAACTACTCCACGGGCGGGTTAAGGGCTCGCTACGCATCGCAGATTGAATGGGGCTTACGTCGACCCCATAAACTTCTTCGTCTTCCTCGTTTTCTCCGCCTTCAGAGAAAGCGGAACTCTGTCGACTCAGAACAAGGCCGTTTGGGAAGAGGCACAGCAGGACAGATTCTGGTAGATTCATGATCGTCTCTCTGTCTACAGCGAAACGCTTCCCGCGCAAGTCGAGGAGGAGTCTGGTCAGCAGCTGTGGCTGCAGGTTCGATTGGATTGGTACTTGATGTTGCGACACTTGCGTTATTGGTGAGGATGACATCGAGGTCGCCGCCATACTGGAAACAAATAGGAGAGAGCGACGAATGATCTCCTGCTGGGGGCGAGCGTGGTACGTGCTGAGCAACACCAGTATTGTCTCACCAAAACCTCGAGGCGGACGGCCCACAACCTTGTTTGTGCCGGACAAATACTTCCGTGCCTTTTCGACGAATCGTTTTTATGTACTGTTAGCGTCATTGCCCTTCTTAATAGTAGACTCCAAATATCCTGTGTTGGAGCATGCGCCCCTTGATCGTGGCAACAGTGGAGATATAAGCCTCGGGTTCAGACAAACCCCACTGTTGGCTACATTGCTATCTGCCATCATCCACACTTTTCGCGTTCATAAAAGCCACGCAGATTGGAGATAGTTGTTATCAAATGGAAGCAGGCAACTATTCTAGGTTGACACTCGTCCCAAGGGTTTCTCATTTGCAAAGTGACGTGCTGGTAAGTGTCTGGCCTAGTGACAACCGTACTCGCTGGTGGTCTGATGCGTCTGGCTTCACCTGAACCTTAAATCGTGCAATGCAGCCTCAGATCGAATGAAATGTATTGCAACATGTCACAGGTTGACGACTCGGGTCGAGAACATATTTGAGACACCCCAAACGTTCTTCGAGTTTACAAATTTCCCCAATCGTCTTTGCGGGGCCACTGAAGTTCCGAGAAGGTGCTGATGTCACATCAACAGTCCCCATTTTTGGACCCTGAGTCTTTAGGAAAGAAAATCGCGTTTGTATGTAAGTACCCATCCATGTACAATCGGAAGCTGCGTGCACCACCGAACAAATAATCATAGCACCGGTAGAACCACATCACTAGCCACGAACCCCAACCCTAACAAATCAATCACATGTTCTTAACCAGTCGCTAGAAACGGCGGAATCAGCGTGAGCACGTTTCCGAATATCCATTCGGACATTACTTACTACGAGTTGTGATTGATCAGCCCCAACAAGGTCGCCCACCTGAACGCCCTTTTTGAATACCTTAAAGGCTGGCAGCTGCGTGGATGTGATTGAGCCGGAAAGCTCAGTGAATCTAGACTGCAGCCTACATTTCGGACACCCAGTGCCAGAGCGACGTCCCTTACGTCTTCAATATCTAGGCGGTAAAACTGTGCCGCTGGGTTTTGTGTTGACAGTTGCTCGAAGAGCGGTGACATGGATCGACACACTCCACACCACTCGGCCCAGAACTCCACAATAACAGGTCGGTTACCGTTAATCTGGATCATGCGGCGTCAACGCCTATGGCGTCACAGAATGCCGTACGAATTACTTACCACGGACTCGAAGTGAGCGAGGGAAGTGAGGTAGGTAATAGGCATTGTCTATGGGGAGGGCTGTTGGTGGAAGGGGCTGTCTTACTGACCGTTGACCCACCACACACGATGTTTTATACTAGAGAGATCGCTCTGCTGCTATGATTCTGTGGGTTGCTTATCCGCTCCACTCTTACTGGTAGATCGTCGTTCAAAGAGGAAGGTATTCGTCGTCATTAAGGCTACGAGCCAGGCGGAATGTGCGTGCTTTCCCTTCTTTCACTTCCGGCGTCTGCGGGACGGTGCAGACAACTCCTTGATGCATCGATTATTTGGACCGAAATCCTGATGAAATCTCGGTCTCTTTTGGCACTGCAAAAAGTTGACCCACCAGGATTCCGACTTCTTAAGAGACTGGGCGACAATCATTGACGATGCAGGAGGCGTAATAACCATCGCGTGGACAGGCATCGCGGAGTTCGTTTCCTACCCCCGGATGGGATGTCGTATCTGTTCGGGCCAACGTTCAGCGGACCGGTGGCTGGTTTCATCTCTCCACTTCGATGACCACCGTACTGGCTTCCATTCATGAGTACTTCTCGACGGTTCGCCAGTACTCCACGGCATGCTGGACGCCGTCAGTAGCTCTGAACATGACGGCCGGAGTGCGCTAGTCAATGAAGGAACAAGTAGCCACATCGGTGGTAGCTTACATATCTTGACATAGTTACCCAGGTGTATGGCGACGATCCAGCGGACCTTGTATCCGGACAATTAGCTTTTTCCGGTGACCCTTGGGTGATACAAATGCTCTTTGCCTCATTGCTTGTGATGAAGGCCTGCGTATCTCGGTTAGTCTTGAGAGATATGATGACACGCTCTCAATTTCACATCCACTTGACAAGTGGCCGGCGGGAGTCCTGGCACTTTGAGCGTGCCTGCTAGTCATGCTCTGTTGTACTAGCCTCTCGCCAGCCGCTAATGCCGCGGTAGTCAAATTGTAAACCACTACGCAGGACAGATGGGATCTTCGATTTTTTCTGGATGAAACATACGACTCGTGCTGAAGGTTATAATTACAAACGCATGTTCTTCGTTCTGCCGTATGAAATTTGGGAGGCGGGGTAGATTTCTGTAGCATGCACCTTGAGCTTCCTCGTGTTGATGAGTTGTTAGCCATGAAGTACTTATCTAACAAACGGTCGGGGTAATGGGAGGTATCGAACTCCCTATTCTAGTTATGCCCTCGACACGACACGGGCGGTCTAAATACGCACTCGGAACGCATTCTTTCGAGTGTGCTGTGTGTGACGATCCAAATGGACAGGGGTACACGCACAGTTATCTTGGCCAATCAAATTCTTCGTATTGGATTCATTCCAAACGTGCACAGCACTTTCTCCTCGCTTGGTCGCGATCACCGGCCAATGATACATGAACTAAACAAACTGTGCATTTGGCTGGAAAAATGTAAAGGCGAGATGAGCATAGTGAGCGCGGGTGCCGGCGTCGAGGCTGTCGCGTTCACGTATGTAGTGATATGAACCAATCAAGATCGCAATGAGAACACTTGTATCATATATGTCGCCGTGTCAAACTATCAAGTGGTCGCCGTCTGTCCTATTTTGCGGAACTTGTGTCAGATTCCTGTCATTATTATCGGGCCGCGTGCCCCAACGTGGATAGTACACGCGAGCAACCAACAAGGTTATTGTTAGGAGTGACCGGTGACGTAAACCGATGCACCATCCCATCACCACCCTTGTGGCTATCTTCGAGTGGTTTCCCCCCTGGGGATGGAACCAATTGACGTCAAAGGCTTCCAATATGAAGGAGAAGAGTGTAAGATGGTTCCCGGAGGCGCGTGCCATGCGCGTGTCTTGCCACGGGAACGTGTGTGTTTACCGCCTTTCGAGAATGGTGACGCCATGTAACGTTGTCGAGGCCCCTCATAGTGGCATTGATTGGGTGCAGAAGATCCTGAATGGCACTGCCTAGGGATATATGCGTTTCAATGGCACTTGTCGCACTGAAACCAGTGGCTTCGAAGCCGGATAGAAGGTACCCTCCGGTTTGGGGCAATGCTTGGAAACGATGATATGGAATTGGAATTCTGCCACACTGTGAAGACGCATCGGCATTATCCGCGGTAGCTTTTCCTCGGAATTGATAGAGGAGATGAACATGCAATGATTATGTTTCATTTAGTCTTCAGATATACACGAAAGCCGAGTGTATTGTCCCATGATCGAAGGCGTTGATGGGTCACGGCGTTGTTCGTGTATCTACCCGGCCATGACCGAGGACTTTCCCGGAGTCATCTCTCAAACGGGTCATATAAGCCCACATGTTATTATATGTGGTCCCTGTAGAGGGTGGACTGATGCTGGGAGAGACAGCTGCGGATCGGTGAGAGGGACGAGTTGCAGCTATGCACACATACGGTTACCATCACTTCAGCACTGGACCAGCGAGGTTACCCCCACTGCCTCCCGCGCGCATTGGTTCTCCGAGAGGAGTTCCTGAGCCGTCTGCATCCAACAGTAAGCCCATGGTTTCGGACAATGGCACGGTGCTGCCAAGACACGTGAGGTGAGATACGGCCATGAGGAGAGCAATGCACTCGACGGCGTGTGTAGCAGCGTGTCAGTTGCCAACTCGCCGCACGACTGAGTCCTGTACTGCATGTCCTGGTTTCAAGAATATTTTTTCAAGTGTACTATTAGTTAGCGTCGAGTATTAGCAGAACGGACGAGAAAGGCAAGCGTGAGAGTACAACACAAAACGGGAGTCGTTCGTCCGCTTCACTCTCCAAGCTTGCCGCTGCCAGCGCTCCGCCTGGCATCCGCTGCCTTCCAGCCTCCCGTCGCACACCGTGTCCACTGCCACTCTTTTTTTTTTTCTGTTCTCTTTCTGTTTGTTCCATTGCCATCCTTAGCAGTAGATACTCTGGATAGTTTGGTTTTGGCTGGTGGCCCTAGACCCCACCCACGCCAGCCAACCTCTTCCGCCTCCCTGCCCATCCATACACCATCATGAGTTATCAGCAACAGCGTCCAGCGCGGATGTCACGTCCACATCCGCCCACCTACTCAGACCAACAACGATATGCCCAACCACCGCTCCCCCAAGCATCCTTACCACCTGGCGCTGATCGCGGTCAGCGAACGCCCCTCAGTCCACGTTCCCAGCCATACATCACATTTCAGGACACGGAGCAGGGAGACAGGCGGAATTCGCTCGACTCACAGCGCACAAGAACGATGCCCTCTGCGTACCAAAATCAACTCCCAACCGACCTCCAAGACCCGGAAGGTGGGGACTACGGTAACGGCGGAAGGGTCGGCAGAAAGAAGAGCCTCGTTCGGCCTGATAGGGAAAAGATTGAACCAGGCCATCGCCTATGGCATTATCGTACCCATGCAGCTCGCTTTGAGGACGACAGTGCTGGCGGCGTAGACGTCCAACCTTCGAGTCAGTCATCCGTATAAAAAACATTTCTTTTTTCGTTGATCACTTTTCGTCTAAACAGGCACTGGAAACTATCCCCGGGAAAGACTTCGTCGGGGAAAGTCGCTTCTGGGCCGAGAGCAAGATGTCCGAGAAACTGGGCTTGCTGCCTTCAAACGTGGGGCAACTTTGCGACGGAGACGACCGACTTCAACCCAGTCTTCTGTACCACTCAATCCCACGGACAACACTTCCTACAGCTGTTTAGATCGCATGGGCCCTGGCCCGAAGAACTGCTGGTTCATATACTGCTACGTCTTAACCTGCTGGATCCCTGGCTTCATGTTTCGTGTCTGCGGTAAGTATCATTAATCAACCCTGCCCTTCCCATCATGGAATTTGGCCTGCAGGGATCCGAACGCCAGAACAGGAGCGTGCCTGGAGGGAGAAAATGGGACTCATCTTCCTCATCTTAATGGAAATGGCCGCCGTTGGATTCGTTACATTCGGGTTTACGGAAACCGTCTGCGGGACGCCGCCGAACAGATACCATCAGGGTCAGATCAGCAATGCTTCCGTGATCATTCACGGCTACGATTACGACTTTTCAAATTTCAAACATCCTGCTGTAGGACCGTTCAATGGGTCTACGAATCCGCTTATCACCGGGGGCTGGAACTTGGCTTCCAACGATGCTAGTTTCCTCTTTCAAATTGTGAACCAGAATTGCCTCGGCCTCATCACACTGGCTAGCGGTTCAAACATCAACGGTAGCAGCTCTCAACCAGATTGGTACTTTCCTTGCAACGTCTTCGACCCTCAATCCAACAGCCAGAACCTAACGGGTTATGGCGAGTCCACCAATTGCCATGTTTCGAGCCAAGCTAGGCAGGGGCTGGCTGATATGAGACCGCAAGGACAAGTCTACTATACGTGGGACGACCTCATCGCATCAGATCGCAACCTCGCCGTCTTCGAATCGTGAGTAGAACAAACGAGTTTTGTGTCCAGGCGTGTTGACGTCGGCGTAGTACTGTGCTAGACCTGGACCTGCTACAATGGCTAAGCAGGACGGAAGTTCAATATCCGACGCTTTTTGATGAAATGAAAAGCGCCAATGGTACTTACAACGGCAAGGACCTGACCATGATGTTCATGCGCACCGGTCAACAGCAAACTGGGAGATGTCTTCAGGATATTGTCACTGTCGGCTTTATTGACACTAATAGTATCGGCTGCGTCGCTTCTGAAGTTGTGCTCTACATCTCGCTCGTCTTCATCATTGGGGTTGTCGGCATTCGCTTTGGAATGGCTGTTCTCTTCTCGTGGTTTTTCTCGTGGAAACTTGGGAACTTCCCTCGTGAAACTTACGAGCAACGGATGCAACGTTCTCAGCAAATAGAGGACTGGTCCAACGATATCTACCGTCCTGCGCCAAGTGAGTATCGACCGAATGTCTCCAAGAATGGACTCCGTCACGGAAAAGGAGCCAAGCGAAGTACTTTCCTACCTTCAATTTCTCGCTTTACTCCGCAAGAGAACGCCCTTAAAGGCCCCAATCCACGCCCGACTACGGCGTACGGCATGCTAGACGCTCCTTATAAGCGGAATACATCACACTCCAGCCCGAAGGCACGGGGAACGCCTCCTGACTCACCTGCCTATCGAGCGTCTAGGAGCACAATGTCATTTGGAGATTCTCGTTCCGGATATACGGAATCACCGTGCCCCTTCCCATTGGTCAACGTTGTGCCGCAGCCTCCTCCTGACTACGAACCATTCAATTTCCCGCTTGCGCACACAATTTGCCTTGTCACAGCATATTCCGAGTCCGTTGAAGGTTTGCGCACTACCCTGGACTCTCTGGCAACGACGGACTACCCCAATAGCCACAAACTCCTACTAGTTATCGCTGATGGAATGGTCAAGGGTGCAGGCAACACACTCACAACGCCTGAGATTTGTTTGTCGATGATGAAGGATTTCATTATCCATCCTAACGAAGTCGAGCCCCATTCGTATGTCGCTATTGCGGACGGCCACAAGAGGCACAATATGGCGAAGGTCTACGCAGGCTTCTATCGCTATGACGACAATACCATCGAACGGTCGAAGCAACAGCGTGTTCCAATGGTAGTCGTCGCCAAAGTTGGCAACCCGCTCGAAGCCAACGACCCTAAGCCCGGTAATCGCGGCAAGCGTGACAGTCAGATCGTCCTCATGGCTTTCCTCCAGAAAGTCATGTTTGATGAGCGGATGACTACATTTGATTATGAATTCTTCAATTGCATTTGGAGGGTGACAGGCGTAAGCCCTGATCGGTACGAGCTGGTGCTTTGTGTGGATGCAGATACGAAGGTCTTCCCCGATTCGCTCACTCGTATGGTGTCATGTATGGTTGTCGACGTCGAGATAATGGGGTTGTGTGGCGAAACCAAGATTGCCAACAAGGCAGACAATTTTGTTACCATGATGCAAGGTAAGTCTCGCTGGAAGCACTGACTGCTCGTGTACTGATGTTTGTGCTACGTAGTCTTCGAGTACTACATCTCTCATCATATGACTAAGGCGTTCGAGGCCATGTTTGGAGGAGTAACATGTTTGCCAGGATGCTTCAGTATGTACCGCATCAAGGCTCCAAAGGGCGACAGCGGGTACTGGGTTCCGATCCTTGCGAACCCGGATATCGTGGAACACTACTCGGAGAACGTCGTTGATACACTCCACAAGAAGAACTTGCTTCTGCTGGGTGAGGATCGTTATCTTACTACCCTACTCTTGAAGACTTTCCCTCGCCGGAAGAACATGTTCTGCCCCCAGGCAGTCTGCAAGACGATAGTCCCTGACACCTTCCGCGTGCTTCTGTCACAAAGACGTCGTTGGATCAACTCTACTATTCACAACCTTGCGGAACTCGTTCTTGTACGTGACTTGTGTGGCACTTTCTGCTTTTCGATGCAGTTCGTCGTTGGAATGGAGTTAATGGGTACACTGGTTTTACCCGCTGCCATCAGTTTCACGCTCTACCTGATCATCATTTCCATCATTCCTGGTGGCACAAACACGACCATCCCTCTCATTCTTCTGGCCATTATTCTTGGTCTTCCGGGCCTCCTCATTGTCATCACGTCTCGCAAGGTTGCGTACGTTGGTTGGATGCTTGTTTATTTGGTCTCTCTACCAATATGGAACGGGCTCCTCCCCGCTTATGCTTTCTGGCATTTTGACGACTTCTCTTGGGGACAGACAAGACAAGTATCCGGTGACAAGGGTGGTACTCATGCCGATAAAGAGGGTGAATTCGATTCGTCGCACATTGTCATGAAGCGTTGGGCGGAGTTTGAGCGCGAACGGCGGTGGAGGAGTGGCACGCAATCTCGCGATTCTGCCGGACTAGACAAGAGGTAAAGTTGCCTGATTTTCCCTTCCACTTTTCGCCTTGGTTGGACCGCTTTCTAACTACTGCTGGTCCGATCCAGTAACAGATACTCGATGGTTTCCAATTCGGACACAATGTACCCTACCTCGAACGGCGGCCCTGATTCGTCGACCACCGAGTCTGCACCGTCGCTGCCTCATGCCGGCCGTCAGCGACACGATAGTAATGGATTCCTAGGGATTCCGGTGCCATTGCCCGCAAGCGTATCCAAAATGTTTCCCTCTGGGTCGTCAGCAATATCTGTGGCACGCTCGAGCGAGGACGCAACGCAGGTGTCTGACCTTGGTTCGACCTCACACCAGCGCCTGGTGCCTAGCCCACAAGAACAATATGCCGATGCCTTTGGTGATAAGTATTCTCCACAATTTGATGCGCAAGTTGCACGGACAGCTGGTAACCATGGTGGTGTCCTGCGCAATCCTACGTTGTCGAACCAGTATCCCGGAGAGACGCAGAACCCCTTCCGACCTACTGAAGCCCAAGTGATTTCGTATGATGAAAATTATGGGTACGCTACTGAACCAGAAGAAGTACCTCAGCCGCCGCCTAAGCAGACACGTGGTGTGAGCCTGTCGGACAATGGACCCGTCCCTGGACCAGACGGCGTACGAAGAGTACCACGCCAAGGAAGACGGTCGTCGTCGCAGACCCCTCAAAACCGGTATTCGCGAACCTCCACTGTGTTTAATTTGCCGCCAGGAGCAGCTCCACCGCAAGCTGGAGGAGGCTACTAACGGTTGCCTCACCCCCGTCGTCGTTCCCCGTCTATTTCTCCCCGACTTAAACAGCTGGAAAGTAACATTGTTGTTCTTCACGTGGGACTTCTTTCCCGTTACTCTCTGGACGATGGGACGACTAATACGCATTACACATCATAGTACATGTTAAAGATGGTGTTACATACGGACTTCGCAGGCGCATTTGTCATATGATACCTAATGACTCCATATCTCTCTCTCCTTCTTGCCTTGTGGGCACTTTTCTTCTCTCATACTTTCCCTATCGTATCCTCGCGGCTCCTGCATTTATAAAGCAATGTTACTCTTTTTCTTTTCGTTCGACTACAAGCAAACAACTTAGTATGTAGTTCTGGCCACTTTTTCCAACGATGCGTGGTATGGGACTTGGAATACGAGTGTATGATAGATTCCCGACTGTCCGGTTTCTCTGAGAAGGGATGCAATTCCAAGTGCATTCGGTCACACTTCTTGACCGGACTCTGGGGAGGGACAGGAATCGTCTCTCGAGTGGGACGATGGATCGTCCAGTAACTTAGTGAAGCTGATGAAGAACACTGACAGCTTACATAATCTTATTTGAAGGATTACATACATAAATCCGCCTCAGCTTTTTTTTTCGTTTCTTTTGTGTACTTGCAGCACCAGCCTGGCGCCAAGGATGTACGGGGACGGAGACACCACAAACGGCGGCGTGTTGAATCTGACAAGCTAATTGTCGCGCAAAACTCGCCCAAAGATGGGACGGACAGAGGGGAAGTCATGCAGGTCTTCGTTGAGTCCGAGAAGGCAAAACCTCAATTGGACGATTTTCCCGAGTGTCGCATTCCTGGAAAGACCAGCATTACGGGTGTTCTACCACTCAACGAAGATGAGAACGCAAGGCTGGAGGTTGTGGTTGACGACACCGTACTGGATGTCTAGTGGACGGGGGATGCGATCCTCCGGACTGGAAGTCTATTTCCTCGGAGCCTTGCCCTTACCCTGTGCAGATACTGAACAACACTTTTTCTGATGTATGGTACCCTCACAGCAGGTGAGCAGCTCGTTCTTCGGCTATTTTTCCGGGCGTGTCGTCCGTGATGATAAATAGATTAGGGACATCAGATTCCTAAGGAAAAAGATGATCCTCAGGGAAAACCGATAGTAGAAATTATCTGATTCTCATTTTGGCTCCCTTTCTTATTGACCGGTCACTCATTCCTCTTCTCCCAGGCACATCTCGATTGACGCTGTTTATACCAAAACCAACCCCAAGGTTTCATATGTCAAGGTTAAACAAGCATCTTCTGTACTTTGTGATTATTATTGGTTCCCTGTTATTTTCATCGCTGATAACCAGCAGTCAAATATAATCTGTACCATACTCTAGAGTGATGCCATGCCTTCGTCTATCGGAGGTCAACTGAACACCGTGGCTAATATCTTTGTGAGTCTGATAATGGGATCACAAAGCCTACGTTGGCTGGGGCTCCCGTCACTCGATATTTTACTCGTCATGGGACCCGGTTGGTTGGGGGCTATCACCAGGACACGGCTGAGTAAATGTGCGGGATGTTTGAGCATAAACATACAGACGGCGCCAGACATGCCCAAGGGTGCTTCGGGAGTTCTATCAGGCTCGGGGAAGTGCCCACTTAGGCTTCTTCCAAGAAAACGCAAAGCGAATCATCCATCTCTCAAAGCCAAGTACGATTACAGGGTAAGAAATGCACAATGCTGAGGCAGCCTCGTCCACCAGTATGAGAATCCAGCACACCGGTGTGCGCTATGTACATATAGACCGTACTTTTCGGCCAACAAACCACGAACAAGACACGAACCATCAATCAAAGCTCAAAAAGCAGACACTCAGTGATTATAATTCCTGCGTCTAGCTACAATTATCATTACGGTAGAAATGGTCGTGAGTTCAGTAATACTTCTATGTGACTCTACCACGTTACGCTGATATCCATGGTCATCGTCTGGCATACCGCAGGAATCGAGATGCGACTAGTTAAAAAATGATCGATGAGGAACGGCAAGCCCGCAACCGAGAATAAAGACTTACGGATAGTTGCGATGACATTAAAGACGAAATAGGCAAACACGATGAAGACGTCGCGCCAGCGGTTGCTGAAGCTAATGTTAAGTGGCGTGAAGTATTCGTCCCCGACCTGTCACTCCAATATCAGAACCACCGCTCGAACGAAAAGGAGAAAATAAAAAGGGTAACCTTATACTGGCAATATTGACAAGCGGCAGTCGCGTTCGGGTTGTTGAGATAACCACCAAACGCACTGACGAATTCGCCGGCCCACTCAAAGCACGTCTGGCCACTGGGCGGGTTGAATACAGAAAACTCGTCCGAAGCACAAACGATGGGTAGCCCACTGCGAATTATTACGAGTTCATGTTAGCGTCTACAAAAGTCAAGGGTAACCTATGAAAAATGGGCTTACTGGAGTTCTGTGGATAACATCGCGGAAAGCATCCTGGTGAACGGATCGAGCTGATATAGCCAATCCCGCCAGAAAGGGATAAGGGAAGGATAAGGAATCGTAACGCCACAGAAAATTGCTAGGACCACGGAAGTAAAGGGGACAAAGAGGACGGCGATTTGAATAGAAGGCGCCAGGGACCCGAGAAGCTGACCAAGGGAGACACCAAAAAATTCTATGAAAATCACGACGAGGAGCTGGAAGCCAGTCCCATTGGTACCGGTGGCACCTGAAAGCGACGATGTTAGTTTTCGCAAGAGTCAACCAGTAACACGGACTGTACCTTTACCGAAACCCATCGGGTAAACCTATGAAGGTGAGCTTTAGTAAGTTGTCCGCGCGACGGATGTCGTACTGACCATGAGCACCCAGTATACGATGGCACATAGTATAGAGTATGGAACTTCGCCCAAGAGCTGAGCAATGGCGAAAACGTATGGGGAATAAATCCGACTAGACGCCTCCCGAATGAAAGTAACTGGTAAAATAGAACAGTCAGCATGAGACCGTAGAATGTACGGAAAACCCACGTCGATTGAATATGAAGAGAGGTACCAGCTGTGTCATGATAATGGGAGGAAGTACAGCAAGCCAGAACCTAGCCGAGAGGTTAGGACAACTGTCATAACCTAGTACGAACCACAAAGATACTCACATTCCAAACACACGATACTGCAGGTCACGAACACTATTCCCAAGACGAAGGAAGGACAATGAGATGAAAAGCGAGAACATGGCATGTACAAATAAGCGGCTGAAGACGTAGTCGGGAGACCGCCACAGAGCCATGTTGTTGCGCTGTACGACCACTTTCAACTGATAGATGAACGAGGTAGCATCTGGATACAACCAATGACGTTATAAGAAAAAGATGAGTGGGAAATATGGTCGACTACTCACAAGTCTTTGTCTTCTGTTGAGGAGGAGCAGGGTTTGCAAGAGCTTGGGCCTTGATCTCGTTGATCTCCTGACGTACGCGCTTGTACTCTGGAGAATCGAGCCACACATCCTTCCAATCACGAGGACCAACTCGGGGAGACAATCCGGCACCAATAGCCTCGAGCATGTACTCCGCTGGGTTCACGTTTGATGGGCACTGTGCACCGTGTTGTGCGAAGTACTCGCGAATAACTTGCGAGTCCTTCCCGATGTCACCGAAATAAACCGTCTCACCCCCAGACTCGAGCAACAGCAAGCGGTCAAAGCTTTCAAAGAGCAAGCTGGAAGGCTGATGGATCGTGCACAAGATAGCTTGGCCCTGGTCGGCAAGCTTCCGTAGGAAGCGGACGAGGTTCCATGCACTCTGACCATCCAACCCAGAAGTAGGTTCGTCCAGGAAGAGAAGCAAAGCCGGTTTGCTGGCAAGTTCGACGCCGATGGTAAGACGTTTCCTCGCCTCGACGCTCAGGCTGAAAACCAGTGCTTCTGTGAGGTCCTGAAGTTCTAGAAGTTCGATAATTTCCTCGACATAATCATTTTTCTCTTCGATAGGGACTTCTGCAGGTTGACGAAGGTATGCAGAGAAGCGCAATGCCTCTCGCACAGTAGCAGTTCCTTCATGAACGTCCATCTGCTCCGCTATCGGGGAATTAGTTAGACCCCGCGTCGCAAGTTTTGATTCCATACGCCTTACCATAAGCAGTACCACGAGCGAAATCTGAGCCGAGAGGCCGACCATCAACCAGGATGTCCCCTGTAACCACGCCAATATTCTTTCTTTGGGCAAGTACATCAAGACATGTTGTTTTCCCTGAAAATCCTTAAATCGCATGTTCGCGTGGAACTAAGCAACACTACCTGCACCGGAGGCACCCATGAGTGCCGTAAGAGTGCCCGGTTTCACGTAGCCACAGACATCGTGCAACAATCTTCTGGTACCGCCTGGAACTGGCACATGGTAATTCAGATCTTCCCACGTGAATACCTTCCTGTGAGCGTGAGCGTTCGCATCTCTGCAAAATAAGATTAGTCCGACCAGAAAACGAAAGGAAGATAACGGACTCCGCATCCACCAGCCGCTCTTTTCCCTCAACCTTCTCATCTTCCTCGTTTTGCTTCTCGTTAGCACGAGCAGCCTTCTTTTCGCGTTGAATGGCGTTGAGTCGCTTCGTCTCGGCATTTTCCTTGGCAAAAACGTTCATAGAGGTACCAGGAAGTTTGGGCTAACCAGGAGTTAAAAGGAAACCAGCGTCAAAAAGGCTACCTGATACGCACCGAAAACAACTCGATCGCGACAAGTTGAGTGAATAAAAAGAATATGATGAAGGCCACAGTCACAACTAAGCAGCGCCGCCAGATGTCAGCCGTGTTGAGTGCGAAAGCTGCTTCAAGATAATCTTTTCCGGGAATCGCATCGCTGCCTGGCTGGGCGCCATAAAGAGTACACACTTGGTTGGGCCCGAGGTCATTTCTGTGAAAAACCTTCAGCTGATGCTGAATACCAAGTAAGTCAAGATACAAACGGGTATATATCCATTCCTGGACCATTGCGGGGGACAATGTAATCTCCATCACATATATACTGTACCAGTCCGAGCTAAGTGCCCGCATGAAAGTTCTCCGTGACCACTTACACTCGTGCGCATAAATTCATTCTCCATGGCACCTCCCCATGCTGCATACATCCATTATACTGTGTTCCACGAGTAAAAGCTGGTCGGACTCACCATAGGAAAGCGGATTGATGTAGTACTGCAACATATACTTTCAAGCGCAGAAAAAAGTAAAGAAGAACAAGACGTACAATCCAGAATAGCCATCGTTTCATGTTGAATGTTGGTATCGTGTATCCGGTATACTGCATCAGGTTGGGTACGAAAACCGCAACCAAGCGGAATGCGCTATCGAAGTTGACGCATAGGAGTCCTAAGGTCCGGAAGAAGCCTTGCAAAGCTAGGTACCCCGTGTACACGAAAAGGTGAAAGGTCCAGAATCCACCGGCTGAACGTGCCCTATGACAAGATGTTAAAACAAGTTGAGTGGAAGCAAGTTAACGCCATACAGATTCGTCATGAAATAGACGATGACATTGAAGATAAAGATCCGAACAGCGGCAATAGGGATGTCTGCGAGGAAATTCGCCAGGACGATAGCTGCCGGCCGGTAGAACCCGAAAGACGTCTGCTCGTCATCTTAGATATTAATCGAAACACATTCATCCAACCAATTACTAACCTGCTTGTTCACTATGGGTCTACCGAGCATTTGCAAAGGCATCTATATCGACCCGTAAACAATCTAAACTCAGAAAAGGCTTTACGACTCACTTCCGCAAATGCCTCAATAACAACTGCAAGCAAGGCAAGGAAGACCACGCCTCCGCGAGTGAAAGCACCAGCAGAGGTATCAGGCAAGTTGAAGTAAGCCCCTCCGATGACCAGCGCAAGAGCCTATGCAAATTTTTTAGTTACGATAGCATCTGACCGAGCAACAAACTCACAATAGCAAGCGTGAAGCTAGTCACTAACTGGAATCTGTCCTGCCGACGGAGCCGGAACTGACGAATAGTGAGTGCCTTTACCTGACCAGAAAACCCGAGAGTATATGGGCTCTTCTTCGAGACGCCCCGCCGTTTATCTGCAAGAACAGCAGCCCGGAAGGCTTCCTGATCAATCTTCTCTGTCTCCATCTGACGCATGACTTCCTGGTAGGAATCCTGGATGCCTTTATATGTAGGCGATTTGCGGAAAGTAGCGTCAAGGTCTTCAGGTGAGGAGGGCGTGTTGCTCGCGGAGTGTCCATCCGCGAACTGGCGTTCGTTAGGATCGGTGCAACCAGTCAGGTAATCGGGGGTACTTTGTCGAGGCAATGGACGATAGCCGAGGCCCTCGAAATATGAACGTGCTTCCGAAGGAGGACCAAAGTACACTTGATACCCCTTGTCGAGTACAAGCACCTTGTCGAATAGCTCGTATATACTCTCACTAGCTTGGTATCTGCAAGGAACACTGAATAATGACTGTGGATGATGTGCGTCGACCACTCACAAAGTGACGAAAGTAGTTTGTCCAAGGACATCCGTCATGATCCGCAAGCTCTTCACGAAATCCAACGCAGTGGAGGCATCCAATCCTCGAGTCGAGTTATCCCAGCATTGGACGCGGGCACGAGTGGCCATCATCTCGGCTATGCTGACACGCTTACGCTCACCTCCCGAAACACCACGTACAAATGCATTCCCAACAAGGGTATTCCGGGTATGGGGTATGTTGAGCATTTTGAGGACTGCATCTTCCACCGTGCTCTTGAACTCTTTGGAAGACACCCCAGGAAGACGACCTTTGGGGCCAGGCGCCTTCGTAGACAGAGCGAAGTCAAGACTCTGCGCTACGGTAAGGGTCGCGATGTGGATATCATCTGCGCGCAGATGAGAAACGGCCCAAAAGTGGAATGCAGCAAGATACGGCTAGCGTCTCACGTTACCTTCTTGGTTATAGACTACTTCACCGCGATAGTACTTTGCCATCTCCTCCGCATCAATTCCGGCATAACGAACGTTACCAGAAACACTTGCGTAATCATCTCTGTAATTCGCAATGGTCTTCAAGAATGTCGTGCAACCTGCGCCTGGGCAACCCAGCACCAGACACATTTCCCCGGCCTTCAGAACGCCGGAAGACCTGCATGAGATGAGTCTGGAGTACTCCAACCACGGGGTGATTGATCACGTACTTGTGCAAGATGGTCCGAGTGGGCGGCTTTTTGTTGGAGAAAAAACCCATGAGCAGACCCCACAACCAAAGGAAAGGTGCCATGAAAAACCCGATGACAGCGCCTGAATGACCGGTTCAGTTCGCGTGTGCGACAACGTGTACTGCATGAGTACCCACCTCCGAAGGTCGGTATATATGCCTGCGGATCCACCCCACGACCGCTCAGACACTTTTTATTTCACGTATTGTAATGTGAAGTGACCCACCTTGAAACCAACCCCGCCGATGACATTCACTTCCAGATCATCCCAAGTGACGCCTACGTGCTTGTGCTGTATTCCCGCTGCCTGGTTTGCATCGTTGGATGAAGTGAGGTATTCACGCAGGTCGAACGGTTTCTCGTCACTGTCTTCAACATTTAACTTCCCTTTTTCTACGTCGGGTGTAGTTGTGTGGGACATCACGGAGGCAGTTCTGGATGCAAGGTTGGAGCGGTGGACATTCCGACTCTGTGAATGTCTGGAAAGCTGTCGTATGAGCTCGTTGAAAGTTTCCTCCGCCCCTTGAACATCGACATGAGAGTTCGCCGCCGGCTCGACGTGCTGGACGCCCTGCGTCATATTGTCGCCACAGAAAAGGACACTATCTGCTGTTTTCTTGTCCAATCAGAAGTGAGTGGTTTCACCGACCTGGGAGTAGCAGGAAGGGACGGTAAAACCGGGGTAGGCGGCTAGGGTACAACAGCCTCGAGCTCATAACATTTTTATACCCGTCCCATTTGGTTTTGGTCATCCGGTTTTACCAACTACTAAGTGTTGCTTACACATTTGCATCCAATGCTGATCGCGATCAGATCTCAGGGTGACTTTCTAGGACGTGACTTGACAAGCCTGGGTACTCACCATAGTGGAATTTTGCAGCCTTCGTATGCCCGACACGTTGGATTGGATCCCGAATACAGGCTGGATGGCCCGCGAATGGCGGTGCTGGAGTGGAAAAGACTCACGCAGAGTCATCCGAGCCGGGCCCATAGACTCGCTAACAGACAAACCGAGTCAGAGCGACGGCGCGGGGATCACCGTCATGAACCACAGTTCCGACGGACTAACTTCAAACACCGTTCCGTCGTGTTCTCGTAGCCCCTAACATACTAAACTACCATCCAGTCGTGTGCTTATCTCTACGTAAAAAAGCTTCGAGCCTCATTCACACCAGCGATGCTGCAGCAGAAAGGTCCGATCAAACCGCGATACCTGCAAATACTTACTCATCCTCCAGCAACAGACCGTGTCGGCTGGCGCAGCGAGCCGATCCTCGGTCTTCACAATGTATACCTTAATGGAGTGCAGTACGAGGCGATGAATCACTGGAGGACAGGCGAGGGTAACCCACCCAGTCCAAATGATTCAGCGGACAGTTGAAACCCCCCGCTCCTTGCTGACAACTTCTGGATTATGAATGCCGTGCGTCCACAAGTTGCGCAGATCGGATTCCGTTAGGCTGGTTTCACATATGTTTCTTTGGGAGCCGAGAATGAACGGGGGCTCCAATTTCATGTAAGCAGCTGTACAACGCCAAGACGGGTCATTACACAAGAACTACTACTAGTCTACTAGCATGTCTCAAAGAAGTGTCGTGTGTAGCAAAGCTTTACAGCAATGATTGAAACCCTGACGAGATTCCGGTGGTGTGAGATGCTGACCGTCGAGCGCGTTTTGCTTGTGCAACGGCTACTGAGACCGTGGCGCGCACGTCCCAGGTTCTTCCTGTGCGCAACAGCAAGCACGACAATATGTTGGACCACGTGCTGAGAACGGCTGGAATATTCGTGGCACGAGGCAAAACAACCGCGATATCGCATGCCTACTCTCCAAATAACACACCTACCATAGGGGGTCAGGCGATGGGCGATTCTATTGCTGACCCAACGACAGTCCAGTCATGAGCCGAACGTCAACGTCAGACGGCCTGCCTATTGTGATGTCAGCAATGTTAAGTACTGGACGATCAGTCGTTCAATGAAAACACGCCAAAAGCTCTGCAAGCCTCGTCATTAACGTGCCTGGATTTATAAAGGGGGACTGCACGTTGTTGCAGCCATATTTTCTTGGGAGTTCCCATAAGTGCAACGCTTGGGTGCTCAACCCACCAGGCTTGTGCCCGCAAATGAATGTAGAAATCAGAACGCAGATTGCCTTGTATCAAATTAAAAGCAACGTTTTATATCGCATTGGAACAACTTCGAAATTCCATTAGAAACTATGCCAAGCCAAACTCAAACGCTGGAAGTTGCCAACGAAGAGACACGCTGCGGATAACCGTGGAAAAGGGCCAACATCCAGGAATAACTAGGTGACACATACGCAACCACGACCCACAGCAGGGCAGCCGTTAGCCTCATATCCATGTTCACCGCCTTACATAGGTTTACAAGGCAGTTGAGTTGGAAGCACGCCATAGCGCTTTTTGATGGTGACACGGTGTCGCGAGTACTTGTCGTCAGGCGAAAACCGCGCTGAAGGAGTTTCGGATGTGAGAAGAAAGGTTATATTGAAAAGTGAGGACGCACCTGGGTGCGCTGACTTAGTGATACGACCCTTGTCGGTCAATTTCTGGAACGGCGTTCAAACAAGTTCTCCGTCAAACACACACAAAAAAAACACGGACGTACTTTGAGGGTATAAACCCTGTTTCCGTTCTCGTCAGGGGTGTACATCAAATGCATGGCTGACGTCTGCGACTGATTTTGAAGAACCAGCACACGGCAATTATCGTCGAGCGTGCAGAGAGTTCCCACGGTCTGCGATGATGTCAGCATGCTGGCCTTCTGTGCAAGTGTGCAAGAGTGGCAAAGGTGCATCTCGGTAATTCCATTCTCACCAGAGCTGTGTAAATGATTTCCCGCTCTCTCTACTCTGGACCAGCTACTTCTGCCATTAGTTGGACATGGTCAAGACCACTGCCATTCATTTGTTTCCAGACCCAAACACGGTCATCAGACCTATCCACGTCTACTCTGACGAACAGACTGCCCAGATAGAGGAACTTCGTCAGGTACGTGCACATGGTGGCCCAAGTGTCTCGATGCTAATGACATCGCGGATTTCTGAATCCAGTATGCACACTCGCTCGTCCTTCCGGAGTCAGACCCATACTACAAATGGGAACTCCGGTGGCTCAACAAACCAGATACTATGCCCCGGTACATGCGGGCGGCCAAGTGGAAAATGAACGACGCACAGAAACGAATCAAAGGGACGCTCGAGTGGAGGAGAGAATTCAAGCCTGACCTCATTCCCCCCGACGAGGTCGGCCTTCTGCAAGCTAACGTACCGAGAATGCGCGATCTCATGTCCCACATATTTGCAGGTGAAAGTAGAAAGCGAGACCGGTAAGATGTGAGTGCTCTGAGGATGTCTGCCTTGGCCGTCAGTTCGGGGGGACTGAAAGAAACGCGTCGAGTATCCTTAATGGGTTCGATAAAGATGGACGTCCCGTTATCTACATGCGTCCCGGTCGTGAAAATACCGTGACCAGTCCCCGTCAGCTGAGACACCTTGTATGGTGGTTGTAAGTGGTATCTGGTTACTCTTTCTGCTCTCTAACGTGACAGCAGAGAACGGGCTAAGGACATGATGCCCCCAGGTCAAGAGACCCTCGTCATTTTGGTAGATTATAAGACAACAACCCTTCGCACGAATCCCTCTATATCCACGGCGGTCAAGGTGAGCGATCCATTCATTGGGTATAAAAAAAAGCGGTTGCCAAATGGAAGGTAGGTCATCGGCATCCTCCAGCAGCACTACGTCGAGACACTGGGCCGTGCTATCGTTACCAATCTCCCCATGATCCTCAATTTCTTCTATAAGGGCATTACTCCCTTCCTGGATCCTGTCACGCGCGACAAGGCAAGTATCTTGCTATTCTCCAAAGCAGTTTAGTTTGAGGTTTATATGGTGGTGTCAGATTCGTTTCAATCCAGACGTCGCTGAGCTTATCCCTCGGTCTCATTTAGACTCTGAATTCGGAGGAGATTATGAATACGAGTTTGATCACGAGTCGTACTGGAAGCAGGTTGTAGAGTGCGTTGATACCCTCACCCCTGAGGTCGGATGCTCCCTCTCATGTAAATTTACAGCCACTGTGGAATCGCTCCAGATGGGACGCGACTACCAGCGTACTTTGATGGACCGAAACCCGAAATCACTACTCTTCCCCCTGCGGAGAACGGTGCGGTCTCCACTACGGTGTAAGACCTTTTTTTTTTCGAGGGTTCTTGAATAGCATATTGATTTTCCCTGCTAGTGACGCTGAAGATACTCGGGGGAAGAAGGACGAGGATGCAAGCCGTGGGGCCGCAGGGGATGAAAACGGCGATACCCTAGTCGTAGTCAAGGAGTCGTATTAGACATATTAGATGTCCATAACAGTCCGTCTTACTAATCAACGGTAGGCTAAGAGTTCCCATGTGCGCGGATTGTTTGTGTCCCTTGCCACAAACCCCACCGCCCGGACGACAGCCACCAGATAAATTCGTCAGTTCCCCCTGGGTCAGCCACACCCCGCCACAGCAGCATAAACAAGTCCCCATTAACGGGAACTTGGCCGTCGTGGTCAATAGACACAGCGAACTTGATATATTTCATTTATTGGTGGTGACTGACGACTGCGATTCGGATTCCTATCAATAGAGGCAAGCTTGTGAAAGAAAGGCAGAACGATTTGGAAGATGGTCCGACAGACGAAACAGACAGTGCGTGATGTCTTTACTGAATTGTCCATCTAGCCTACGGCAACCTGAATCATTCTCTCCGTTGGACATGACGCGTTTACGATGCATCCGTCTGGTGTTCCCCTATAACCAACTTACCAAATACCACATTTGATAGCCCGTCGAGAAAAAGGAGTCGCACAAGAGGAAGATGACACCTTCGGAGGACTCGGCACTGATGAAGAAACCAACGATTGAGTCCGCAGTGTGGGCGTGCAAGATGAGTGGATGCGGAAAGACGTTTGCAAGGGAAGCGGATCTCAAACGACACCAGCGCACGACGAAATCGCACTCTCCACCTTCGTTGTGAGTCCTTCTCCGTAGATTTATACTCGTAATGTTGGGCCTCAATTGGTGATCGCTAGCGCTTGTCCCCAATGCGATGCTACGTTTACCCGAGTGAGTCTGGCGACGAGCAGTTCGCGAATATCGGGCTAACTCCGAAGTATCAGACAGACGCTCTACGAAGACACCAGAAGTCAAGGTACATCCTAATTATTACTGCTCTCTGACAAAGGCTTACGCGCCTGTTTAGACACAACGGCGTCATAATCGAACCTTCGGATCCCGACAGGAAGAACGGCATGACATCTGAGAACCCACAATCGTCGAGTTCGAGGCCCAAGAGCCGTAGCAGATCTACTTCCAAGGGCAGGGAGAACCCTTCAGTCCACTCTCCGGTGTCTCTTCCTCAAACTTCCTTACCTCCTGGCGGAACTCAAAGCTACTACCGGCAACATACTCTACCAGGAAGTATGTAGCATCTTTCGGTTAGCCAACTGTACTCCTGACCCTGCCATTTCTGCAGTGTTAATGCCATGCAACGTACTCGTCGACGGACAGTACCCTCCTCCGATTGGCCTTCCCACATCTGCTGCTCGCCTTCACCAACCACCCTGGACACACCCACAGCATCCCCCGTGGGGTGATGGTTCACACATTCCGCCGCCTCCTCCACACATGATCGCAATGGGCTATCCACCTCCTCATCCAGCATACTATCCCTCGCCGTATTACCGCCCTAGCACTGTACCACCTCCTCACCCGGGCTTGATTTCTCCTGCTATTCCACCAGAGCATCAACACCAATCGCCAAATGGCACAGGATCACCGCAACAGGCTGACTCGTCGTCTTCGCGTACTGGAAGCCCTACCATAGCTGGCACCGCGGAGCACGGCAAGGGAAGCACTGAAAGGTCAAGTACAGTGCCTGTCATTGATCCGTCATTAGATGCGGGCGCCTCTCTGGATGGAGACCGCTCAGATACTAAGCCACCAGTGCCTCTAGAGGGAGCTGTCGATGCTGTGCTCGAGTCAGGGTCTGCAAATAGGGAATCTTCAGTGGGTTCTGGAAGGGCTATTAAGGAGTCCAACTCGCCACCTCCAGATGGGCAGATCGAGACTGGAGATGTTCCCGGAGATCCTGAACCAGCTGCGCCTATCAATGCGGCGGTGGGAGGAATACAGTCAACTGACGACGCTCCAGACCCTGCGTATGCGTCACCAGACTCGACGTTGCAGTATCCCCCTGAAATGGAGCAAATGCTGACAGAAGACGGGGAACCGATGTTGAACCCGGGTTAGTGTCCGTCCATTTCACATTTGCCTACCTTTTTGACGCTTCTGTCAGCCGAGTTGTTGACGCAGGTCAGTTTAAACGACACCAAGGTCACGGTGCTCGATCTAATGCTGCACGTCCTGAAACAGGAATCGCTAGCTTCTCCACCTCCTTCATGAGATTGCACGACACCCATATTCTACGTATCATGTATTCATCATTCTGCCCGCGCTTTTGTTGGGGTTTTACGCATTGACAGATATTCATACGTATCTGTGTTTCATCATCAGGATTTTATATAATGATCAATTCTCTTCAGTTAATAATGTTTCCCTTAATAGATGCACGCTTTACGATTCCTAGTTCTTTATCGGCCGTGTGCACTGCTTTTACATCGGAATCCATCCGGTTTTGACGAAGCGATGCTGAAATAACTCGGAACGAGAGGATTTAAATAGTCGGAAAACGCGGTGCTCGTGAATGGTCTCCGCAGGTGTATAGAGGACACGGGTGTATGTAGTGTTGTGACTCCGAAAATCACAGAACCTGGACCTTGGGCCACTTGAATTGAGGTCCAACCTTTGTGGAACTTGTCATTAACATCCGACAATGTTGAGGGGGATGCGGAATAAATACCATTTGTACACACATAGCACCCATCTTGTGTCCAGCCTCGACGCATTCATCAAGGTCCTTGCCCACAACAAGCGCACCGAGGAAGCCCCCTGCGAATGCGTCGCCAGCACCATTAGTGTCCACGATCTCGCTGTCCGGAACAGGGGACACTTTGTACGTCTTGACATTTTCTGAATCTGCGCTGGACACGAGCACGGTCGGCTCTGGTCCACGTGTAATGACGACGATGCGCGGTTGGCTCATGTTCACTTTTGGCGAGAGGGCGATAGCTCTGGCAGTTGCGACGAGATCCTGGGGTTCCGGAAAGCCTGCCGTTGAGGCATATGCTTTGGCTTCTGTCTCGTTCCCGATGATAATATCACAGTAGGGAAGGACACTCTGTAATTGAGCATTGAAGGATTGTACAATGAAAGGCGCAGAGAGGTTTAGCGCAAACACCTGCCAAAGGAGAAAAAAAGAAAAAAGAAAAAAGTTACGAAATTCAACCGCTGGAAATGTAGACTTTGATCTCGAGGACCAAAATACTCACCTTGGAGTCAGCGGCAGCCTTTTTTCCAAGGTCCAGTATGGACTCCGTGCCGTGTGTGAGGAAATAACCATCCACGTAGAAGATTTCGGCAGCATCCACCAGAGGTGCTACTTCTGGTGACGAGAGGTGGGACTTCTCGAACTTCTCCGCAGCTCGCAGCGTTGGGACAAGAGAACTGAACTCTTGGTTACGCGTGCCGGAAAAGGTTACGAATCCACATACTAACTAACACTCACCGGTGGTGACCAGTCAGTACGACAGCACAGGCTCCCGTTTTCTCGCCTGTTTTGACGAGATAACGGTCGTGAAGCCCTTCTCGCTTGTTCGCAGCGCGAAGGTGGTCTGCGAACTCGTCGTCGCCCACACACCCGACGTAGACGACGGAGTCGGGAGGCAGAACATACTAAGCGCTCACAGGTAAATTTAGAACAGCTCGACACGCTCATGATCAGATATGCCTCACAGCGGCAGCCCTAGCAGCATTCTGAGATGCTCCTCCAGCGACATACGTGACAGGGTAATCTTGGACCAGCTCGTCGTACCTGAAGAGGGCGGTTGCCAGTAATTGGTCAATGATCACGAGCGCACATAGCGCCCGGCCGGACGTACATCGGCATATGCTTTTCCTCTGCCAGAACGGCATCATCAGCCTTGAGACCATATTTCTTCAG
This sequence comes from Pisolithus thermaeus, assembly GCA_024663475.1. Classification (NCBI taxonomy): domain Eukaryota; kingdom Fungi; phylum Basidiomycota; class Agaricomycetes; order Boletales; family Pisolithaceae; genus Pisolithus; species Pisolithus thermaeus. Next base: position 280,309 of record JANFAF010000082.1, read on the forward strand.
TAACGTTTCGCCATCCCTGACTTGGATATCCAGCAGGGGGTTTCCGATGCAGAATAGCTTGTAGGTTGGAGTAGCCATTGAGGAGATAGATGGGAAGCATGCGTCCTTCTTGAGCAGACGCGCTCAAACCTAATAACCCCTGGCAGAATCCCACCTGAGGATCGTCGCGTGTCCAAGTAGGGGCATGGCGGCAGTGCCTTTGTTAGCTTTTGTCAAGCCTAGCAAGGTGGAAAGCCCGCAATAGAATCCTTGTATCTTCGGGTAGTAATGTGAGATAGGAGGTGGTTAGAGGTAGCAAATCTCACAATGGACATACAACGTCAGCTTAGGACGAGTACGCATTCGCTCTCCCAAACCGCTCTGTAGCATCCTGGCCTGGGGCCGCTAGTTCCATCAACATCTGCGGTGGTAACGCAGGAAGCCGTGTCGGTTGAATGCTGGGATATGGGAGAAGGGGGTACGTGATTAATATCGCTTGACCGTAGACCACTGATGCACCGGTACCATAGTCATTACCCAACGGATGATAGTATTCCAGCACTATAAACTCGAACGCAACTGATTATGTCCAGGCACTTGTCAAACTGACCAGATTGATTTATTTCATATCTCGAACATATTGTAAACAAGACAGTCAAAGTGCTACAATGCTGTGGAGAGCGTGGTATCTATGAATGGTTTCGCTGTTGAGAGCGTACAATGGATATGGAGAGAAAAAAATGAATGTGTCTACTGAAATCGTCCTAAAAATTACAGAATCTGGACCTTGGGCCACTTGAACTGAGGGCCAACCTACGCCCAGCAGATCATCAACACCACCATATCGAAAAGCGTATGAGAAGTACATACCAGCTGGACACACATAGCACCCATCTTGTGCCCGGCACCGACGCAATCATCGAGGTTCTTGCCCGCAACGAGGGCACCAAGGAAGCCTCCTGCGAACGCATCGCCAGCGCCATTGGTGTCCACGATTTGGTCATCCGGAATTGGTGTGACTTTGTACACTTTGGCATTGTCCGGATCCGCACTGGACACGAGCACGGTAGATTCGGCCCCATGCGTAAAGATGACGATGCGCGGTTGGCTCATGTTGGCTTTCGGCGAGAGCGCGATAGCCCTGGCAGTTGCGGCAAGGTCTTTTGGTTCCGGAAGACCCGTTGCGGAGGCATATGCTTCGGCCTCTGTCTCATTCCCTATGATCACATCGCAGTAGGGCAAAACGCTCTGGAGCTGGACGTTGAAGAATTGGGCAATGAAAGGCGCTGATAGGTTGAGTGCGAACACCTGGGAAAACGGAAGGGAATTTTCAGAAACCGTGGATATGTAAGCTTTGATCATGGTACGGAAATGCTTACTTTGGAGGATGCTGATGCCTTTTTGCTGACCTCCAGTATGGTCTCGGTACCATGTGTGAGGAAATAGCCCTCGACGTAGAAGACTTTGGCAGCATCCACCAGCGGCGCTACCTCTGGCGACGAGAGATGGGATTTCTCAAACTTCTCGGCAGCTCGCAGAGTTGTAACGAGGGAACTAAGTGTTGGAAATGAGTGTCCAGACGCTATGGATCCGAGAAATTCACACACCGATCGTGACCTGTGATCACGACAGCGCAAGCGCCAGTTTTCTCTCCCTTCTTGACGAGGTACCGCTCGTGGAGACCTTCTCGCTTGTTGGCAGCACGAAGCTGTTCTGCGAGATTGTCGTCACCTACACACCCGGTGTAGACGACGGAGTCGGGGGGAAGAACATACTAACGACGTAGATTATAAGCTGTTTACGTGCCAGTTGTCAATTGCAACTCACAGCAGCACCTCGAGCAGCATTCTGGGATGCTCCTCCTGCAACATAGGTAACTTGGTAATTTTGAACGAGGTCGTCATAGCTAAAGAGGACATGATTGTTAGCAGCGATGAGCACAAATGAAGCACCCGAAGTACATCGGCATATGTTTCTCCTCTGCTAGGATGGCATCGTTCGCCTTGAGGTCGTATTTCCTCAACAGCTCTTCACCATCTCTAACCTGCAAGTCCAGCAAGGGGTTGCCGATGCAAAAGAGCTTGTACGTTGGGGTAGCCATGGTGAGCGGGATGAACAAGGGAGCGTGTGCTCTTGATCAATCGCGGTCTCATACAAATAGTTAACGAAATAAATAAATAGATATTTTGACTTAGCCAAGTGGCACTCCGGTGAATTCCGATTAAAGTCTGTGTTTGCGCCGAACCGTCATTTTTGCAAAAGGCCTTTTCCATTCGTTGCCCCGTTCTTCGACTACGATGAACTCGCGTATCCTCTCGGCTGCCCTCCGTGTACAGCCCCTCACAGTTCGTCGTACTGCAGGACCGTCGTTTACCGCCGTTCGCTACTCTTCTTCGGACGCTCATGGCCAGGAGAGCTTCGAAGCTTTCTCTGAACGTTATGTTGCATTTTTCGAGGGAGCACACGATCTCTTTGAAGTACAGCGCGGTTTGAATAACTGCTTTGCACATGACCTTGTTCCTTCGCCCGGTGTCATCGAGGCTGCTCTCCGTGCAGCGCGACGGGTGAATGACTATGCCACTGCAGTTCGCATATTCGAGGGTGTCAAAGAGAAAGTGGAAAACAAACAGCAGTACCAGGCATACTTGGATGAGCTGAAATCTGTTAGAGATGAGTTGGGTACGTGTCACAGCTCTAGCTTTCTCGTGCCTTTTGCTTTGCTCAGACGGTACTGGTTAGGCATAGATACAAAAGAGGAGCTCTATACTTCATGAGAACCCATCAGTATGGACTTGCTGTTCGTGTCTGTTGCGCAGGGATTACTTGGCTGGTGCTGACTCGTTCGCACGTCAGTTATATACTCAGGGCTCGCCGTGGTTGGATACTCGCACGTTAGCCCATGAACTTGCGGAACAAGCTCAATTTACGCGTATACCGGGTGCATCAAGCGAGTTGTTTGCACGGTAATGGAGGTCTGTATTGTACACTTGCTCGTGTGCGGAGGTAACTGCAGCGTATGTCCGATGAGTAACTGTGTCCTGCGAACGGCCCCTCAACCTTGCGCTGAGTTAAACGTCCAATCAAACTAGACAGTGGTTGCAAGCTCGCGATAAACTATATTTAACGCGTCGAACCGGGTACAGCAGACCTCGGACGCGCGAGGGTACTGCTCTGCTTTACGGGCTGTGTTCCGACAGATTCCATGAAGTCCGAGCGGTGGCAGTGACTGCTGACTTCCTGATTTAGGTTGTCTGTACAGTAGGCACACATGGTAGTTACTCAAAGTCATTCGCAAGTTGAGATGACAATGGTGAAGCCGACAGTAACAGCATCGTACACTCTTCGGTTGCCCGCAGGGACAGAACATCCACCTTCACTGACGCCCACTGTCACTCACACGTTTCCGCTTGGTAACAGCTCTTCCCTTGGCACGTTAGATCTGGACCCTAGCACGGCCAGTGCGGACGTGCGGGAATACTACGATAGTGTACGTGCTGCGATCGCTGCCGCACGGATAAAATTAGGGGAAGAGCTTACTGCATGGAGGGATGCAGTGGGAAATGGGGAGGCTGGGAAGGAAAGGAAGCTCAAGGCGGCAAAGGAAGAGGACGAGGAAGATGAGGACGAGGGGGAAGCGTGAACAGAATTTTCTGTATGAGTTACATTGCGAACGCAGTGGGGCTCAGGTGGGTGTTATGCACGCGCTACTTAGCTCTTCATGTTCACGGATGCTAGTGGGCTGTTACATATTAGTAGCATGGACGCGAGTCGAGCTGGACGGAGTCGCGTCGCTCAACTATATCACACACCTAGTAAATCTTTCATGGCCTGCTGACTTAAACTTGCAAGGTTGGTGTGCAGGAATACCCTGAGGTCAAAGCTGATGGTCGATGGCGCTATTGTCACGACCAGGTGGGCCCTTAAACGCATACGATGGTCGGTGATGATCCCATGATCCTGCCCCTTAGTACTGCGGTCCTGCCAGGGTTTGTCCCGGTGAGCGGTATTGTGCTGTTACACTGAAGGTCATGTCGCATCCGTAAAGTGAGTCAATTCCGCCCCAATGTTCTGAAGCCAGGGAGTGACTCGGGATCATCTTCAAATGACGGAGTTGCCAACTTGCACTCTCATGGAACTTCGGGCATATTTCTTACTCGACATCATGTACTCGAGAAGTGCCGCCTGCGGCGGCGACAACCTTGCTTGCCATGAAAGACGTGGTACAGGGTGCACATTTACATAGGACTGTAAGACAAGCAGACCAGCTACCTCGCACTCCAACCCTCTTAAGCCACCGTCTCATCGCTGCCACTGAATGCGGGATCCATGAGGAGGAATCTATGTCATTGTTAGCACGTGGTACAAACAAGTACAACGTGCACTTACGACTCATCCTCAATCACCTCAACCCGCGAACGGCAAAAAGCAGCCTCCAGGCCACACGGCATTCCTCCCAGGCACCACAGCATGTCGAGGACACCGAATTGGCGAAAAACCTCAGGGCAGGTGTGCGTCACCTGCGACGTTGCGTGCAAATTGACCCACATAGTGGCGGGATCAGTGATGGTGCGGGTTGCAATCTTGCAGGTGTTACTGATCTGGTGAGAGTCTTTGCAGCGTACGTAGTGAAAGCCGCGCGCCGTGTATTTCTGCACGGCGCGTGACAGGTCGTCGGTGTCCTCACCGTTGCAGAGTGCACCCGCATTCACCAACGACAGGTGTCGAAGCGTGAGCCTGGGGTAACAGCAGAAAACCGTGTCAGCGCTCACGAAATTCATGACGGCAGTGCTGTGGAAATGAAAAATGGGGCTCAGCGCGGAGGCCGTCCCAGAAACCACAACGTCGATCCTGCGTAACCCGTTGGTAAGGTGCACAACATGCACCTCATCGGAGGGAGTATATGGCTCATCGTCATCACCCTCAGTCATTAATCGGTAATCCTGTGCCATCAAACGGCTCAACATAAGCACGGACGTGATCTGTGGCACGTAGAGGTCCAAGTCGCTAGGCGTCCAAGGCGTGCCAAGTCTCGGCAAAAGAAAATGCAGTGCCGTGGATCCCGATATAACAGCATCACAGGTGCGCAGAATATCGAGGAAGATGTCGGCGTTACGGAAGTATTGAGCACCCACAGAGCGTAGCCTCCCCTGTAGATAATCCCGAACTTGTGCGGCGCCCTGGCGACTGGTCGCAGCGAAGCGCTGGAGGTCTCCAAGATCACAGTAGTCCATCACGTACAGCACAAGCTCTATGGACTTGCAGATCCTCATCCACCCGCCGCGAGGCCTGTGTCCAAGTTCTCGGGTAGCCTGCATGATCTCGAAGCTGGGGGACCCACGCCCATGTCCAGGTGCGTCTGATATATATCCCCAAACATTCGAGGGGAGGGCACACCGTACCACCTGACGGCGGGTGTAGACAGCGTATCCGATCGCAGCCATGTCCTATCCAAGATCGATTGGCCAAGATTCTATTAAACCTTACAGAGGGACCGATCATGTGCGTTATTTGCGATAGTGTTTGCACACCACAGGCCTGACCACATACACTTTGACATCACCCCTGTGGATGATAGCGTCATTGACCAGACCCCATGGCACGTCTTGCAGTGGCACCCATCACGCCGCTTATAATAAAACGCAGATGAAGGCAGATTGCATGATATGCAGGGGAGAGAATGCAGATTGGCTACGGTATGTAAGGGGATGTGGTACTATGTCTCATCTGATGACACCACCGCAACCTGTGTGTTGTCGGTCGTACTACACAGGCTAGACTGAATGTCAGCGGTGGACACGATATGGCAATGTTGGGTAAGACATTTCTTGCTCGTTTGTCACGCAACATTGCCATCGGTAAAATGGCGGAAGGCACCCCTGCCTCAAGTGATTCTTTTGGCGGTATCAATGTTATCATGTGTGGGGATTTCCACCAGTTCCCTCCAGTGGCTGTGGCTGCATCGGAAGCGCTGTACATACCAGGGAATCCAAGGAAAGATTCAACGCTCTCTCAAGTTGGACGAGCCATTTATGAGGAGTTCCAGACGGTGGTGCTGCTCCAACAGCAGATGCGGGTCACAGACGAGGTTTGGCGGGACTTTCTTCATCACTTACGCATGGGGCGAGTGCAGCAACATCACCTGGATATGCTACGCACGCTCATTCTCACAAGCCCCGGCACCAGTCGGCCAGACTTTACAAGATCGCCATGGGCTCTAGCGTGTCTCGTCACCCCCCGTCATGCTGTGCAGCAGCAGTGGAACCATGCTGCTCTACACAAACATGCCGTTATGGCAGATGCCGTCATCGTCGAATGTGTGGCCGAGGATACCGTGCGCGGGGAACCATTGACTCTGGCAGAACGGTATGCCTTTGCAATGCGTGGGTCGAAGACGGGAAACCAAAAGCGCGTCGGCAGACAAGAACACCAAACTCGTCGTGGAAACCATGAGCTCCCCGATACAATAGAACTCTGTGTAGGATGCTCTGTCATGGTGACCGAGAACGTCGAGACAGATTTAGATATCACAAATGGCGCTCGCGGAACGATTGTGGACATCTTCCTACATCCCAATGAGCCACCTATTACATGCATCAACGGTGTCGTTCGCCTGAAACTGCTGCCATCTTTTGTGCTGGTGAAGTTGCACCGGACACGCACATCTCAGCTGCACGGTCTCGAACCCTGCGTCATACCTGTTGAGCCTGTTTCGAGGAGTTATCGTGTTCGATGCAAGACTTCTGAAGGAGTTGACGTTACGCGCACAATCAAACGGTGGCAGTTTCCCATAACAAGTGCGTATGCCTTCACAGATTACCGTTCGCAAGGCCAGACCATTCCCTACGCCATTGTGGACATTGCAAAACCTCCCACCGGTGCTCTAACTCTGTTCAATTTATATGTCGCGCTCGCGTGCTTCCTCTGACGACCAAAATCGTTCACCGGCTGAGTGCCGTGCCTCACCGCATACCCTCCCTCCTTGCCGTTTTCCCATAAATTGGCTAGTCCCCATGCCATCATTTCGTTTGCCGTCACCGTCGACATTTCCGTGTCAATGGTTCCCGATACTTGTAGCGGTATGACATCCGGGGCTGGTGTGCAGTGTCAGCCACTTGCATGAGGTATCCTTGTTACTTACATTCATGTTCTCCACCACGCGTCTGACATCCACCTTGTGTATTGTCTGCTAGGACTGTCTGAGGTGGATTCAACTTCCTCTGCTCTGTGACTACTACATAAACCCACCTTCGTCGTCATCCTGGGGCACATAGCCCTCCGCTTCTTGGTCTATGATGCCTGTATCGTCACTCTGCCTTATGACGCTCACAATCTCTATCGGCACGTCATCCATTGGCAGGTAAGCGAGGTGCTCTTCACTGATTTGTATGCACCCGTAATATTTGGGATTGTTGCTTCTCAACCAGACTAACGCATCTCTAACTGCCTCTCGTCGTACCCGAAATGTCGTCTGTAACCAGTTCGTTGGTAAACGCCCTACTCCAATAAAGGTTATTGTGATCAGTGATGCCAGAATTGCAGGTCGTCCTCAGGACAAATATTTATTGGCCTTCCGCTGCCAGCCAGACCCACGAAGACATAGACGGCATTGCAGCGGTCGTGCAGGTGTTGTTGCTGGTCAAAGTACACCTCAAAGCGAGAGCCGCGGACCCTAATCTCAGTTGAGTATACGAGGGCATCGGAAGCGAAAATGTTGTTGTTGGGGAGGATGCGATAGCCCTGCAGGGTATCGCCACGAACGTTCATTCTCCAAGGACCCGAGTTCCCCCCCATCACAAACACAAGAACAGTGTACGTTGCTGGCATGGAATTGCAGTCTGTGACGATATCCTTAAGTGCGGCAGGTGTGAAAGAAGACGCCCACCCACCGTCTCTTGCGCCCTTTGCATCCAGGGGAGGGCAGGAACGGTTGATTGCCACACCGTGGTAGTATATGTACGGAGGCCTTTTACCCCACTGCATGCGAACCCCCTGTACGGCATCATGGCCCGGTTAGACCGCACCACCCCTGTGGACAGATCGCAGAATGATTGAGAGGCAAAGTACAGGAGACCCGCTGGAGTGGGTCTAGCTCGTTCTCGTCGTCGTTGGTTCTGGTGACTGTACATCCCGTGTGGGTACCGTATCGTACCGTGATGACTAAGCTCTTAGTGGCTGTTTCCCATGTATCTACCTCCTAGTCCCCCTGCTCCATGTGCCCCCTTCAAAAAATGACGACGTCCTCGTCGTTGTCATGTGCCTCACCAGGCCCTCTCCACCTCGGCTCCTCCTGCGTCACATTTTGTGTGTTGTCCCAAGCGACTTCTTCGATCCTTTCCTCTGCTCCTGCCTCACTTCTTCCCTCCTTTCCCTGTTCATGCTGGCGGTCTTGTATTTTCTTCATGTATTCATGTTGGTCAGCATGCAGCTGCGTTCCTTCTCTGGGCATAAAGGCGCGCAGTCGGCGTGCACTGTATTCCCCTGGTAGGGGGTTGCCATCTAACTTTTCTAACCTGTACGAGTTTCTCAGCCGTGATGTTACTCTGAACGGACGTGACCACTTAGGTAGTAGTTTCCGTTCCGTTTTGAATGTATAATCAAGGTCGCTTCTGTATATTTGCACAAGTTGTCCTTGCATGAACATGACTTCGGCATGGTGTCTCTTCAGGACGCGACGGTCGAATGTCGTTTTGCGCTTGATAGCGTGTCTCACCGCTTCATCGTACCCATCAAGTCGTTGTTGTGCTGCATACGCCATGTGGATTGCTGCGTCCGTGTTGGTTGGCTCTAGTGTGCTGTGTGTTAGTTCTGTGCGCTTCGTATCAACTACTAACCCAAGTAATAATTCCTTTGGTGTGAATTTGAGGGCGGGTAAGATGCGGTTGTTTAGTGCGCGGACTGCTTCGTCCAGGTGGTCTGGCCAGGTTCTTGGGAGCTTGTCCCAGCCTTCGTCCGTTACTCCGTCCTCGCCTACCTCCGGGGCGCATAGTCGTTTGAGGACATGTAGCAGTAGCTTGTTAGTTCCTTCCACCAGTCCGTTGATCCAGGGTGAGTATGCTGCTACTACGTGATGGTTACAAGTCCACTTAGCGCAATAGTTTTTGACGTCTTGGTTATTGAAGTGCCGACCTCCATCCGTCATGAACGTTTCTGCTGATGTGAAATTGTTGAAGATCATAGCGAGACTGTCTATCGTTGTTTTTGCGGTCCCCGCTGTTTTGTGTTTTGTTACCCACAGGTGCTGTGAGAAGGTGTCGAGGAATAGTCCGAGAGTGTGGTATCCGCCTTTGCCTGTCGGCATTGAGAGGTAGTCTCCGACCAATAATTCGAATGGATGCCGTCGTGTTATTGGTTCAAGGAGGGCGTTTGTCTTTGGGGTTCCGAAGTTCTTGCACCTCGCGCAATCTTGTATTGCCTTCATTATGGAGATGTCGAGCTTCGGGGAGTAGTATTTATCAGTAATTGTAATTTTCAATGCGTCCCTACCCCAGTGTCCCCCTGACTCGTGTAGGCGTTTTGCCTCCGCTTGTGCCTCTTCTCGTGTGATACATTCTGTTTTGTGTCTCGGTCGGATGCTTGTGCCCCCATGTACTCTCCACAGCTTGTCGTCCTTGATCAAGTATTGCGTCGCTCGGTGCCTTGCTCTACTGCGGTCCCTTATTGGGGTGTTAGCATCTGTGTTAAGGATCGCGTCGATTACCTCTAGGAACAGCGGTTCGTTTTGGAATCGCTCGCGTAGTTTCTGCTGCTCTTGTGGGAGTTTGTCTAATGTGAATATGTCGTTGACTAGTCCGGACGTTGCCTCTGGGTCCGGGTTCACCGACCATTGTGTGTCATCCTGGTCGTTGCGTTCGGTGTTGTCCCATTGACGGCTTAGTCCGTCTGCTACGACGTTGAGGCGCCCGGGAACATGCCGTACTGCCACTATATTATGCACGATGATACCGTCTCTCCATCTTGCGTGTGCGGAGGATATTTGGTCGCTTGACAGTACATCTTTGAGCGCTTTGCAATCGGTTTCTATCTCGATGGGGAATCCCCAAATTATGTCTGAGAAATGGTCTAGTCCAAATTTCAGCGCTGCAAATTCAAGCAGGAACGGTTTGTAATTTCGCTCAGCTGATGACGTTCGCTTTGACGCGAAGGCTATCGGTACCGTTCTGTTGACTGTCTTGCCGTTGGGGGCCGTCACTTTGGTTCTTTGTGTTAGTACAGCTCCGAATCCCTCTTGGCATCCGTCGGTCGTTACTATGAACGGCGTACCATCGTATCGTGGCGCGTGTAGTGTCGGCTGGCTGGTTAGTGCTACCTTCAGTTTCAGGAACGCTTCTGTGTGCTTGCGCTCCCATTTATCTGCTAACTTATAGTTAGTCATCGCTCTGCGGTATGTAGCTTTCGAGATGGGCTTAGGTATTTCTACGTCTTTGATCAGATCGCGTAGCGGTCCTTCTATTTTTGCATATCCTTTGATGAGGTCTCGGAAGTGTCCAGTGAGACCTAGGAAGGACATCAGGTTGAGCGCCGTGTCTGGTTGTTTCCAATTGACAACTGCTGCCAGTTTAGTCAGATCCGGTTGTACTCCCTGTGGACCCACTGTAGCTCCTGCAAACGTCGTCTCCGTCATGAAAAGTCTGCATTTAGTGGGTGATAGCGACAGCCTGTATTTCCTGCAGAGTGTGAGGACTCGCCTTAACTTCGCCAGCATTCCTTCGAAGGTATTGTCGCAGCACCCGCCGTCGTCAACAAATAGTTCTATTGTATCATCAGCAAGGATTTCCTGCAGGCATCGTGTTGCCGTTGCTGAGAAGATTGTTGGGGCGCCTGTCCATCCCATCGCCATTCGCTTGTACCACAGGTATCCTCGTCCTTCTACGAAGAACGTGAAGTACGGTCTCCACTTTTCTGGTATTTCTATAGCGTAGAAGCCAGATGCAAAGTCAAAGATTGACACGTACTTGTGCCCGCTTAGCCTTTGCTGTTTCGCCCTTATGTCTCCCTGAAACATCGGGGGTATTTGCGTGGCTTTATTGAGTTCGGCGAAGTTTTGAGTTACCCTCCACTTTGGTCCTTCACTTTGTGCTCCCATCCCTTTGCTTTCTGTTTCCGCTGCTCTATTCTGTAACTTGCTTGCGGCTTGTTGCTGCTGGAATGGTGGCGGTATCTCGGCCTCTGAGCATTGCGCATTCAGGGCTTGTTGTAGACTCTCCAGTGTCATGCCTTCGTTCGATCCGTGTGCTTTCTGCGTAAGTACCGTTGGTGCGACGTGTTTGATGCGCGGTATATCCGCATACTCGATGAGGTCTGCCTCAAGCATTTGGTCTGTCCACTTGTTCATGAACTGTTTCTGTGGCGCGTTCATAGGCCGTTGGTGTACTGTTGTACGGAAGGTTATGTCGTCTGTGATATTCAAGTCAATTTTTGCCCCTGGTATCGGTAGGACTTCACCGAGTGAGCATGCGAATACATCAGCAAACTCTGTTATTAGCTTCACTACCTCCTCCCTTTCATGCGCCGTTAGATCGTCACCGATCTTGATGCTTCTTAAGATGTGTTCGACCCTCATTGGTGCATGTGGGTTCGTTTGGCGCGTAAAGATGTTGTCGGGTTCGTTATGTTTGCTAGCCTGCTCCTGGTTGGGTTTGCTTCGTGTCTCCTCCATGCTTGAGACTTCGTATGTTGCGTTGTTACGTGGCCTGTCGATGGGGGGTGGAGCGGTACTATGGAAGTGATTGCGTAGCGTTGTTGTTGTGGTGCCGTCTGTGATGACTACTTCATCTGTTGCGTAGTCGTGTACTGCCTTGAATGCTTTCAGTAACGGTTTCCCAAACAGGAACGACCATCCACCCGTGCTATCAAAGACCTCAAAGGTTCCCGTGACCTTCGCCCCTTTGACTTCTACGGTGCCTGTCCAAGTCGCCTCTGACTTGACTAGCGTTCCGTTCGCCATGCGTAGTGCTTGTACAGAGGGTCGCCACCCTTTTAGCTCGTGTTTGATCTCGTTGAACGTGGATAGCGCCATTGCGCCCGTCATAGCTCCGTCGTCAAACAACGCCTGTACCTGTACCTCTGAGTTGTCTGAATTTTTGAGTGTGATCGGATGAACGAACGGGACAGTTTTGTCCGTTACATCCGGTGTTCTGCCTCGCGTTTCCTGCACTGCCGAGTATAGATCGATGATGCGAGTTGTGCCGGGAGATACATGCGAGTCCGATGATGCTATGGTAGGTATTTCGAGTTGTCGGGTCGTTGTGCTGTCCTTCACAGCGACCCGAGCTCGTTTCCCTGCTCGTCTAGGGCTACGAGTCTTACATTGTACGCAGTACTTCTGTTGAACGGCCCCAATATCCTGTTACACAGCGCCCTCCATGCAGTTTCGTTACGACTCAATCGTGCGGGATCTCCTTCCGGCATAGGGCAGTTTCTGCTTCCATGCCCGTGGGTGCCGCATCTGAAACATTCTCCCGAACATATCATTGCTGTTCCAGGTCTAAGTGGGTAAGGCGTGTGTTCCGTGATCCGCGCTTCCCCATGTTTCGCCGTCCATGCTGCCAGCTGCGCTTGGTATCTCTTCTGTCCTTCTTCGTCGTCTTGCTGGTGTGGGAACTGCTGGAGTGCTTGCCGTACGGTTTCTTTGAGTTCCTCCGTAGGCGGTGCGTTTGAGGTGTTGCGTCGTGGGTATTGCTGTAACACGTATCTTGAGGTGGAGGTTGTTCCACGTGGGGTGGCTGCTGGTCCAGCCCTGGATACTGCTACCTGTCCTATCGTGAGGCGTTGTAGCTGTGCGGTGAGGTCTGCGGTGGCTGCCTGTTTCACCGCTTCCATCCTTTGCAGTAGTTTCTGCTCTCTGGCCTCATCATTTTTCCTCCTCTCCTCTATTTCTTCCCTTTCCTGCCTTAACTTCGTCGTGTTTAGATCCTTTACAGCTTTCACGAACGCCTCCCAGTCTCTGTACTCGTCGTCCAGTAGCTTCCGTATGGCTTTCGGCAGCTGTTTCTTCACTTGCCAGATCAGCGTTGGGCCTGCCTCTATCCCCGCCAGCGTTGCTAGTTCCCTCGCTTCCTCTGCCCATTTTACGTGCGCCCATACCTTCTGCCTCCCCACTGTTTTGATTGTACCGACATCTTCTTCGGCCATTCTGTGAGCTAATAACTCCGCCTGGTATTCCTCCGATGTTTGTGTCGCGCTGGCGATAGGCGGCCATCTGTCGTTGAACGCTTTTGCGAAGTCAGTCCAGACCGTCGCTTGCGTTCCTGTTAGACCTTGGTACCACTTTTCGGCTGGTGATCCGGTCCCGAGGTAATTCAACAGTGCCTCTATTTTTTGCACGTCAGTTGCCTGAGGGTTGGAGAATAGCATGCTTCGGTTGAACGCCTTGAGGAAGTCGCTGGCGTTTTCCGACGATGATCTGTCGCCATAGAAGAGTGGTACGGCCTCTGCCATCACTCTCGAGCGTGTTGGTACCGGTGGGTTGGGAACTGGTGGCGGTTGCGTGGATGTGGTGATCGGTGGTGGTACGGTTGCCGCTGGTGTTGGGGGAGGTGCTGTGGTTGTCAGTGGTACTGTGAGGGCTCGCGTTCTGCGGTTCGCTGGGACTATGGATATCGGTGGTGTTGGGATTGGTATCGGCCGGTATCCCCCGTATCGTTCGTCTGCTTCAGAGCTCGGAGAGTTCGCTCTAGACGGAGGGAGTCCGCGTGTAGATGCGAGGTCGATGGGGGAGGACGGTGAATGAGGTTCCGAAGGAAATAAGTATTCACTATCCGACAGTGTTGTTCTCAGAGAAGGGGGAACGATTGGGGGCGTGCTTGCGTCAGCAGGCAGAAAGCGGCCCTGGCCGTCACGACGTGGAAGTCTGCGAGACAGTTTGGTTAGCTTTAGGTCTAAGAGCTTCTACGCAGCTGTTTTATTCTGTTGGGCACGTGTGTTGGGTGCGGTGGCGGCGTGTATCTGCAGTACTTTCTGTTCGGTGGTTCGGTGTAGTGCGGTGATACGGTGGTGCGGTGACGTAGTAGTGCGGCGTTGGTGAGAGTCCACTCTCATCACCACGATGGAGTGGGTCTAGCTCGTTCTCGTCGTCATTGGTTCTGGTGACTGTACATCCCGTGTGGGTACCGTATCGTACCGTGATGACTAAGCTCTTAGTGGCTGTTTCCCATGTATCTACCTCCTAGTCCCCCTGCTCCACCGCCAGATAGGCCCACGCAGACCGCGCCCCAAGGCCCACACCCTGTAGCCCCCTGACGACCACAGCTGTCCTGTATGTGTGCGCGGAGAGGACGTCAGACGAGGGAGGACGAGCACGTTAAGTGACGCCAGTGCGTACGAGGACAGGAGGTTGGACTGGAAGACGTGTAATAATAACGCACTCTAGTACAGCCGTAGGGGCACCGGTGCTCGCATCTGTTACCTTGTATTATGCCATTTGCGAGTGCTAGTTCGGTGCAATGTGCAGTGGGGAACCGGCGGTAACACCGTGGGATTGAGAAGAGATATGGATCGAAAGAGGTAGCTGTAGACCCATGGAGCAGGACTAGTTCCCAAAACACAATGTCTCTATAGCAAACACCACGTAGCCATAGTTACAGAGAGGGAGTACATCATACATGTGAGACACGAAGGAAAGGTCCAACACATTTAACAGCACAGCACACCCACACCAATCAGATCCTCGTGAGCTTCTTGGAGGGACCGTCCTCCGTGTCCAGGTGAAGGGGTATCCTCCTCTTCTTCACGGGGGACAATGGAACAGGCGGCACGAGTAAGCGGATCTGCCGGATTTCAGCGCCGTACACATCACGTCGGACAGCAGCGATCCCCCAATGGGACAACGTGAAGTGAATCTCAACGAGAGCTCCCTGCAGGGAACGCCGATAGGCGGATGGACGGATGAGGTCGTTATCGAGGTCATAGGCGGGGACAGGCAAAAGACGATGCGTAGATTTTAAAGACAGCAACTCTGCACGGTTGGATTCCTTTGTGAGAGGCCATGTCTCCAACGAGAACGGGTCTAACAGATGACCACACTTAATGAAGGCGAATGGGGATACATGGAGAGACACACCAGTTAAAGAGGACTTCGGTACATCAGGGTCGTCGCTGTCCACCCCGTTGCTGTTGAGGGTCTAAGCGTGAAGTACGAAAATATATGAGTGAAGAATACACGCATCGCAGAAGGAAATACCTCGAATAACTTGTGACGGAGCTTGAAACGCGAAGGGCCCTGCTTGGTATTAAGAAAAAAACTTGTACCAGCAGAATACCCGGGTGTGACACATTTTTGGGTGAGCACGCACAAGACGTCGAGAACGACAGCGAAGTTGGAGGTGAGAGGGGCAACACCGGGGTCACATGCAGCGCACGAAAGTTTGACATCAACTATCTCTTTCCAGAGGCTGTTGGGGCCCATATAACCACCATCTGCCGTGAGCCAGAAGTCCTCGCGGTCGATGCGCATGATTGCGCAGAGCTCGGCCGCACCAGAGGAAGGTGACACGGCACGATCGGGGGGCGAATCAAGGTCACCGGTGCCGGGAGGAGACGAACAACCAGGAACATAGGAGAGTACATCCGCGCGACCATCTCGAACCCAGCGAAGGTTATCCACGATGCTGGAGTCACCGAGGTAGAGACCGGATGCGAGAAGGCGATTGCGTGCAGTCATCACACGACTGAAAGAGGGAACGCTGGGTGTTGTCATTGAGAGGAAGAGTGTGTCGGTGAGGTGGGGAGGTCGGCAGAAGGAAGGATAGATCGTACCTTTTAAGAGTGCAGCATAAAGGAGGCCTATGAACCCCACGAATCTTGCAGGGCACGAAGAACAGGGGAATATCAGTCGAAGAGAGCCAGGGCACGGGATAGATAGGAGCGGAGCTTAGTCAGAGACATAGAGGAGGGGGGCCGCAGGAAAGTATGGGCCTGCAAAAAATCGAGATATAGCGCTTACCCACCAGCAAACAGCATGGACACTCTCGTGGCAGAACTTGGTCTACTCCCAATCAAAGAGATACAGCGTCATCTGATAGGAATCATGAGCATCAGCAAGGAGGAAAGTAAAAAGAAGGATAAACTGGTGGCACGGATAGTTGCCAATGGGACCACGGAGCTTATAGACACGTTACGAGCAGCCGCACAGGGGTATCAAGCGCAGAAAGTGGCAGCAAGACAACAGCGACGTGCGGAGAAACACAGGATAGAGGAAGACCCTGACGCTGGAACCTCAAACAAAATCCGGCGCACGGATGACAAGGACAAGAGCACATCCTTTTTAGAGCTCCCATCAGCTGAAGAGCTGAACGCATGCTACAGGGCGTTCCACGCAGCCACGGATAACCAGGCTCTCCTTTCAGCACCCTGTGGTGTATGTGCAAGAGAGTGCAATGTCCGGCAAAGGGGCCTACGCCGGATGAAGCTGCTAGATATTCCACACCAGGAATGATTGCGCCCACGAAAATCCCACCCGGAGCACAAGCTCATTAACGGAATGCTGTTGGATCGGAGAGCGCTCGAGGGTATTGGGGCGGAGACAACGGTTGCGGTATGCCAGAGCTGCGAGGAAGACATGCGTCGGCAATCAGACAAGCCGCCACGGTATTCCCTGGCTAATGAACTCTGGATTGGAGACCGTCTGTGGGTGTTACAGCAGTTAACATTCCCAGAACAGTTGCTGATAGCTCACCTCTATCCGCGAGTGTATGTCTTCAAACTCTTTCCGAAGCGCTCTGGAGGCGTACGCGATGTGTCAGGCCTGCAAAGTGCCATGAGAGGGAACGTAACCACCTTCGACCAGAACATGCCCGCGATAGGTAGCATGGTGGATGGCAACCTGATGCCACGACGACCTGCAATTCTGGCATCACTGATCACAATAACCTTTATTGGAGTAGGGCGTTTACCAACGAACTGGTTACGGACGACATTTCGGGTACGACGAGAGGCAGTTAGAGATGCGTTAGTCTGGTTGAGAAGCAACAATCCCAAATATTACGGGTGCATACAAATCAGTGAAGAGCACCTCGCTTACCTGCCAATGGATGACGTGCCGATAGAGATTGTGAGCGTCATAAGGCAGAGTGACGATACAGGCATCATAGACCAAGAAGCGGAGGGCTATGTGCCCCAGGATGACGACGAAGGTGGGTTTATGTAGTAGTCACAGAGCAGAGGAAGTTGAATCCACCTCGGACAGTCCTAGCAGACAATACACAAGGTGGATGTCAGACGTGTGGTGGAGAACATGAATGTAAGTAACAAGGATACCTCATGCAAGTGGCTGACACCGCACACCAGCCCCGGATGTCATACCGCTACAAGTATCGGGAACCATTGACATGGAAATGTCGACGGTGACGGCAAACGAAATGATGGCATGGGGACTAGCCAATTTATGGGAAAACGGCAAGGAGGGAGGGTATGCGGTGAGGCACGGCACTCAGCCGGTGAACGATTTTGGTTGTCAGAGGAAGCACGCGAGCGTGAATACGGACACTGCTGCAGGGAACCCGACAAACTTCTTCGAGAAGGCGTTTCCATGCCTTTTCCCATATGGAGAGGGAGGTATTGAGAGACAACAGCCCGTACCACTGGATTTCGGCGAGCATGTCCGGTGGTTGTTGCAGTATTCGGACCGACGATTTCGCAGACATGAGACATTTTCCTTCGTGTGCTTTGGCATACTGCAAAGGCGACAGGCACTGGGGTCAGCGCGGATCCAGATGCAGCGGCATACATTCCAACGAGACGCACGACTGCTGTCCACAATCACTGTGGAGAAGATGCAACAAGCACAACAAGAAGAGGCATCCAATATACCAGTGAGCGACGCTGCTGTCCGGCTGCTTCGGCAGCACCTGTACTCTACCGCAGGACGTGTCATGGGGACAGATCAAAGCCGCTATCAACTCCGAAGTCAGATATGGGCGACATGTATCATGCTGAACCCACCCAGTCTGTGGATTACGATTAACCCGTGCGACTTACATGACCCCATTGCCCAGGTATTTGCAGGTGAACGGATCGACATGGACAACTTCGTCAGTATGTTAGGACCCAATAAGGAGACACGAGCGTACAACATTGCGGCTGATCCATACGCGGCCTCAGAGTTCTTCCACTTTATGATTACCACCATCCTGGAGACACTCTTTGGTATCCACGTTACACCTCACCAGGTACTGTCGCACAAAGGTATTTTTGGGCACGTGAATGCATATTTCGGAGTGGTAGAGTCACAGGGGCGGGGGTCCTTGCATCTACATATGTTGCTCTGGTTGAAGGATGCCCCGACGATGGAAGAGATGGAAGTGCTGTTAACACAAGAAAATTTCCGAGAACGAGTCCGTGCCTTCATTCAGGCCAATATACGGGCATACCTCCCAGGTTTGGAGACAGCGGAGAGCATCAGAAACATAGCCAATGAGGTGGACATCGCTTACTCACGACCACCGATGCCTGGGACAAGCAACTATGATGACACTCTCTCCAATTTCGAACGACGGGTCGCAAGAGCCAAGCAACTGCACACGTGCGACACGAGAAGATGTCTGATTGCAGGCAAGGGTGGCAAGTTGATTTGCAAACGACGCGCACCGTTCGCTGTTTCTGAGGAAGACTACGTGACCGAAGCAGGGGAATGGGGGATGAAACGGATGCACCCTTACATGAATGCATGGGTCCCTGGGATAATGATCAATGCGAGGTGTAATAATGACGCCAAGTTGTTGACCAACTCGCGAGCGACGACCAACCTGACATTTTACATAACGACGTACCAAACGAAGAAGCAAGGCAAGCACCACAATCTCTCCGCAATACTTGCCAAAGGGCTTGCGTACCACACCACCCAGACAGCCTATGTCGATGACCTGCGGAATCAACAGCGCCTCTTGCTGTTTCGGCTAGTGCACACCATAAACCAGGAGCAAGAGTTGGCCAGACCCATGGTAATGACATACCTCATGGGCCGGGGCGATACGTACCGGTCTCATCATTACGCCTCAATTTACTGGTCATCGTTCGTGAGCGCCTTGTTGGCGAAGTTCCCTCACATCACCGTCGATGCCAGTGAGCTTTGCATGTGAGTTGACTGGACCAGCTTCCGTGTATGCATCTGAAAGTTTGGAGCTAGTGCGACCGGCCAGCAACAGGACGCGCAGGGAGATCATGGTGTGGACAGGGACACTGGAGAGGTAAGGGTCTTGCACGAGATCGTCTATGCAGCAGATTTATTTTGAACAGACAGCCGGTGGCACAGACACAGTCACGCTGGACGCCGATGCGACGGGCCGTCTCATAGCGAAATGTCAGGTTACAGACTATGTCCTTCGTGGTGAAGCGCTTTCGCACCTTAATGTTATCGAGTTTTTCACCAACACCTACGAGGTAAACAAGGTAACACGGCATAACGGAGAGGCAACTACGGGCGCTATGCATACACGCCCTTCTACGGAGCAGCGCATGGCGCTATCGACAGCACGTCAGCGCGGGCGACCGCGTCACGAACGGGTGGATTACGATCAGACGCATCCTCGCTTCAAAGAGAAGCACAGGATTGTCCGTCGCGAGGGTCACCACACGCTGCCAAACTTCATAGGTCGTTACTTTCCGGCAAGAGATCACCCTAATCCCTCATCCTTTTATTGCACATCCATGCTGATGTTGTTGAAACCTTGGCGATCACTTGCCACAGATTTAAAGGAGAGTTCAGATACATGGCAGTCGGCATTCAATTCCTTCGTCGTACACGCACCTCCTGAAGTTCAGCGAATATTGTCCGGCATCCAGTATTTCCACCATTGCCAAGAGTCCGTGCAGATGGGCATGACATCGTCCCACGCCGTCGATAATGCAGGTGATGCAGAGCATTGTATGGAAGATGTCCCATCAGAGGAGCGATCGACGGGGATAGCAAGTCTCAACATGCCGATGCTCACAGAAGAATTGGTTTCGGAGGTGCTAGCAGCTCAGACGCCATATGGAGAACAAATCCATGCGATTCATGCCCTGGAGGCAGCGAGATATGCCGGTATCTTTGAGGATAAATCACCTTCAGAGCGCACGCCATTGACAGTCACTGCAGACGACATGCACAGGGCTGCAGCCGATGACATTCAAAATTTGCTGGTGTGGAAGGAACAGATGCAAGGCAACGTGTACGAGCAAAATACGCTGTCAACCCCAGGGGATCATACGCACAGCCGTGGCACCCATTCGCTGCCAACAGTAGATGTGATAGATGAGGAGCAAATCCGGGGGGGGGGGTATCGAGCGAAGTGGAACCGCACATCTCCGACGTCATCCTCTCCCCTGCACCGCCCTCTATGTTGAATGCAGGTCAACGACGTGCATATGACATCGTGATGTGGCACCTAGGCCAGACACTGAGTGGCGGGAGGCCCCCACCCCTCCGAATGCTTGTTCACGGCGAAGGAGGTACCGGAAAATCCAGGGTTATCCAATCCATTACAGAGTGTTTCGCTCGGCGTGGTGCTCGGCATCTCCTCGTCAAGGCTGCATATACAGGCGTCGCTGCGTCACTTATAGACGGGAAGACTACACATACGCTCGCTATGATCACACGCACCGATGACAAGGCAATGACGGCGCAAAGCAAGGCGAAGTTGCAGCAGCTGTGGCGAAGTTACGAGTACCTCATCATTGACGAGATCTCAATGTTGGGTAAGACATTTCTTGCTCGTTTGTCACGCAACATTGCCATCGGTAAAATGGCGGAAGGCACCCCTGCCTCAAGTGATTCTTTTGGCGGTATCAATGTTATCATGTGTGGGGATTTCCACCAGTTCCCTCCAGTGGCTGTGGCTGCATCGGAAGCACTGTACATACCAGGGAATCCAAGGAAAGATTCAACGCTCTCTCAAGTTGGACGAGCCATTTATGAGGAGTTCCAGACGGTGGTGCTGCTCCAACAGCAGATGCGGGTCACGGACGAGGTTTGGCGGGACTTTCTTCATCACTTACGCATGGGGCGAGTGCAGCAACATCACCTGGATATGCTACGCACGCTCATTCTCACAAGCCCCGGCACCAGTCGGCCAGACTTTACAAGATCGCCATGGGCTCTAGCGTGTCTCGTCACCCCCCGTCATGCTGTGCGGCAGCAGTGGAACCATGCTGCTCTACACAAACATGCCGTTATGGCAGATGCCGTCATCGTCGAATGTGTGGCTGAGGATACCGTGCGCGGGGAACCATTGACTCTGGCAGAACGGTATGCCTTTGCAATGCGTGGGTCGAAGACGGGAAACCAAAAGCGCGTCGGCAGACAAGAACACCAAACTCGTCGTGGAAACCATGAGCTCCCCGATACAATAGAACTCTGTGTAGGATGCTCTGTCATGGTGACCGAGAACGTCGAGACAGATTTAGATATCACAAATGGCGCTCGCGGAACGATTGTGGACATCTTCCTACATCCCAACGAGCCACCTATTACATGCATCAACGGTGTCGTTCGCCTGAAACTGCTGCCATCTTTTGTGCTGGTGAAGTTGCACCGGACACGCACATCTCAGCTGCACGGTCTCGAACCCTGCGTCATACCTGTTGAGCCTGTTTCGAGGAGTTATTGTGTTCGATGCAAGACTTCTGAAGGAGTTGACGTTACGCGCACAATCAAACGGCGGCAGTTTCCCATAACAAGTGCGTATGCCTTCACAGATTACCGTTCACAAGGCCAGACCATTCCCTACGCCATTGTGGACATTGCAAAACCTCCCACCGGTGCTCTAACTCTGTTCAATTTATATGTCGCGCTGTCGAGGAGTTCAGGCCGGGCAAGTATCAGATTGTTGAGGGATTTCGATGACTCTATATTCCTGTGCAGTCACGCACCAGAACTTCTCGCTGAGGACGATCGTCTGGTATTATTAGATAATGAGACGGCGTCATGGTGGTCACGTATCAGTGGCTCAGAATGATCTGTTACCCCGTATTATGCTCAGAATGATATGGACCCTGTATTATGCTGTTTGCGAGAGCTACTTCGGTGAAATGTGCAGTATTAGTTCAAGGTCGTGTTCCCACGCCACTCCAAAACAGGAAGTTCTTTCAGCTGTCCGACGGTTCCCACGGCATTTATGGGCTGGAGAAACCTTGCAAGCAAGGTAATAAAACAAGTATTGATATAGGATATTATTCCTGAACTACTACTTATCCATCCACCATTAATATTGATCGAGCCAGCTAATCCGGATCGTGATGAAGACTACCAACTAATCTAAAGTATGTATCTTTCACAGGTATACATGCGCTCGAAAGGCAAACGTGAAACAGCTACCAAGAGCCGAAGGCCTAGAGAGCCACTGTTAAAGCACACTTGCACGGTCTAGCAGACCTTTCACACGTTTGCGCAGGTGTTCGGCCTCCATTTTCCGTTCTAGAATTTGATGTGCGGGCATGTCCCTCTTGCGTAACCAGCCTTTCCCAGGCTTTCCTTCGCCTTCTGCGCGTTTAGCATGTAGGACCGAAAGGTCCACTACGCGCGGAGAAGAAGAAAATTTAATGACATCACGGTAGAGCATCTTAGTTTCCGTTGCTAGCGAACGTAACGTCGGAGGCGTTGTAGGGATGTCATCGTCTGACTCATCCGTATCTGAGGTACCGGAGGGATCCAGCGGAGGTGTGGTAATTCTGCTGACAGGACCCGGGAGAGGCGGCAACGCCTGTATTTCTTTGAGAAGGTCCTGTTCTTTGAGATACGAATTCTCTGTCCGCAAGAAACGTACTGTCCCACGAAGAGCCTCGATCTGCGCAAAAATGAGATTGAGTCGTACAGAGTACAGGTTAAGGCAGCCAACCTGATCAAGCAGATGGGATGTTTCGAAGCTGCCTTCGATAGGCGCATTCTCAGGTTCTGCGGGTTGGTTACCGGCGACTGTCGAAGATATTCATATTAGCACTGTGTTTTCCTTTAGTCTGTTTTCGCGGACCTTGCTTCTCTGGAGCCGCCATAATCTTCAGCTTGGCGTTGTCTTGCTCCAATGTATCCAAGTCTGCTTGTAATTGTTCCATAGCTTCCTCGTAGGCCCTCTCTTGTTTCCTCGCCTTTGAGAGTTCGATCTCAAGCTCAACAATAGCATCTGCCTGTTTTTTGACGGCCTCCATGCGACGCTCCATGAGTTCGATCTTGACGGTCGCTTCCTGAAGGTTCTGGTCCCTGGCCTTGAGTGTCCGAACAAGGCCTTGGACTTCCTCCTGCAGTTGTGCAGCCTTGCGCTCAGCTTCGGCATTGACTGCCGTACTTGCCCGGATTTCTTCAATTCGTGCCACCCAAGGTGGTGTGCCGGTCACTAGCGAGGTATGTCACTCATTCATTACCTGGATAACGGGGAGAAACAACGCACTCTTCCATACATTCTCCGATTCAAGCGCGAGTGGTAATAGCTTATTGGACTCCGCCGCCAGAGTAGAGATAGCCTCGCTCACGGCCTCCCACCACGAGGTGCCAGGCCGCATGTCCTTCACAACAGTGGACGTGGCCGTCTGTTTCGCGTACGATAGTACGGTAGTCAGCTGGAATGGCGACTTGGCGCTGCGAGCATCACCGAGGTGAGGTATCACTTGTTGGGCGAGCTGAACAATGTCAAGGTCTTACCGATGAGGGATATGTGAATTACGTACCGAGATACCGAAGTTCACAAGTTCAGGGACAGCGTTACTGAGGGACTTGAGCTGTGGGACTAGGTGTGCCTTGAGAGCTGCCGAATCCTGGATCACCTCTTCTAGTCTCTTCGTGAGCTTTCTATTCAGTGATACACTAATCAGCTTGACTTCATTTCTGAACAGATATTCCCACCTGGAAAGAACCTTGGCGCTCTTGCACTGATCAAGGAGTTTTTGCAAAGGTTCGAAGAGCTCAGTCTCTGGATCATAGCCTCCCATGTCGAGAACAACATCTGTGGCCAACCGGTTAGGCTCGAAATTAATTGTAAAAAATGCTAGCTCACCCTCGTCGTGCAGGATGGAAGCAACAGATGTCTTGGTTAAACCGATCGAAGCAGCGAAGGCATCGAGATCATAGTCAAATGACAGCGCATATCCAAGCTCTCTTTCACCAAGATCATAATCGTAGCCGTTGAAATATGTCTCTGCAAGATGGTCAAACTGGCTTTGCAGTCTAGAGATTCGCGTTGCGAATGAGTAACACTTCATATCGGCACAACGAAACGTACTTGAGCACGTCACTGACGAATTCCATTTCTCGGAACTCATCTCGCCTGAGAAGGTCAACGTGCATGTCGATGCGCTTCTCCATGGGGGCGACTTCAGGATAGATCCTACCAGCATTCAAGAACGACGCCGGATCACATCGTCGAAGCACAGCAGCGAAACGTTTGCAGAGAGTAGAAAGATAGGCGGCACGACCGCGCATCTCACAAATACCAACAAGGGTCTCTGATACTGAGCCGTTAAGAGATTCTGGTAACCCGTGTGCCTGCCCGACGATATTGTTGATGATATCTATCTTCCATCCTAACCGCTGGAAGAAGAGGTAACAACTTGTTGCATCACTGTCATTCTCCATGTATACCTGCGGTAAGTACGGCTATTCCGACATGTTCGTTAGCATCGAGCTTGTATGGGAGAAATAAGGCGCATATATACCTGTATAATAGTCAGAAGCTCCCGTGTTTCCCGTGTCTCGAGCTTGCGAATTTCAAGCTCGACTGTCTTGGCCTGGTTCTTGGCTGCGGATGACTGCAGTTTTAAGTTAAGGGACATCATCGCAGCGGTTTGAGAGGCGGCAGCGGCAGATTCGTGTTGAGCGTTTTGGGTTTGTGTCCTTAATGCATCAAGTTCGCTGCGAAGGCACATGTGAATCACCAGAGTGCACAGGCAAATGATTTATACCTCTGAAGCTGCAGAACTAGTTCGCGGAATTGTCCAATAGTATTGTCGAGATCCTGGCAGGCATCCTCGAGTGTTGAGATTTTCTGGAGTTGTTCCCGGATCAGCCCATCTTTGGAATCTGTACGACATTAGAGGACCCATGGTAGGAAAATATAACTCCTTCAAACCTATTTCCGCTTGCAGAGCCTTCTCAGCCTCAACATGGTTCTCCTCAAGCTCGTCGTTAAGTTCCTTGAGGGCTTCAAGGTCTTCGATAGTGATTCGCATCTCCTCGATTTTCTACGCTGGATTAGAGGAATGCAGGTTGGATTGCCCTTTGAATTGTTTACCTCGGTATACTGGATAGTGCGTTCGGTGAGATGAAGAACCATATCCTCTGCCCCAAGCGCGACATCAAGTTGCGATTTTAAATCTTCAATCTGTGTTTCGGCATTTGATAACTTGATCAACGTAGATTCATATTGTTCTACGAACGCCGTGTCAAAAATTGCAGTGAGAAATGTCTGGCGAAGTAAGAACCTTGAAGTTCGTCAATGCCAGCAATGTCTCTCTCTAGTTCAGCGATATGGTGACGCTGCTCTTGTTCGGTTTCTTGAGACATGTCGCGCAAACTGAATAGAAATAATAATTAGAGAAGCTGAAAGTTTGTGTACAAGTAGTACACACCGGATGAGTGCCTCCTTGAGACGTTCATTATGCTTCTCCAGTTGAATGTAAGCTAAAGAGGTCTTGATGTTCGGGTCTCCATCATCTCCGGCAGCTATACACATCAAATCTTGATACGGTTGACGCAGACAGCAGGTATACTCACCCCCACCTTCCTTCAGGACTTGCAACTCCACTTCCATACGGGCGAGTCGCTCTTTTGTCTCCTCCAGTTCCGCCTGCGCAATTTCCGCCTTCTCCTCGGCAACTTCCTTGTCCAACATCGCCATTTCTAATTGCTCGTGTGCATCTATGCCACGATTATCGGAAAGGTGCGCTAGCTGTTGCGCGTCTGAAAGCTCGCGGCGCGTTGCGATGAGCTCAGTTTGGAGTTGGTTCAGCTTCGCTTGCAGTTTAGGTCTGATGGCGACGAAGGACTCAGCTTCCGAGAGACGGGTCTCGAGTTCGCGGATGTGTCGCGCATCATCCGCGCGCTTCGCTTCCAAAACACGCGTCTTTACACGGAGCTCCTGAAGCTCTGTATCATCGACACTACGCTGTTCAGGTGTATAAGGAAACCTGCTTTGGTGACGAAAGAATACGCACTGTGATGCTTTGCGATGATGGTTCCCTCGATACTGGGTGCGCTTGCAAAGATCCACCGCCCGAAGAAGGCAAAACAGGGGATGCAACCGACCCATTTGCTAGCGAAGGAAGCGATGAAACCTGCGGAAGAACCTGTAGTGCTGTCACAGGTGCGGGAGGTGATGGCTGGGGTTCGACAGGTTCGGATCTGGTTGGTGACCCGGTTTGAGGAGGGAGAGACAATGGGGAGGTAGCTCGCTGGGACGTTATGATAGTTATATCTTGGACTGGTAATCGGTTGCTACGTGGGGTTTGAAGTGCGGGACTAAGAGGAGTACTGCTGTCTGCAGAAGATGTGCGAGGGAAAGACTTCCGTGGTTGAAGAGCGAGTGAAGAGATACGTTTCACGGGGGATGACGGGGGTGCTAGACGAGAGATGCGCGGACTCGCCGTCCCTGATGGAAGGGGCATCAACGAACTTGGGGGCTTTACTGGACTTGAAGAACGCGACGACGACGATGCACCAGCGGACCGGAGAGACCCAGCGCGTGACACACCCGTGCTTGGGGTGCGCTGATGGCCAGAACCGGATCGCGCGACGGCTGGATGAGGTCGCTAGAGCGTAGAGTGGTATAGGAATGCAAGAAGTAGTACTGAACATGCACTTACGCTCACAGGGGGTTGTTCGGGCTCAGCAGAGACAACTTTTACCTGGCTCGGACGTATGAAAACGCCATACAGCGGTTTGCACGAGAAGTATGCGATCCCGTTGATAGAGCCATCATTCTTTCCCTTCGGCTCATGCAACTCGATCCCAACCCATTTGCCTGGAGCAAAGGAAGTCGTACCACAGAAACGCACGACACCTCGACCGTTTGCTATCTCGACGAGGGCACCTATAGGAGGGTCTATCGAAGACATTCCAAAAGGTCGTTCGTCGCCGCTGCTGATGGTCCTGATTATATTGACGAACAGCTCAATGTTAGTACTTACCCTTGCAGATGCTAATATGTAGTATTAGTTGGTCACTCAATAGAAATCGTGACGTGACAACGGACCTGTCACGCTCTCGTCACTATGTCACGTCAGAGCTTGGTGGCTGATGCAGATGGACGCGTGGCTTCAGCATCATAG
The DNA here is from genome assembly GCA_024663475.1 of Pisolithus thermaeus. Taxonomy (NCBI): domain Eukaryota; kingdom Fungi; phylum Basidiomycota; class Agaricomycetes; order Boletales; family Pisolithaceae; genus Pisolithus; species Pisolithus thermaeus. The sequence goes on from JANFAF010000082.1 coordinate 307,513, forward strand.
CTGACCATCAACATTGCAGACATCGTTGTCCACTTGCATCAGTGTCGGACAGCTGGTAACCGTGCAGATGCAAAACGGTCGAAATGCCCAGAGTAGGTGTTGTTGGCGCCCGCATACACTGCCGGAAGGCTTACCCGGCTTAAGGTCTAAGGGATAGGCAGACCTCCGAAGTGGGGTCAGATACTATTTCGAAACGTGGCTGGATTCCTTACTGGTCTGCCAAACGTCATCTCACCTGCGGCAACCCCTCTCCGCACTCGGCGTACTCATCTAAACTCTTTCCTTGGCGTGGCTCTGCTCCTGCAAAGTTGAAGACGGCAAACGCTGCTCTCGTCTTATGTTTGAACATAGACGTGGATCCACCAGACGTCATCAAGACTAGCCCCTGTGCTGTCCTTGAATGCTGGGTAGATCCCCATACTTTGCCCTCCCACAAAGCCCTCGAAGCCATCGGCACCAACCTCCAGCACCAGTTCGAAGGTCTCAGCCTCAAGATCCCCTACAAGCCTATCCTCGATCCATCATATGAGGACCTTCGCAGGTTTTGTATGACCCTTCGCAAGCAAGCCAAAGATGATACAGTGTGCTTTTACTATAACGGCCACGGCGTTCCAAAGCCAACACCAAGCGGTGAACTGTGGTGTTTCAACCGCAACTACACGCAATATATACCTGTTTCTCTCATGGAACTGCAGAGCTGGCTTGGATCACCAGGTGTATACATCTGGGACTGCTCAGCCGCCGGTAACCTGTTGACCAATTTCAACAATTTCGCGGAGCGCCGCGATCAAGAGGTCTTCAACACCCGGGGAGGTTATCCTGACGGCATGCAGCCTTACATGCACTCCCTACAGCTTGCCGCTTGTCTCGCACATGAGCAGCTCCCTTCCTGCCCAGAGTTACCCGCAGATATTTTTACATCCTGCTTGACCTCGCCAATCGACATTGCGCTACGCTACTTCATCATGACGCATCTCCTCCCCAACAATGTTACTCCGGACATGGTGATGCAATTACCTGGGGATTTGAAAGATCGTCGTACACCACTGGGCGAGTTAAATTGGATTTTCACTGCGATAACAGATACGATTGCGTGGACAACATTCCCCCGGGACCTCTTCACACGACTGTATCGCTCTGATCTTCTCATTGCCTCGCTATTCCGCAACTTTCTACTTGCTGAACGCATCATGAAAAATTACCATTGCACACCCCACACGTATCCGCCTTTACCCCCAACCAACACCCATCCACTGTGGTCTGCATGGGATCTCGCCGTTGATACATGTCTCAGACAACTTCCTGATCTCCTTGCCAAAGCGCCCTCCGCAGGAAACACCACGCCGAACCTGGGGCCGGCCGTTGCGCGCACGGGCCGCATTGGTCAGCAAGGATCTCGAGGTGGTACCACTGGTCCCCAGGGCGAGAAGCCCTACCAGTACGTTCCCAGCCGATTCTTCGCCGACCAGCTGACGGCCTTCGAGGTTTGGATATCTCGTGGCGGATCAGCTCTCACGAAGCGTGGGCCATTATCCCTTCCGGTGCAGAATGGGGGCCCTGGGTATGAAGACGGCCTGGTGACTGATGGAAATGCTAGCGGTAAAGGACTTAATACTCAACATTCGGATGACCTTGTCCCTCGCAAGCCTCCAGACCAACTCCCCATTGTGCTCCAGGTTCTTCTGTCGCAGCCGCATCGGCTCCGCGCGCTCATTCTACTTTCGCAATTTGTCGACCTCGGACCATGGGCTGTCAATCTTGTCCTCACCATAGGCATTTTTCCATATATATCCAAACTGCTTCAGGCGGCGGGTCAAGACCTACGCCCGGTGCTTATTTTCATCTGGGCACGCATCATGGCTGTCGACCCTAGCGTGCAGGTTGATCTACACAACACTGGGGGCTTCAAATATTTTGCGAACGTGCTTGGACTAACGGACGATCAACCTCAGCATGCTCTTCCCAATAGTTCTGAGCACAAGGCTATGTGTGCCTTCATTCTCGCCACGGTCGCCCGGGATTTTTATCAGGGTCAGATGGCGTGCTGGCGCGAACGAGTCTTCGACAGCTGTTTCGAAAAGTTGAAGGAGGGCGATTTTTTACTCCGGCAGTGGAGTGCGCTTTGTATTGCCCAAATATGGGAAGGAAACGACGAGATCAAGGTGTACGGTGTCGACCGGGGGACGCAGGACAAACTCATCCCACTACTTTCGGACGCTTCTCCGGAGGTACGAGCTGCCGCTATGTACGCTTTGGGCACGTTCATGGGTGCAAGTGGTTCCGCTGACCCCGCCAAACAAGGAGGAGGGGGCAGTGGAACGCAATACCAACTCGAAGAACGCCTTCATTTCCGCATGGAAGTTGCAGTTGTTACGGGTGCAACAGTTGTGGCAAAGGAGGATGCAAGCCCTATGGTTCGCAAAGAGCTTTTGGTCCTTATCAGCTGTCTTGTCAAGGAGTGGCGGGGTTACTTCGTCGTTTGTGCATGGATCTACTGGGAGGAAGATCGAAAATGGCGAACCGAAATGAACCCGCAGCCTCATGAAGAAGAGGTAACCTCGCAGGCCATGGCTGAATGGCTTGACTCCTTCGGTGATGACGATACGGCGCGTGATGAGAATCGTGTGCTGCTTTCATCGTTCTTCACTATTTTTGTTGCTCTCCTCGAACTCACCGTTGACCCATACCACGAAGTCGCAACAAATGCACAAACCATCACTGATTATGTCATGGCCCTTCTTCTTGCATCTCCATTTTATCGGCTCGATTGCACAACGCTCGACTCCCCACCTATACCAACGAACCACCGCGGGTCTACGGCTGCTCCACACACCCGTGGTCAATCCCTCCAGTCTTCGCCGCTTACCGCACATCCCCCCACACCCGTTACCAGCAGGCCCAGTCTCAAGCGGGCTGACACCGTAACTAGCACGTTCTCTGGCGTCGCAAGCACACTTCGGCGCACGTCCTCCTTTGCAAGCGTGCTGCGCTCGTTTGCGGGTGGAATCGCCTTCCCGAGCGTGGAAGAAGGTCGGGCACCTTCAAGCCCCATTCCAGGCTTTTCGACCCCTTCACGTCTGGACACTGCACACTCACGACCCCCGTCCCCGAATTTCAACCTCGCGCAGTACACATCACCCTATTCTCGCCCGCCAACCCCCACGAAGACACCGCTACCACCATCTCCAACGGAGTACGCTCCACCACCCGACTACACACCGTTGAACGTAATGGAGGCTCTCATGGAAGAGGACATGGTACGGTTACGCGCACGTCGGCGATCAGGCGCCCATGGGCGGCGACATACACCTGACCTGGGTGGGCTTGGTGGCGATCTTTGCAGCCCGTCTGGGAGTACGTTCTCCACGGACTCGGGCAGCGTGCCGTTAGGCTGTGGGACGGGAAATGGACTTAGGGATGTTCTTCCCCTGAAAAGCTCGTTCTTTGATTGGTGCTGTGAGTACTTCAAGGAGCCGCAAATGAGGGTACGAGATCCAAAATTATGTACGGCTCGAAACTGACGTTGTATTGACATCCGTAGCAAGCGGAAGCAGATGAACCTGGAAGTGTGCAGTACAACTATCAAGTTTGGAGGCAACAACGGAATGAACAACTAATAGCCGAGGCACACCCCCAGATCACCCAAGCTGGTAAGTCCTTTCGACTCCCATGTCTGTTCCGCCTGACTCGCACAGAGCGCGTACAGTGGGACAAGCCAGTAACGAACCTACAAGTCGGCGGCAATCCGCTTTCCATGGCATTTCACTCCTATGATCCACATCTAGTTGTCGCCAACGATACAGATACGATAAGGTCTGCACTTTGTTTAAAGCAATGTTGCAGGACCTGACAGTAATCAAAGTGTTTGGGATTGGTCCCAACGAAAGCGGTTGAATTTCTTCTGCAATGGCAATCCTCATGGGACAAGCATCACTTCGCTACATATTATCAACCAAGATGTCGGTGGCATTATTATAGCAGGCTCTGGTTCGTTAATGACGCTTCGCGCTGCCCGAGTCTACTGATTATTCTTGGGTAGCGGACGGCATTGTACGTTTGTACCGCAACTATGATCCTGCACTGGACCAGGGTCCACTGCAGATGGTGAGCTCTTTCCGCGCCCTTGATGAGATGATAAGTGTTCGGAGAGGAAGTGGTATCATTTTGGATTGGAAACAAGTGGGAGGTTCTTTACTTGTGGGTGGTGACTCTAGGATGATCGGAGTCTGGGACGCACATACCGAGTTGCTATTGGTGAGTACAGCGGGGCTTCACTAGCATGTGCTGACATGTGCTAACCTCATAGCAGAATTTGGAGACCAATTCAGAAAGTCCTGTCACTGCTTTGGTGTCTGACAACGCCTCCCCATCAACTTTCATGGCCGGATTTGCAGACGGGGCCATAAAAATGTTCGATCGGCGTCTGGAGGAAGAGGATGCAATAGTAAGGGTCTATCAAAGCCATCCGTCGTGGGTACAGAACGTCAAATTTCACCCGAGGTATAGTGGGCAATTCCTCTCAGCCAGGTAGTTTTCTGTCTCCTTTGTCAAATGCACATCGGCTCATGTAACTAGTCTTGCCGGAGACGTTCGTCTTTGGGATGTCAGAGGTTCCGAGCGCCCCATCCATGCACTAGATTTGCATCCGGGAGGACTTTCGACTTTCGATGTCCATCCCCAAAGTGCTGTCTTTGCCACGTACGTGTATCCGGACACCTTGTGTTGACTGTTGAACCAATGTACTCCAACAGTACATCTGCGCTTATGCCCGCGAACTGGAGACATCAACAGCTCTTGCTTCACTCCTTGGCAGACTTCAACGTTCTCTCTTCAATGATGTTGCCCACTGGGTTACCCGTGTATTCCCCGCGTCCGCCTTCGCTATATATTCCCAGATACACGTCTTTTGCCTTCCACCCTCTGGAAATGATGTACGCTGCCAGTCAGCCCGACGGAACTGGTGCGCATTTGCAATTTCCTCCCATGACATGATATTGATGTTGTATTTCGATAGTCAAACTTATGGGCTGCAAGCTCTCTTAGCCATCATTGATGCCCATGGTACATGTACGACCCAGCGATATCTCGAGAGATAATGCCCGTTAATCTAGTGTATATAAATTCATTGCATAAAGTAGCGTGTATTGTACTACATAGCGTCGCGCCGGTAATCTCTCCAAAGCCAGCCGCGCCTCACAAGGGCAAAGTGGTACAGATTTGAATACCACATTTATGTAGCTGTATCCACCGATTCTTGCGTACTGGTACGGGGTGACAGCTTGTACTGTCCACATTTGAGCTCCATAACAGAAATGCGGGAGCTGTTCCCTCCCCAAGGCATGTAAGCAACACCGGAATCCGAGCTGCACACTATTTCAAGGCGATGACAACACCTGCAAGTACTCATCCCGCCACTTTGCTGGCAGCAGGCTCCAACGCTTGCGGGCAGTTGGGGATTGGTTCCACCGATGACGCCCACACGTTCACACCCTGCGTGTTCAAAGACCACGGTCCCCACCTACCGACCAACACAACCAGAATCTTAGATCTTGCGAGCGGTTCAAGCCACACCATTATCCTCCTTCAGTACCAGGATGAAGAGGTCCAGCTGTGGGGTGCAGGTGACGGGAGCAGAGGGCAACTAGGACCCGACCGCAACGTGCTAACGGCAGCATCAGCGGATGGGCCGCTCGTGTTTAGGCCGCTTGCGATGCCCTTTGGTGAGCTCTTCCAGCAGAAGGGACTGTCGTATACATGCCGTCTCGTGGCTGCTGCATGGGAGACGACATATCTCGTATTATCGTGCTCCGGGAGATCAGACATACTCATATCCATGGGTAGCAACGATTTCGGCGCGCTAGGTGGAGGGGAGAACTTGAATGCCGCAAACAAGGCGAGGATCGTCAATCTAGCTGCTGCACTAGGCGACAGAGTAGGCGCAAAGCCTCCTGGCTCCCTCAGGGTCGGTTTCCTCCGTGCTGGACCGCGTCACGTAGTGGTAGAGCTACAGACCCGCACCGCCGAAGGTGTTACTTTGCCACCTGTCCTTGTTGGATGGGGTTCCTCACGTCGAGGTCAACTGGGCGAGAAAACGAAGACTCCGGTCGTTAGTCGTCCCGCGCTGATACCCATAGACATAGCGACCGATCCTATTCGTTGCTGTGCGCTGGGGAACGAACACACCGTTCTCTTACACGAATCTAACCGCATATCAGTACTCGGTTCTAACAGAAAAGGCCAGCTTAATGGCATCTCATCGCTGCAGATGCCCGTCGAGAAAATCGGGTGCACGTGGAATGGCACATACGTCCATACCCGAGAAGGTTTCCAAGATGTTTTACTCGCGACGGGGAGCAATGCAAAGGGGCAGCTTGGCCGAATCGACACATCCATGGTGCCTAGCTCAAATGCAATGGACATTGGGAAGATCTCCACCGAGCCCACAGCCCATATTATCAAGTTGGCATGCGGTAGCGAACATGTGCTCGTGCTGAGTTGTCCATCAAGGGACGTGGGTAAGGGTATATCTAATAGCGTTTGGGGTTGGGGGTGGAACGAGCATGGAAACCTTGGACTTGGAATGCTGGAAGATGTCACTCTTCCTGTGCAAATCTGGCCCAGCCGTGGTACGGACCCTGCAGGGAATGTGGTTGATGTGTGGGCAGCTTGTGGTACAAGTTGGCTGTCTCTGTCATCACAATGACAGGACATGAATCGATCATCCGCCGCAGCCCGGAGTTGCGCGTCCTGCAGAACGTACGATGATGTGCCCCAATTTCTGGAGATGCCCTCATCTAGGAATACTCAACTCGTGGATTTGTCGCTGACTTCGTGGCCGGGCAGGGAGCTTCTCTCTTCCGTAGGTATGCGCACCCACCCACCATTTGAAAATTCGTCAATTCAGATGGTCCCTTACAGAGGAGATGCGCGGGCTCGCTATCACTTCAGCTACCCACCAGCGCGCATCTGGTAGTTCATTTCGGTCTTCCGCCCGGAAAGATTCTGATCGGGCTCGCCGAGTTGTGTTAGCACACGTCGCCGGACTAAACCATACTGCAATGGACGATCTAACAAGAACTTTCCCGCATGTATGCGTGTCAATAGCGGTTTTTAGCTATACACGGGGCCACCAACAAGGCCAGACGCTTGTGATGCATCAAGAGAATTTGCGAACAAGAGGCCCCTATCGATTCACCGCGATTATTTCAATTTGCGTCGTCCAACAGGTCCATGTCGATGTAAATTTGTCGGACGGTCGTACCCTTGAGGGATGCAAGCTAGATAGGAATCGTGTGCGGTCACCATATCTGACTTCGCCAAGCCACCGACATACCTTCCCAACCAGAATCTTCCATGCAATCGCGGTGCTGGTAAGCTAACAAGTCCAAAAACGGGGCCTGTCCACACCTGAGTTGCGTCCTTCGCTTCATTGTAACGGTGGAGCAGTTTAATGTGGTTCGATACGATGGTTTCTGCTTTCTCGTCCTCTCTATATGAAGAGGATCAGGATAGGGGCTTGTTCTGGAGCCTCTGCCTCATACCCTAGCCTTGCCTGCAGCGCATTTATTTCTGCTTGAAGTTGCTCGACATATTCGCGTTGCTTCTAGAGTACAAGAGACGTTTCTACCACTGGTTATCGCCTGACTTCAAGTTGCTCTACCTGGGCGGACGTGGCTGCGTGCATGGTATTGCGTCGAGTTTTGCTTGGGAAAGCCTTCAGTGTGTCGTGGTCGCAAGCAACTTAGCGCGCGCTACACACTATCGATAGAAACACAAAAGTCGGTTCAAAATATACTACCCAACACGTCTTGCAACTGAGCATTTCTCGCATCGTCATCCACTCTGGGTCGCTTTTTTTGCTTCTCCCGCTTGTCATCATCAGCTAGTGGTCGTTTTTCTCTCTTCTCTTTGGGTTGAAGAGGCTCTAAACCCTTTTCCTTCCGCTTCTCGTTCCGTTTATTGACTATCCGTGCCAGCTCAACATTTCTTAGATACTCGTTTTGTTCTGACCTTGATTGAGTGATTTCAACTCGTAGCTTGGCAGTTCTTGCGGCTGCTTCGTGAGCTATAATACAACAGAGTCAGTACCCAAATATGAGAAAGGAGTGCTTCATTCCCGACCTATTTGCTCGGTTAGCATATTCCACTTGAATTTTGGGAGGTACGTCATCGTCCAAACGTCGTCTCTCCACCGAGTGCCCTTCTTCCCTCCGATAGGCTGAGCGTTGAGCATGGTAGCTACCGTCCGTGCCACCTTCTTATCCTTGAACTCTATCCAGCCCTCTATAAAATGGGGTTTCTTGTCCGTGGTATATTTTCGTCGGAGATACGTCGTCTTGGGGTCTACATTACGAACGATGAGGAGTTGTTCACCACTCGATAGAACGGATACTGACCTTCCTTCTGCAAATACACCCTTCCCACCTCGCCATACTGTGACATCAGATGTCGCACTTTTTCTGGACGCATTCCCGGGGGTATTCGAGATATGTAGACTACACCTGTCCGCGCAATCTCTGCATTGAAGGCCGCAAGACCCTCTGGAGTCAGCGGTTTGACCACTTTTGATGATGGGCCTGCAAATCCTTCGAGATCCATGCCTTCGTCGAGGTCATCGTTATCCGTTCCTTCCTGGCCGACATCGACATTCGCATCGTTCGCGCTCTCATTCTCCGAGCTGAAAGGCTCACTGTCATTGGACCCGCATGAAGGCGATGGAAGTTCTTTTGAAGAGGACGCTGCTGGTCTCTGCGCCGGCGGAGGGGCTCTTGTCGATTTTGTTGTCCGTACCATGACGGGGACTCTCAGTGAGCTTCCGGCCCGGATGTCGCTGTGGACTGGAGTGGCAGTGCGGTGGCGCGGAAAGACAAACGTGCATATGCACCCACCCACAGCAAATTACTGCCACAATGGCAGAAGACTTCGATCTCGAGCAACTTGTGCACCTCGAACAGACGTTTGCTATGCCGTTCCTATTACTACCAAAGCACGTCCTCTGAGAGCTTATTGTTTGTCTCACAGGTTTTATGATGCCGGATACACCGATGGATTTGCTCATGGCCGCATCCACGGTCTGATCGAAGGGAGAGCCCTGGGTAGGGAGAAAGGCTTTGAGATCTGGGAAGAAATTGGCTTTTATGAGGGGTTCGCATTGACTTGGCAGGCTATATATGTTCGACAGCCAGACACTGATCAGTTGCGTGTGTGCTGCACCTTCGAATTCCCTGCGCGCCCCGTCGCACATTGCTAATCTACGATCAGACGCATCGCGCACCATATCAAACATTTACTCGAACTCATCCAGCAATTTCCGCGCGTTAATCGGTCCGGCTCGAAACCCTACGGTTTGGCTGAAGAGGTTGACATGGAGAAATTGCAACGTTTGATTAGGTCGCGGTATAAAGCTCTATGTGCATGCTTAGGGGTTCGGCCTACGTTGAGAGCAGATTTATCTTCCGGTGATAATACTGGTGAAGGTGACGGCCCGGATGCACGCCAAAATCCGACACGTCAAGTCTGGGCATTGGAGGACACCAAACGTCCGACGATGCACGGACTCAGTTTTTGAGCGACGATCCGTCTGTGTCATCAGTCGAGAACGGAGGTTCCATCCTCCGTGTCATCCGTATGGATAGGATGAGCTCTACCTCGTGAGGAATTCCTCGGATGTTGCGCACATACAGTCTCATCTTCGGTATAGCCGTCAGATACCATATGCTTGGGAAAATCTACCCATGTGACTTCTTCCAGGGAAAAATGGTAGTAAATTCTGTGACGTAATTTCGTTCCACATCTCGAGGCTAGTAGACGAAATAAAACGAACCGGTGAGTTTGAACAAGTGCTCATGCGTTCATCAAGAGTTCAGCGTGGAGTCATCATTTACTAAGACTCTCGCGTCCTCTACTTTCCTCTCCACGTCCATGACGTACTTTGCAGTTCGAGACATCCAGACCACCTCATAGCGAAGCGTACGCAAGTAAGATAGACTGGGTGGGGAAAAGGGAGATTATTTGTTGTGGGTAAATGTCGTTAATTGGGATTTTTCGATCCTGCCCCGAGCTAGGCGTTCGCAATATGCGTGGTCGACTCCGGTGACTTATATCAAGGGGCGCAATAGGAAGATTGGGCGAACGCAGGTTTAAGCCCTCAGGATGAGGTCGTCGAAGGATTGAAATGCTAAATCCATTGGCATGATGTTCTCGTGACGATCAATCCTGTTTCCCGCCAACTCCTCTATGATATCAAGCCTATTCAAGACGTCAGAGAGAATGGTCTGTTGAATCTACATGGAGAACAGCAGCCCAAGCCGTGCGATCTCGGGGACCTTACTGCACCATTGCACTCGCGTACCAGTCTGCATAGCACTGACCACCTCCCATGACGAATGCGTAGGTCTCGTAGCGCGTTCCCGGTTTGGATTTGGACGACATGTGGTAACGGAATATATGACTAAGCTGACTGACTCGCATGTTCGAGTCGCACAGGTCTTACTAGCATGAAAGTGCAGAGGTGTAGTCCCACTCCATCCCGGGACTCAGTATTGTACAAGTATGAATACATACGATAGAACCAGAGACAGGTTTGAGCACAGGGCGAACACATGACGAATAGAACATGGAAACATAGATAAGGCGTCGAAGTCCTCGATACCACGTTAGTTTAATTTGCACAGCACGCCGTTCCGTTCGCTACGTTCGTGTGTTGTCCGTTGACGTTATCAGCACCGAATGCGGGTCGACTTTGGGAATCTTTGGTACCAGGGACGTCCATACTAGGGTTATTGGTGAAGAAGCTAGAGGGCTTGAAGAGGACGCTGACGTGTTCCACGGGCATGCTGAAGGGGAAAGTTCCAGCTCGTACGAAAGTAATCGAGAGGCTGACTTACACGGGCCAGTCTTCCGGACGAGGGATATGGGTCGCTCCTACAGTACGAATGGAAAAAAATCCAGGCGGTCAAAAGGGCGGCGACAAGTGAAGCAACGCACCGAGCGTAAGGAAAAGAACGATGTCTTCGTTTTCAATGCTGCCATTACCCTCCTTCACCCACTTTCCAACGGAATCCTCGGGCTCCTCTCGAGTTTGTGGAACGTACTTGCCACTAGGGAATAGTCTCGAGCCTTTCGGGCCCTCTTCATCTCTCACGACCCAGAGCTGCTTGTGTGCGAACGAAGCTCGGCGTGCAACCCAGGAGTCAGGTTTTGCCAAAAGAGGAAGTGCGGCACCCTTCATCATGATTGTATACGACACGGGCTTGCCCGATGCGTAGTGGGTCTTGTTCAGGTTGGCGATACGCCAGCGACGCTCGTTCGCCCAGTCGAAATCCCGTGCGCCGTCTTCGACTTGAGACTTGAGGACGCGGTCCTTGACGACGAAGCCGTTACCAGCAAAGTTCTCGCTTGAGCCCGTCGGCGCGTCAAGACCGACAATTTCCGACTCTATGACCGAGTTCTGCAGACCGTCAAGCATGGGGTCGACACGAACAGAGAAAATGTGTTGGTGATAGTGAGCGTTGATACCGGGGGCAACAATGACTCCATAAGGAGTAGGCTCATCAGAGCTGGCGACGTAGACTTGCAAAATACCAGTCAGCCGGATCTCAATCTCAATACTACCATCCTGATAGAAGTAGTAATTCCAAATGTATTCTATACGCAGGGTTATCAGTATATGCTGTGAAATTCGAAAGCTAAGAGCATTCTCACCATAGTTGGCGACCGTGCAAACCATGCTGACGACAAGTCTCCGGCTCCTCACGGTCCGAGACCGACCGCCTGGACGGAAATCAGAGTGCTTCCATAAAACGCCGGCATCTTCTTCATGAATGCAAATGACATTCTTGATGACATGAGCTATACCAGAGTGGGTAACATAAGCACCAGGCTAGCGTACGGAACTACAATCAGATGACATCTACCATGATGCAGCGTGCGGCGCACCAAGTAATGAATTTTTCCTAAGCAATCGCAACCGAGAGAAAGTTCATTAGCCATCGAGCCCATACCGTATTCACCTCTGCGGAATGCCGTGAATGTGACAAAGTAATATTAGCAGGATATACATATACTCACGAATCAAAGGCAAATTTCCTTGGATGGGGGTACTCGGGGGCGCCATAAGGGACAGCCATTTCTGCAATTGAAAGTCGGTAGAAGATCGGGCGAATTTCGCCATTGTCGTTGTATGTGATGGTGGACAACACAATACCCTCGCGGTGGCTGTAAGCTGATTTTTTCCTTAATTAAGTGGCTACATTAACTAGAAATGGAGTGGGATATTCACCTATATGCATCTTCCATTTCTGCCACTCCAACACATGACCTTTCATCTTGAAAGACACGCCTTCAGGCTGAACGACATGTAGTGGCTTCAGGTCATCACGTTCCCTGTAAGTTGGATCCGCCTGCTCCATGAGGTCGGGCAGGAAGTCATGAGGTGTCAACGGAGGCGGAATGCGTGCGCGGTTTGCTACCGGGAATGAATCATCCGAAAGGGGTTGTGGTTGCGTTGTAGACGTGGAGAGCTCGACACTTCCCTCACTCTTCTTCCTCCAGGATGGTGGGAAATCGATATGAATGACTTTCCCCGCAAGCGAATCAATCACTGGAACGAAGTCCTACGGTGACGTGGAGGGTCAAGGGTCGCAAAGCACGTTGAAGGCGAATAGAAATACCAGTGGGTGAGCGTAAAGGTTGTCGTGTTGCGAAAAACGAGCAAATAAAAGAGCTTGTTGGAGTCGCTGACCCTTTGGGAATCGGTCATCCCAACCAATTGCCCATCCGTCGGCAAATATCTGATGAGGTTCGACACCTGCGGGTCACATCAGGCCAAGCGACGTGCAGCGTGTAGTTGACTTACCAACTTGCTTTGCCAGAGCTTGCACTTTTGGATCGTTTCGGACAACGAGCTCACAGTGAATGAGTTCTTCCACAGTTATTTGGGGTTGCGTGCCCTCCGGAAGACGCTGGATGGACTCGACTTTCCACTCCTCATCCTCGAGCACCAAAATTGCATAATAGGCAACTCTGGGACACATCTTACATATGTACGGCCTTTCCACCACAGAAGTAACACATACCCGTTCAGAACGTCGAAGAACTAACCCAGACATGAGTGGGCATGCGACTTTGGTGGACAGTTGTACTCACGTCTGATTCTGCCTTCCTGATGATCTTGGAGGGAGTTTCGGGCTTTCCGCCTGGCGAAACTGGAATACCCAAGGCTGCAAGGACCGTCCTCTTCGAAGGAGGCAAAAGAGCACAGTTGTTGAAATTCACTGCTCGGATGTCTGTGTGTTCGGCCGTGTACCGCCTAACCGTCAAGGTGACAGCATTGATCTGATTTCCGGTAAACTATTAGCAGACTGATTCGGCAGCTAGACTATGTATGGACGTACCTCATCCGGTGTGAGGGGATCGAGGGGATGCTCCACTTTGGCATGTTCGTATCCATTGGATACATGAACGGTTGAGGCGGTCGAAAGAGCACCCATGGTCAAGTAGAAAAGCGCTGGGGTCGAAGGTAACGCTGGGATTTGAGATTAAGCTATCTCAGGCTTTATACATAGGAGGACGGTCGGGCTTGGCTCTTATCTGCACTCATGATCAGGGAAGCCGACTGAGATAAGGATGCATATGGGCGACGAGTTTTCCCACTTCGACCTGTTACTAAATCAAAACGCTGCTTGTTTCCCCCCCTTTCCTGTCAAATCCTAAGTCAGTCCTATCAGTCATCCCGAAGTCACGAATCACGTAATTACCAGCGCCTGGATCCGAGCCTCGTCGCGTGTTGTGCTTGACGTTTGCAAACCAGCTAACCCGCAAATTGCGAACACCGTATCCTCGCAAAGGACGACTCGATGTGTGTGATGCCGCTTCTACCGTTTCACGGCGTATATAAAGTACGAAAATAGCCATCAAGACTAAGTTTGGTGAGGCAATTCCAAAACGTCGTAATCTACCAAGGCTTATCGACAAGGACAGCCGCCCCTGTGATGTGTGTCTGACTGGGTCACGCGCCTTCATCCGGGTCGGGGCATCGAAGCTTCGGGTCGGACCTGGGCACTTTGTAGATACCTTACCGGCTTTTCTGCACTCAGATCTGCAAACCTGGAAGCATGGTAGACACTTCAGCTCCATGTAGTGGCAGTAGAACATGAGAGAAATCAGACCACTCGAAAGTCAACTGACCCATGGCATCTCCAAGCGGTGGAAGTAATGCGACGTGCTATCAGGGCGCAAGGACGCATTTGGGATGCCAAGTGACCCAAGCGTAACCGGCGCAACTTACGGGAAGTATACTTTGTGGTCGGGCGCCGAGACATGACTACGGCACTGACCATGGGGCTGACCATCGATGACGTTGATTCAATGGTTAACTCCCCGATGGATCCCTGAAACTGGCTGTGCGGAATGTCGTGTTGATCACTGACGTGAGCGCTACACCAGCCGTTGATTTATTCACATGTGAATTTATTTCCCGATATGGATGTCCTGTACAAGCAGCCGGGGAAAGTGATGGCACTGACGGTTCAGAGCATATTATCCGTCCCGGTTCTCGTCTCGTAAGAGGGCGTACGCCAGTTTGCGACTGCTCAGCTATGGACAATATCAGAGCCGGGCTAACCAGTCGACAGGGCCAAAACTCTGACCGCTCGTCCTGCTTAGTACTCTCGAACGGACGAGAAGAACACCTCATAACTCCGCCAACACTCGCGCAGACGGAAGCTTTGCGCGACGACGGTTCACCGCAGCCCGTCGTCCCACCTTCGACTCAGAAGAAGAAGAAGAAAAAGAAATCTAAGAAGGCCTCCACCAAGGACGGCTCGTGCTCTGCTACAGTCCAACCGCAGGTTGACAACCTGACCGACGCTGAACGTCCGCCGGTCCTCTGCATCAGCAGGAACAAACACTGGAAGTACATCAGCTCTTACCATGTGAGCTCGAAAAGTATTCCATCGTTATTCGCTTGTAAGCTGAATCATCGATGCTCTCCCGCGCCGATTTCCCATTTCAGGGACCTTGGCTGCAACTGCCTCTCGAGCTACTGGAATCCTTGCTCGTCTTGAATCTGGACCCTGGAACCATGTCTCCTTCAGAAGGACAGCTTTTCTCTTCACCGCTAACGCAGAACGGAGGTGCTCCGAAGCGGCCTTCTTGCTTCCGCTCCACTCCTCGCTCGGATGAGTTTGACAGAGGATTCCGGTCCCTTTCAGATTATACACCGCCTGAGTCACCGGGGGGTGCATTCACCTCCTTGTCCCCCCTACATGGACTGCATCCCTCACCACCTGCATTCCCACTGTCCATAGCAGGAAGGCCCACTCCTCCACCTATTGATCCTGGCGTGTTTCGTAACGTGGCAACAATCAGACGTCTCATCGACGAAGCAGCTGAACTATCCGTGCGTGCGTCCTCCGGTCTTTCCGCGGCGGCTCTGGGCTCTATGCGAAATGGAGGGGGAAGTGCCACTTGGGCTACTGCTCATGCCCTTGGTCTCGATGGTACAGGTAATGCCGGTGGTGGAAGAAATGTTGCCATGAGTGCGATGCGCATACACAGACTGCGGGCACTCGCCGTGCAAAAGCTCGCAGCGGCTTACAAAGCTGACGAGGTTGCCAGTAGCGTGATGGTGATGCAAGGCGGAAGCGTGTTCGACGATATCGCTGAAAGAGTGTTAAAGCACGGTATGCGTGGATCGTTCTTTGTATCTTGGTGTTGGAGCAAACTTGCATCGCAGATCCAAACGATCCTGACGCGCGATACGTTCATTTCTTCCACGAAAAGATACCCTCTCGGTACGTCCGTTGTAATCAGAATGCACCTTCTAACTATTGAAAGTAGTGCGAACAGGCAGCTCGCAGAGTCAACTACTACTCAGGTTCTAGATGAACTTATTGCTGCCTACCCTCAACGATTGGAATATTATAGGACCCGTGGCATCGTCCACTGTTTTCGCGATGAATACATGCTTGCTGTCAAGGATTTCACACATGCACTGAAGGAAGCTCGCTCCGTGCGCAAAGGTCGGACAGCTCACCGAACCATTACCTCACCGGCAGAGACTCGCGGGAAGCCTTCCAAGCGAAAGAAGAGCTCGAATAAGAGTCACGGACGGGCACCGCCGAATGGGACGAGCGCATCGACGGATGCGTGCTGTATTGATGGAGAAGAACCACTACTACATGCTTCGGTCTTACCTGACGCTCCCGACCCCATCGAACCTCAGTTGCTGTTCTTGAGGGGCGCAGCCTACTTACAACAGGCTGTGTATCTCATCGAGTCAGCTATTCTCAAACTCGAAGGCATTGGCAAGACAGTCTCAGCTGTTGATGGTGCTGAGCTTCGACTTTGCTACTTGGCGAATGGCCGGTACGGAGGAGTGGAAGTAGGAAATCCTGACGGACCACTAGGAAAAAGTGACGGCACAAAAGCGCGCGCATATAGACAGGTTCTGGCAGACGCCGCTGTCCGTAACGAAGTCGACGGTCACCTACGCAAATGCATCCGCGACCATGAACGTTTTCTTTCCCACTTTGATACCATCGAGGGACCTTCTGTCCCAACCACGGATTCGCCAGCTGAATTGGCGCGGAGAGTGGAGTTGGCATATTTACTAACGGAAATTGTACGACCTGGGAATCACAGTGCTGCAGGTCGTCCTTCCGTTGCGGATTCCACTCTTCCTCTCGCTTTCACCACATACCATCCTCTCATAGTAGAATCTCATTTCAACATCCTTATCTGCCAACTAATGCTCGGGGAACTCGCGACCCTTGTGACGACCTTCGCAAGAACTGCGGTTATCGTAGATGGACTTGAGGGGTACCCTGTTTTTCTCCCTCCCAGATCTATGGCTCAAGCCGAGTTTATCGAAGTCCTCGAGCGCCTCGCAGCCGGATGGAGGGTGGGTGTCCTGCCACACTCGGCTACGCAAGCAGATTCCCTGCGCAGCCGGGCAGAAATCGAGGCACCTCCACGATCACCCTCCATGTGCCTAGTTGAAGAGATGTCATTTCATGCTGAAGAGAATGACCCTTCTTTTCCAATCGCATCTTCGTCGACCAAAGGGATCGTAACCCCTTCTCCACGCTCTTCGGAGCATGACACCCCATCACCATGTTCGTCCAGCGAGAGTCGTCGCATCGACCTCATCGAGGCGCTCGAGTGCGCGCGTATGTTGCTTGCGACTGTTGCTAGAAGGCAGAAGGAGCGTACCAGCAAAGCCGCAGCAGACAGAGCATCGAACGGGAACAAGAAATCGCTTAATATCAATATCCCGTTACATGGTCCGCGGGTGGAGATTATCCTTGCTTGGTTCGCTGCGGTACATTTAGTGGACTTGGAGAGCGTAGCCTGAATGATTCCTGTCCGCAGCCGTAGCATGTTTGGGATCAAAATGAATACGAGAGTTACGTGTACTTCAGTTATTTCTATGGGAATGTTATTAGGTGGGGTAACGTGCTAGGGTCCAATTTAGCCCCGTTTCGTGTGCATTGTGAGATTTAATATGATCATCGAATCTGCAAACGTTCGTGCTTTCCTCTCCGTGCGCAGTCAGATCCACTCTTCTGCGCCATGCACGCCACAACTGCATGTCCAGGACAGATGTGAAAACCAAAAATGCGTATTCACTGTGCCTTTCTCAAAGATGCTATGTCGTTGAGATCCTCCCTGGCTTGCAATACGAACGGATCGAGATAAGCGAGGACTCGTGGGAATGCCATAGCGGCCGCCAAGAGAACAGAGATAAGGAAGCATATGGTCGGTAGCTGCGAAGCTGGCAGGACACCCCCATACAGTTGTTCCAGGATGAGAATGAAGTGGACGGGCTCGACCGCCCGATCAGACAAGCGTAAGTTTGGGCGATCTAACTGAATCTGGGGCGTGGGCACGCCGGCGTCTACGACTCGTATACGTGCATATTTGGTCCGTGTGATGGGGGGAGGGCCTTCCCGGAATGAAGGAGCACCTTCGGGTAGGGTGATCTGCCGCTGCTGCCGACTGGCGAGGAAAGTCGAGACTGCCTCTGGTGAATAAAGCTCTATCAGGAAGTCCGCGGGAGTCTAGGGTGATGGAAATTAATCCCACCAACGCCATCAGTCCATCACAAATGGCCAAAACAAAAAACAAAAAGATGTCTCGTGAACTTCATGTTTGACAAATCTCTGGTCAAAATGGCAAGACTTACGGAAGCGGCCCATGACAGACGAAGAGTGAAAGCACGGTAGCTTCTCCAGGTCGTATCGTCTAGGTTTAATGTTACCCAGAGCTCATGAGGACACATCACGGGGCTGGCCAAGGTGCTTTTCATGTCTGTCTCGCATACCTCGTGCAACGGCGTGCCAAAGGGAGCAGGTTGAACCGCCCATCGCCGTTCGTTATGCGAAGAATTAAGCGTTGCCCTAACCATACAAAAGGTGGTGAGATCCTTCACTTGCACCGTAGGCAGTCGTCAGGAGGGGGACTCACCAATTTCCGACCACAGCCTGGGAGAGGTCGACGGAGCGCTGCAAGTCAGATATGAAGTTGATAATTTCCGTGTTAGCGGCTACCCCGCTGCATAGAAGTAGCAAGAAGATACAGGACACTGCAAAGGACGACCGTCCAAACATCACAGCAGATGCGACGACTGCGGCAGACTCCAGCTCATTACATAACATAACATAACATCAGCATGAGACGCGTATGTTTTGAACAACCATGCATTTATCGTATGTTACTGTCTCTAAAATTATACTGATACACGTCGTAGACAGGCATTAGAAGTTTACAAGAAGAATATTCTTTGGCGAATTATTTATTAGCACGACGTGGGCGTTCTCAACCTGCGCAAATGGTCGAGCCCCAGACGGAGTGAATGATGGCAAAGTGCTTCCTGCTTCAGTAATATCCGATGCGACCGACACCAGTCAACAGGTTGTCCAGCGTGTTTTTAACGGCCTGGAACTTCATGATGCCACACTTCTCACTCTCGACGTGCTGGCATAATGCACTGAGGGTGCGGAACCGCACCCCGCAAGTGCTGAGAGGGCATTTATAAATCTTGCTCTGATGACGGGGGCTCGCCAGGTGGCGATTAAGATCGATCAACGCCGCGAAATGGGAGTGACAAAGCACACATTCGTATGCTCTACCGTTCCAAGAGAGGTCGGTCGCGATGTAATCCACGCTGGTATTATCACCAGCAGTCAGAAGACGCGACGGGTCGATAATGACGCCACTGCGGTCCATATCACGTATGTACTGGTTGACCTTCTGACGGGTAACCCCAGATCGACAACCTCCAGACTCCAGATGAAGTACCAGAGCAGATTTAGATACGAAAGCCGTGTCACATCCACGGAACGGGCATGGCACGTTTTTCGGTTGGTGAGTACTAGAATTCAAATGCTATGGGACGAAAATCAAGCAATGGCTTCACGAAAACAAGGAAAACTTGCAGATCTAAGATTGCTCTCGGACCGGAAGAGACGTCTGCACGAAACGCAATAGCGGTCTTCGTGACGCTGCCTGTTGTGCTCGTGTAGTCCGTGTTCATTCTTGAGCACCCTGTTGCACGTCTCGCAGTAGTGGTGATCATTGCGATAGTGGTCAATGAGGGCAGAGCGACTGGGAAAATGTTCATCACAGTATTGGCAATAATCATGGTCTGGATCCTGTACCCAGTGTTCTTTGAGACCGAGCCGGGAAGAGAAGTCTAAGTTGCAGTCGTCGCAGATATTGTGGTTCGCAGAGTCGCGAACATGCTGACGGTAGGCATAATGGGAGGAGAAATAACGTTCGCAGCGATCGCAGTAGTGGCTCATTTCTGAAGGCTGGCTGACTTGGTCGTTGGGTGACACGTCGAAGAGACGCGATCCAGTCGCGTCTCTGCTTTGTACCCCACACCCTGAATTCTGAGCTCCGACGCGCCAAATGTCACGTGAATACACTTAGCCAGTGGGGATTACATAAATGCTTATCATGGTGAGTCACTCCACTTGATCCATTTGTGCAGGTATCTTGGACCTAACCTATGTATTTGACATCCGGTGGGCGGCTAGAGCTTTAGCCACCGCCATCGGCGGAACGAAAGATAAGAGACCATTGAAAAGCCCTACGCGCCGTAAATCCTTCTGCGGACTTCAGCCAGCAATTTCAGAGCCTGGGACTTCCTGGCGTCGCAGGACTCGCTTTCGAGATGCTGGAATAAAGCGCCGAATGTGTTGAATACTCGCCCTGTGCAGGAGGGATCGGGACATCTATAAACTCTGTCCTCATAATCGGGGCTTCCGTAAAGATGCGTTAGTTGACATGAGTATTTGAGAGAAAAAAAACAGGTCCATGACGCACTGGACCACAAGGAGACGACGGTTGCGACGACGGCGCTCGAATTCGCGTACATACTGCTTCACCACATGATGGTCAACATCTGGCTCATCAGGGCAAAAGCCTCTTTCAAAATGAAGGATCAGCGCAGCGTGAGATATGAAATGGTGGCCGCAGTTGCACGGGATGTCCGCTGATTGGTGGGCTCTGGACCTCAAGTGCTATCAGTGATGGAAAATCAGCTGGTGACCAGGGAAAGATAAGGGCCGAGATACCCACATGCTTGAGTTCATTGTCAGTGCGAAACAAGCGTCCACATGACTCACAGGAGTAGTGGCAACTTTCGTTATGGTCATCGAGTCCGCGTTGGCCCTCCAGTACCTCGTCGCACCAGTCGCAATAAGCATGACCGTTTTCCGTGCGATAATGATCGATGAGCTCATCTTGATCGTCAAAGTGCAAATCACACTCTGAGCAGTAATGATGGCAAGGGCTGCACTTATAATGTTGGATGAGATCGCTTTCTTCCAAAAAATCTTCGTCACAGTCTTCGCAAATATTGTGCCGGCTTGAGTCGCGGATATGTTGCGAGTACGCAGACTGATATGAAAAAGTGCGATCACAGCGTGTACAGTAGGCCATCTTGTCTGATTGAATCACGGATGTCGGTGACCGGTGCCGACGATGGTGGGTTGGACGAAGGAGTACTAATGTCTTATGTAATACATTTAGTCCGGCGAAGTGTCCGGGGTCTAACACGCGTTTTGCAAGTCACGTGACTGCGTGTACCTTGCACCAGTCCGTCGTAACGTTCAGCACGTTCAACGATGTATTCGACGTCAGCACAAAAAGCTAAGAGACGCACCCACGCGCGCCCAGAATTGACGGATGAACAAAAACAAGAGATTAAAGAGGCATTCGAACTCTTCGACACCGACAAGGATGGGTCGTTGGACTACCACGAACTCAAGGTCGCGATGCGCGCTTTGGGCTTCGACCTGAAGAAGGCGGAAGTCCTAAAGATACTCCGGGACCACGACAAGAGCGGGCATGGCCTCATAGACTTTGAGGATTTCGCTAAAATCAGTTGAGTCTCTCGTTCCTTTGTTCGATATGGTTCGTAGGGTAGAATGCCTCTCGGTGGCAGCTGTCCGCACGCACGCCATCAACAGGCGCCCTGCGCAGTGTTTCATTAGCCTATGTCACTGGACAGCTTTACGAAAGGCTCCTCTCACCCGGATCTAGTCTAACGACGCGCTGCTGACCTCACATTTTAGTGAGCGAGCGAATACTCGCCAGAGATCCGATGGACGAGATTCGTCGGGCTTTTCAACTATTCGATGACGATAACACAGGAAAGATCAGCTTACGCAATCTCAGAAGAGTGGCAAAGGAAATTGGCGACCGCTTGGAAGACGACGAATTGTAGGTGTCATCAGTCTTCACTCTTTTGGGGCGGCGAGATCCAGACAGGCGCAGCACTCCAACCCAGTACCCTGTTTCTGTCTACATTGCTGTGCGATCTCGTCTTCCATTACAGCGCTCTAATTTATTCACCGCTACTCTCCCCCCAAAAAAGCTTTTAATATCTTCTGCGTTCCAAATTTGCTAACCTCCGGCTCCCATTTCCTAGGCAGGCAATGATAGACGAGTTCGACCTCGACCAGGACGGTGAAATCAACGAACAAGAGTTCTTTGCCATAATGACCGACGATGCATAATATCCTTCTCATTTTTCCGAGACTCATTACGATGGGTTGCCGTCATACAAAATCGCGGCTGCCATTGTCAGATTCCCCTGGGAGCTGCTGCCCTTAATACGAATTCCTGTGCCCCACAGTTCTTTTCTTGTCGTGCTACGGTATGGGAGTGCACTTGTAGCCGCTCTGGGATATTTTACTGTCTCCGTGCATTGCGGCTGTATTTCTCCTTTTGGTTCACTGTAATGTAATCATAAATCGTATACCGGCGAGTACTCCGCCGCACTGATCTTTCTTTTTCTTGTTTGTTTTTTCTCTTCCCCAAGCAAACCAGTGTCACATCTTCACTGAGATCGATGCCCGACACAGAGTCCCGAATGGACGCTGCGAGATCGTGTCAATAGCGATCGGTGACGATGGCTCGCCATGTGTGGGCGAGGCTTTCATCGGACCATGCCGTGGCACAATCGGGCGAGGCGTTGTGAAAGGGGAACTATTTTCAAACCAGCTAACTCTGCTCTTGTGCCAGCCACTCGCCACCGGTTTACTTTGGCTTTTGTGAAACACAGCTCCTCAGCATTCTGGCATTTACCACAAGTTACCACTCCATGAATCCCTATAACTAGAACTTTTCTTAGTTTACATGCATAACGTAAGGCTACATACACCAACATGATGGTAGAATAAAAGCATTGATCTGAGTACCCAACGAGAAAAAGGGTCCATCTCCGTGGTTGTGTATGTGTGTATGAACAATGCGGAATAATGATACAAACCCAACCGTCCTCAGATGTGAACGGCGATAAGATAATACACGGCACGTCGTGAAAGGGCACGTAAGGCTCGTGACTTCTGGGCGTCTACCAGAACGGCATCAGCCAAGAGGCGCAAGGGGTAATAATGACGAGAGAGGGTGAAAATTGCGGAAGCGAAGTTATGGCGTTATGAACGTTTCGTCGATGAAAAAACCCAGAGATCCCGATACAAAGTCCCATAAACCGGTAAATGGAATCGAATTCCACCACGGGGCACGAAGGTATGAGCGAGAGCGCTCATTGAAGCGTAGGAAAAGCGGTCGTGATAGGTGTCGGCATAACCAGGGGAGACATAAACGGAGCGCTGAGGATTGCTGGGGATAAAGCGGGTCCAGAAACACGAGGAAAGCTGATGATCTGAGTCATGGAGGTAACCCTCGCCGGCAAAATTGAGAGAGGTACGAGTCGCATATTGAGAAAAGAGGAAGGAACGTGCTCATACAGCCAAAGGGGTCGTCTCTGCCCTTGTAAAGTCCGACCGCCGTCAGGGTGGCCACCAGCTGGGAATCTCCTCGGACTGGGGCCACAACTTGCGAGGTCTTAAACCTCGCCGGACTTCACGCGATCGAGGAGCTTCGAGGCGTCTTTGTGCACTTTCATGTGTTGACCGAGGTTGTCGTGACGACTGAACTCCTTGCCACACCCAGGAAAGGGACACCTGTGCGCTGTGGTACCGGTTAGTACACTGCATCGAGCGAACAGAGTCATGACGTACGCTTCTCATGGGTGTGGATACTTCTGATATGTCTCTTGAGATGCTCGCCTCTCGCAAAACACTTCCCACACCCACTGACATCACAAAGATATATGCGAGCACTCAACGTCGCATCCCGTTGACCCCGCGTGCAGTTGCTGATAGTCTGGACAGTTGGCACCCGACGACCCCTCGACTTCTTCGTGAGATTCGGAACAGGGACGGGAATAGGAAGGGTGCGGGGGTTTTTCTTCGACTTCCCGGAAGACCCTGGACATAGGTCCGATGCAGATATGAGAGGAGATTTGGAGGTACGCTTCACAGAACCGTCAAAACCATAAGGCTGATGTCGCACCGGATTCCTCCCTGCCAAGGACCGAGCACGTAAGCCCCTCGTGTTTCTTGACGTAGTATGTCGTTGTGGCACGAAATCACCGTCTTCGTCGTCCTCATCCTGCTCATCCCCTGGATCCAGCCTATAGTCGTCGGTACCACCATGAACAGAGCAATCCTCAACACCTTCCGCATCTTCATCCTCGGTAACCGTCCCACCACTCGCCGCCACTTCTCTGTCTAGATGGCTGGTGTAACCCACAACCCCTTCAATCCTCGCGGTGTGAAAGTGACCCGTACTACATCCATCATTCACATTGTCCTCGTGGAGGTTAAACGGCATCTCATCCGGCTCTCCTTCGGCGTCATCGTCCACGCTTGGTAATCCTGAAAAGCCCGTCACCGGAGACACTTCGGCCGGCCGAACCGTCCGCTGCTCCTGCAAGCCCTCGATATTCACCCTCAACGCCTGACGACCGTGTTGCTCGTGTTCTTGTTCCTGGCAAGTACGCTCGCAATTGGTGATGAACGAGCCCCCATAATACGCTGAATGGCGAGGAATGGGGGCAGACAGCACAGGCATTGTTGCGATCGCAGTTTGCGCGACGGAACTCTGTATATACGGCATCGATTGGAGTATGGTGGACTCGCTAGGTGGCGAGGCTGTGGGACCTGAGCAAGTTACGCTCCTTGTAAACATATCAGGGATAGGATTATGCGAACCTGATTCATAGGAAGCACCAAACACTTCCATGGGATGATTGGAGCTCACTACATCCCCCGCTCGATCATAGAAGTCCGGAAAACTCGACTCGGTTTCCTGTTTGACAGTGATATGATGTTGAGTAGACATGTAGTCAGCGAGAGCGGCCGTGTGAGATTGCGGTACAGGTGCGGTGATGGAGTGCTGGGGCAATGGAGCTGTAGGGGGATAACCAAGATCCGTCTTTTCGAAATCTGATGCAAACGGCTGCGCGGGTGGGCATGCAGTACCCGTTACAGGTCGCAGGGAAGGGGGAGCAGTGATCGGAGAAGGATGATTATTTTCACCTCGGGAGTTCTGCTGCCCTTGTGGAAATAGCGGCTGAAATCGTTTGGCTAGTGGGGACCACGAGTACCTCATGGCAACGGACACATTCATAGGGAGCAAACCGGAGACAGGCTGTTTGTAGATATCAGGATTCTCGGTTGCATATGTCGAAAGGGGATATGCGCAGGGAGCACTTCCATACTGATAGCCGGGCACAGCGATCTCGTCGGATGGCAAGTAAGAGCACCACTCGTCGTTCCCACTGACGATCTGGGCGTGCACGTCGTAGTCCAAGTCGACAAGAGGCTCTGGAAGGGGACTTTCATTGGCCGAGGAGGCGGCCGACAAGGGGGATTCAGCGGAAGAGGCAGAGACTGCAGAGGAATAAGGGCTACAGCCAATATTTGCGTTCTGATACTGGGAATGAGGGCTAAACGTCTTCAGACTGCGAGTGGCTGGCAGATGTCGTCCCAAGTCTGACCCCGGCGTCGAGTCCGGGTGAAACTGTGTAGAGGCAGAGTACGGAGATCCGGTCATTCCGGCGGAGCCTAGAGACCGACTTGGGACGCTGTGGTGGTAAGGTGAACCGAGCGGACGACAGGACGTGAGGGAGGAAGACGATGAAGAGTAGCGATTCAAGTCCGACATCCGTATTTTAAAGGAATTTAAGCACACGCAAAGCCAAGTCAAATCTGAGCTATCAGTGAGTTGTAGGGACAGTTGCGGGCGACGTGCGCTTGTCCGGAGCGGTCTACGGAAATATGCAATTGATAAAATGTTGGAAATTTGGGGACGTACAAGGCAGAAACAGACGAAAAGCGTACTTATGATGGTCGCCTGTTCAGGTACCAGTGGATGTGATCGAAGTGGCTGTGGCCTTAATAATAATTGCAATTGAAGGTGAAACGATAAAGACGTGTCCCTGCGGTGCTGAGAGGCCCGCCGGACACAGACAAACCACCAGGTTTCGTAAATTGGAGTTTTAGTGGGATTCCAGCCGTGTCCAAAATAGTAAGCAGGCGCGAAGAACGGAGGAGCCCAGAAAGCTTGGCGGAGGGGGGAGGGGGAGACGAGAACAATGGCTGGGGGGAGGAATTGCAGCAGGCGGCGGTGATAACGACCGCGGCCACGGACCACCCTCGTGAAGGAGAGAAGCTTTGGGGAAACGCGCGCACGGAGTGCTCGGAGACCAGCAGGAAGAGGAATTGAGACCGTTCACGAGGATGTCTGGGGGGAAAATGACGCAGAAGAGTCGGCTAGCGAACTGTAACGCCAAATATTTCTTCCTCACCTGTATATACTTGTTGATGCGGTGATGATTCTGTTACTTACACGCCTGGGGGCCCAGTTTCGGTGTAACCTTTCCTTAAGGGTTCTCCTCAGCGCCAGGTGCTCCTGATATGTTTCTGTGAAGTCCGGTTCTACAGAGCAACGTCGGCGATCCACGCACTGGAGCTTCCCGACGTCGATTATCGATTAATACTGTGTCTGTGGGGGATGTCAGTGAAACGCGCCACTGTCATCCCATATTCAAGTGCTCCATAACTAAGGTTTGTCCGCTTTCAAAACCCGTCGTGCCCATCGTGCATTACGTGGAGTGTGTCTGTGTGCCCCATCTCGCTAAATCTAAAGTTTGCTTCTCATCTCCGATCGTTGACTGATCTCGACGTCCGAACGTTATCATTGCTCCGTTTCCTAGCGGCAGCCTAGTACCCAGTCGCCCTACAGTCGTCCACCGCTAACACGGGTCCCTGCAGATCCAAAACTTCTTCCCATCGCTTATTTCCGAACTCGATCCAGTCCCGGTGGCCGCTGGCACGTCGATGCCGCCTATGCAGTGATACCACGGCTCGTGAAACGTTTTTCTTTGTATTCTCTCTGCCGCAGTTGATCGTTTTCAATGATACGCCATTAATCTGACCCCATAGATCAGGCTGACTTTTGGCTCCCTGCATTACCGTCTTACGAGACATGTTGCTTGTGCATTCTACGCACGCCTTCCATCCTACGCATGTCAGCCTAGCGACGTAAGCTAACCGAGTGCCTTTTCCCAGGTCTGGTCATTCATTTACTGATATTGGAAGGTTGCCACGGAACCCTTCCCTTCTGCCTATTTCGTCTTGGTCAAATTCGCGGTCATACTGAGTCGTCCCAGACGACCTTCCGATATCACCCCGGATACCCTGTTGTATCTCACCAACATCAAGTCTCTTACCGGACGGGGTAATGAGTCTGGATCAATTCGTACATGTATACCCGTCACTTACTCCATTGTCATACTTATCGTACCCCCCTCCATCGGCCACAATGAATTCATAATTAAAATCACTCAGCATACGCAGGGTCTTCGCACTTCTACACCTACTTTGCCGAGTGCTACCGATCGTGACATCCGCTAAAACTTCTATTTCGTATTCAACAGCCCGTGCCTAGGGCTCCATGCCGTCTCAATAGATGCGCTTATCAATCAAATACCCGCACATGTTCATCGGCTCGTTGACCAGGGCGTCCGTCGAGCCCGGGAGCGAGCCGCTGAACGTAAGTACATCCCCCAGAATGACAGCCCGATATGGACAATCTCGTCCACGGAACGAATCAGTTGGACGTAAGTATTCATATCTGTCTGTCACCAGAAAGTAGGTTATTGCCCTTGACCAAGTCACCTCTATACTTGTCAAACTTCGATGACAGAGACTTACCTAGCCCGCTTAAGCCCCACATCCTGTGCGTCACTAGTTGTGAGTTATCCTACATGGGTTTAAGAACTGAGTCATACATCAAAACCTTTTGATACCGCTCAGAAGAAACCTCGCCATGTTCATATTCATAGCGCTCGTGAGTAGTTTACTGACGGCAATCATAGAAGGACCATGCGGTGACTGAAATTGCTGGCCCGCCACGAATATTCGTGAACGAAGACAAATTTGCTGTAGGCATGTGGCTACCACGGGTATACCGTGCGTAGTGACTGATTGAAGGGTGAGAATCTCATCAACCCTGGCCCGTGTGCAACGACAAATCGAGAGATAAGTTGCTAGGCAAGTCCAGAACCGGAACATCGACAGTCGTTGTTCCCCCACGAGGAGATTTGTCGAATACCCAGATGTGCAGTCACTCCTTGTAAATGAGCTCAGTGGACCCACTGGCCGTTCATTAAACCACTCAGAAATTGCCATTAAATTCCAGAACATAAGTGACGCACGACATACCTGCCGTGCCCATGGACCGGTTTTCGGATGTGCACAGTCCACTTGATATCGGCTATCGACGAGGTGAGGAAAACACGGAAATCCTGCAAAGCAGGTACCACCGGAAGAAACCGTTCATTCTGATCCAGGAGGGTAACCTTGCGCGCGTACGTATAGACACAGGTACTGGAAAGGTGGTCTACGTGGAATCCCTGGAAAGCCACCGGATCCACTCTTCACCGGAATCTTTATCGCGATTTCAGAGAGATATAGGTTCATGACTGCGGATGGCTTAGCCAGGTATGTCGTCTGCAGAACTAGTCGTAGCGGGTTTCTACCACACTGTGATGGGGCCAATACCACACGAACGGGGAAATGCAGTAGCCCAAGTTGACCACGGGCCACCAGCATGGATATGGATCACTCAGACTACTTGCTACCCCGGAACTGTTCTCTGTGTGGAGGATACCGATGTTCCGGAGGGACCACTTAATTGCTGACCGAGCTATGCAACGGTCATGTTCTTGCTTGACGACAGCGGAATGACGGCATGACGGAAACGGTGCGAACCCTCCTGGATGGTGCTACTCGTCTACATAGCAGCTGGAAATGAACATGTCTCCGACGTCGTTCTGCCGCCGATGAGAGCGTTGCTTTCTTCTTCCTGTGAAAGTTACTGAAGATATGGGAACTTTGGATGAAGAACAGGAGTATGCGACTCCGGAAGGCGAACAACACTGCAAGAATCGTCAAGAATCGTCTGACAGAAGGACCGGATCTGAACCCAAAAGTACGGGGATCATTTTCCCTGGCATGGAAGATGAGAAGAAACCACAGCAGCTCATTTGAGGGAAAGTACGGAGTGTGGAGCTGCGAAAGGCTGGGATAGAGCAGCAAGGCTTCAAAAGGGGAGGCGCGCTCAGCCTAGGATTCGAGAGATGAAGTCCTTGTATAGTTGTATTCACGACCTACTCGGTGCGGTGGCCAGCTGTGAAACGGTGCAAGGTGGTAGAGAGGTGCCGCAGCCACGGTTCCTCTTGTCCAAAACGATCAGGTGCGGTCTGTCATGCGCTCAAATTCGCTAGGTGACAGCTAGTTCTGCAGCAGAGCAGAGCATCCCTATCGTGGTAAATCTGGCGTTCGTCGCCTCTTTAAAGATGGTAACCCAGTACGTACTAGCAAAGGGTACTAGTCTTTCGCTTTCCGGCAAAAGAGCTCCTGAGTGGTATCCGCGTCGAGGGAGAGAGCGTCGCATGCAGTGCTCGTCGTTGGAGAGGGGCTTTGCTGCGAGGGGGGGGGATAGGATGCCGTGCCCATGCCGGCTGACTGATGGACGGGCGGAGTTGAATTTCGTGGCCCGCCCCGGACGTTCAGCACGTGGCATTGTTGATCTTGTTTTTTTCCCTGTCTCGTCGCTGGGTGGACAGGGGCTCCGACAATCAACTCATCTCTTCAGCCCGTCCTCGACGGTAGCCATTCTCCACGAACAACCATCCTCGTCCTCGTCAGCAACGCTCAAGCTCATCGGTTCACGCTCTTTTTACTCTTTTTACCAAGGTTCGTTGTATTCTTACTTTGTCTAATTGCCCTTGTTCTGATGGCATTCATCAGGCTCAGTAAAAAACCATGGAACCCTCTCAAGAATACGCCAAACCCCCCAATGGGGCACCGGTGAACATACCAGCATTCGACACCACCTTCATTGACATAAACACACCGCAGAAAACGGTTCGTCTCATTTTTCCTTTTCTTCCCGCACCCCCTACCTACTAGGGTAACGCCGAACCCTCGGTTAATGGTTTTGACCCCTCTTCAGGCTGAGCCGATGTCTTCAACACCGGACTCCGCTGCCAGTGCTCGAAGAGTGACACGCTCGCAGACGACTGGTCGTCCGACAATACGTTGGGGAAAGTACAGCAAAGACGACGATGACGACCCTGATGCGGAGCAGGAGGGATCTAGTTCTCTCAAACGTAGCTTCGACGCCAGCGCCGTAGACGAAGATACGGATGTGGATGGCGAACAAGACCCGCCATACATGCCATCCAAGATGCCCAAAATGGAACCCACGCTTTTGCTGTCGGCCTCGTCGTCCGCCACCGCCATTGAAGACCCTGACCCTTCCCACATGCAAACACGAATGATGACTCCCCGTCCTTCCTCTGCGGGCGAATACACGTTTCTCGACGCATCGTCGAGCTCGTTTACCTCAGAACGTCGCGGTCCGCGCATACGTACTGCACCCCCTGTGCCCGTCCCAAATTTAACAAAGAAGAGCCGCGGGCGTCGAGTGCCAACTGCGGAAGATACCGCCACCACAGAGGGGGATACTGACAGTAAGAAGAATAGGGTCTACGTATGCAAAGTGGAAGATTGTGGCAAGTGTTTTAGTCGTGGCGAACACTTGAAAAGGCATATCAGGTCCATCCACACCCATGAGAAACGTGGGTTTATAGTTCTATACGACGGTTTTTCTACCGTTACTAAGTTTTCTTTTTCTTTTTTTTGGGTGGGGACTATCAGCATTCAAGTGTCCTCATCCCTCCTGCGATAAGCGTTTCAATCGCAACGACAACCTCCTGCAGCACTTGCGCGTTCACAAGGGCGATAGTTCCTCTCAGACTTCAGTGGATTCTAGCGCTGCGGCTCAAGCGGAGCAGTCGACGTCTGCTGAAAGTCCCTCGGCTGCCAATAACTCCCAGCGTACCAGTGGAAGGACTGGCACAACGCGTCGTAGCTCTCGACCAGTACGTAAGACCAAGTCCGCTGCGTCTACGCCACCAATTCCTGCTGCTCGCTTGGCTGCTGCGCGAGTCTCTGAACGAAGCCTCCCAGTGTCCTTACCACGCACCTATTCTCTTCCACCGTTGCCGTCGTTGGCTGCACCTTATCACACTCCCTCTGCAGGGTTTATGAACAATACAAACATTGCCGTGTCATCTCTTCGTACCGCTATTGACGAGAGCGACGGAGAACCGGAGGCTGAGGATACCGATGGGGAGGCGCGCGGCAGTCATAGCATCCAGACGTTGTACAGTTTTACTCGGGATCTTCCCAAAGACAGTTTCCGCGGGTCGGTATATCCTGGGACGGAGCCCGATCAGCCGGAACCGCGGAGCAACGATGTCAGCGAGGGCAGTAATGTCCGTCAGCATGATGAACACGCTTCATTTGACAATACCTCAGCCAAGTCAGAGCCTGCGTCTAGTCCGTATTATCCCGAGGCGAGCGCGTCTCGCGCACCCACTGAGGAAGCCGCTGGTCTTTCCGCTACAGTCTCCTCCGCTACTTCTCCGCTTCCTTCCGCTGTATCCGCCTAACCACGAGGTCACAGCTGATTGGCCGCCCCAGTTGGCGGCCCGAGTTGTTGTGGACACCGTCGAGCTGGTTCCTCCGCTACTAGTAAGAGTCTGACATTCCCAGCGTTCTACTGATATCTTTCTGATTACTAACGGATGTGATTCGATGTTTCCTCTTTTGTCCCACTTTTTCCCCTATGCGCTATTTTGTCTGTTCACAAACTTGGTCCTTCCCGCTTTCTTTCTTTCTTTCTTTTGTTCGTTTGACCAGTCTGCCTCCTTCGATCAGAGCTATCTCAACGTACTCGTAAGTCTCCCACATGTTAATTGCAGGAATGGCGCTAGTTGGATGCCTGTGCTTCCGTCAGCTTTGGTTGAATATGTTTTGCGATACCTGGATGTTGTAGTTGTCGAGTCCTGGACTCCGCCTTGGAATCGTATTTAAGAAATTGAATAGACTGCTCCCGCGCTGCTTCCTAATCCACAGTTAATCGACAATTTCTGAGTACGACGGGAAATACACAAAAGAAAAGTGCCTCCATTCCACTGGCATCTGATCGCGACACGATATGAAGTACATATTATACAATACATGAGAACACTGCCTACACAATGGGTTCACGCCCATTTGAGGACGTCTGGCGCAGAGGGGCCTTGCGGAACATCCGATGCGGCCAAATTGCATTGGTGAAATGCACGGACTTGATCAGGCTCAAAGGCTCCAACGACGGTATGCAGAACACCGCGGTTATGGAAAAGGACGAGATCTCGTTCCTGCCAATCGTGGGGGTATACCAGCTAAAGAGGGTTACGTGAGCGAACAAGCTAACTCGATCTGGGGAGACGAGGAGGCCCGAAGGATCTGAGGTGTGGTAATGCATGCTCACCTGTGGTGCTATAGCGGGGCGCTGAAACTTGTAGAGCAGTGAACGAACTTCGCTGAGATCTTTAAGATGAGCTCCATTGGGGTAGAGGGCACCGTCCCGTTTAACACCTTCAGGTAGAGGATCTATGATGAGTTCCTGAACACCGCAGGGATGAACCTGGAAGTGTAGTTCCCCCGTGACTGGGTTCTTCCACAGCTGCGGGCTTGGGTGAGAGATGCTGGGAATAGAAACCGATGTTGGCTTACCATAGGGAAAATCTTAACCTTGGACTCCTCCCACGGAGGAAGCTCGTTCAGTGGGAGTTCAAGGCCTTCCGTTTCGATACCCAAGCCAGTTGGCATAGCACGGGCCGGGGCCATCCATACGTATGGGTGAGGTGCATACCTTACTTTGGTGCGCACAGCAAGACTCTTGTATTCGCGTGGCAAGATGTCGAACATCGTCTTCCCAGAGACGAAGGCTGTGGTTCCCAGAGGGACAGGCAGCTCGTCGCCGGTGCCATCATACCTGACGATCTGCCTTGGCCCGGTTGGCACTTTGATACCGTACAGCGTAGTTACGCGAGGTGGGTTGTAGTCGTAGAGCGCAGCATCGATGTGCCAGCGGTAGAAGCGGGTGTATCCCTTCCGTTCGTCCTCTTCGGATACCCGGGTCTTGTGGAAGGTGGTGTGCGAGGGGTGTTTGAGAGCAGCGCTTTCGAGGCCCTCGTGGTCGTATACCATCCCATTTCCTATAAGTTGCACCTGTGGGACGCGAGGGATCGTCTTGAGGTCTGGGTGAAGGATGGACTTCTTGGCAGACTCAGTCTTGTTGTTACCGTGACCGTAAGACTCGGATTCAGGGTCAAATGCCTGGGGAGGGGAGAATAATCGAGTTCGTCAGCCGAGGCACTTGTAAACGATTTTTCACGGCGAAAGGAGACCTTCGTCAGGGCATACTGTTGTTCTGGGGTGAGGGCGACGTTCCGGAAAAGGAGGGCACTGTGCTGGGGAAGGGGATGACAACCCGGCATGAGTGCGATATGACACAATATGCAGCGAGGGGCCTTGCCTTGTACAGTGCTTCGTAGACCTCAGAGAACTGTTCCGGAGTGAGGTTGCCTGGGTCGACGCCTTTGACTTCGCGTCCAAAGTCGGTGAACTTGGACGGATCAGCAGAGGCGGGGAGAGGGAGAGGGGCGAGTTCGATCGTCATAATTGGGGGAGGAGGACGCCGGATCAATCTGAACGTGGCTTATCTGTAAGAGAAAGAGAGAGTGGGAACCCGGTTGGTGGAGTGGGACTCAAATATCGATCTGAGGCAAGGTCCCAGTCCACGAGGACCGTCCGCATCCTGTTTTTTTTTTTTATGTAAAGAGAACAGGTATCGACATGAAGAACTTCATGAATCGGCATTAGCGAGAGTCCAAGGAACAGCCAGTGTCATAGAACATTTTCATAGGAACAGCACGGGTCGGACATAACGCAAGTGTGCGTTTCCAGCGCGTGTCGCTTCTCGACTTGGAGACGAGTGGTGCGCAACCACTTCACTTGTCTTCTGCCATCTACAATTCCTCTCGTGGTCCCATGGCGGAAAGCCATCTACACAGAAGAACCAAGACGAAGCCGGTGCCAACTGACCGAACCGACACGCCCAAGGTAATACCAGAGCCCGCTGGTTCATTCCGTGACTCAGACTGATGGGATTCAGTCGCAGGTCGACAGCAGTGTCCATGGCGGTTCTCCTTCACCCAAGCCTTATGCACTCGCAATGTCAGCCTTAATTCTCCTGACTTCCCTCGTAGTAGGTGTTGTCTTGACACATTCTCCGAGTCTCGCTCCTTAAGATGTGCTCGCGTTAGTTGTATAGCATCTTGCACTGGTTCCCATTGCGCTCCTTGCAGCACCTTTTGTCCTTCCGCGATGAAACCTACCTCAGAGGTGTGCGACCCCGATTCCGTGCCAGTATTCACCGCGGACGAAGCAAGGCGAGATGCCGTAGTCGAGGCGTTTAAGGTATGAATGTGACTCCTCTCTGTCCACTTTTGCATC